>CM075877.1:22163340-22763340 GCA_038021265.1 Cyprinella venusta
TGACCCTTCCAGAGCCGAGATATCGGATGTCAAAGTTTTGACCTGAAAAAAAAACATAAGGGGTAACACTGTCGTTTTTGGCCAAAATTTTGACCCCCTCCGATCTTCTTGAAACTCTGGATTCTGACAGAGGGCCACGAGACTTCGACCAGCGCGCAAAAATGGAGGCTCTAGACCCTTCCAGAGCCGAGATATCGGATGTCAAAGTTTTGACCTGAAAAAAAAAACATAAGGGGTAACACTGTCGTTTTTGGCCGAAATTTTGACCCCCTCCGATCTTCTTGAAACTCTGGATTCTGACAGAGGGCCACGAGACTTCGACCAGCGCGCAAAAATGGAGGCTCTAGACCCTTCCAGAGCCGAGATATCGGATGTCAAAGTTTTGACCTGAAAAAAAAAACATAAGGGGTAACACTGTCGTTTTTGGCCGAAATTTTGACCCCCTCCGATCTTCTTGAAACTCTGGATTCTGACAGAGGGCCACGAGACTTCGACCAGCGCGCAAAAATGGAGGCTCTAGACCCTTCAGAGCCGAGATATCGGATGTCAAAGTTTTGACCTGAAAAAAAAAACATAAGGGGTAACACTGTCGTTTTTGGCCGAAATTTTGACCCCCTCCGATCTTCTTGAAACTCTGGATTCTGACAGAGGGCCACGAGACTTCGACCAGCGCGCAAAATGGAGGCTCTAGACCCTTCCAGAGCCGAGATATCGGATGTCAAAGTTTTGACCTGAAAAAAAAACATAAGGGGTAACACTGTCGTTTTTGGCCGAAATTTTGACCCCCTCCGATCTTCTTGAAACTCTGGATTCTGACAGAGGGCCACGAGACTTCGACCAGCGCGCAAAAATGGAGGCTCTAGACCCTTCCAGAGCCGAGATATCGGATGTCAAAGTTTTGACCTGAAAAAAAAACATAAGGGGTAACACTGTCGTTTTTGGCCGAAATTTTGACCCCCTCCGATCTTCTTGAAACTCTGGATTCTGACAGAGGGCCACGAGACTTCGACCAGCGCGCAAAAATGGAGGCTCTAGACCCTTCCAGAGCCGAGATATCGAATGTCAAAGTTTTGACCTGAAAAAAAAAACATAAGGGGTAACACTGTCGTTTTTGGCCGAAATTTTGACCCCCTCCGATCTTCTTGAAACTCTGGATTCTGACAGAGGGCCACGAGACTTCGACCAGCGCGCAAAAATGGAGGCTCTAGACCCTTCCAGAGCCGAGATATCGGATGTCAAAGTTTTGACCTGAAAAAAAAACATAAGGGGTAACACTGTCGTTTTTGGCCGAAATTTTGACGCCCTCCGATCTTCTTGAAACTCTGGATTCTGACAGAGGGCCACGAGACTTCGACCAGCGCGCAAAAATGGAGGCTCTAGACCCTTCCAGAGCCGAGATATCGGATGTCAAAGTTTCGACCTGAAAAAAAACATAAGGGGTAACACTGTCGTTTTTGGCCGAAATTTTGACCCCCTCCGATCTTCTTGAAACTCTGTATTCTGACAGAGGGCCACGAGACTTCGACCAGCGCGCAAAAATGGAGGCTCTAGACCCTTCCAGAGCCGAGATATCGGATGTCAAAGTTTTGACCTGAAAAAAAAACATAAGGGGTAACACTGTCGTTTTTGGCCGAAATTTTGACCCCCTCCGATCTTCTTGAAACTCTGGATTCTGACAGAGGGCCACGAGACTTCGACCAGCGCGCAAAAATGGAGGCTCTAGACCCTTCCAGAGCAGAGATATCGGATGTCAAAGTTTTGACCTGAAAAAAAAAACATAAGGGGTAACACTGTCGTTTTTGGCCGAAATTTTGACCCCCTCCGATCTTCTTGAAACTCTGGATTCTGACAGAGGGCCACGAGACTTCGACCAGCGCGCAAAAATGGAGGCTCTAGACCCTTCCAAAGCCAAGATATCGGATGTCAAAGTTTTGACCTGAAAAAAAAAACATAAGGGGTAACACTGTCGTTTTTGGCCGAAATTTTGACCCCCTCCGATCTTCTTGAAACTCTGGATTCTGACAGAGGGCCACGAGACTTCGACCAGCGCGCAAAAATGGAGGGTCTAGACCCTTCCAGAGCCGAGATATCGGATGTCAAAGTTTTGACCTGAAAAAAAAACATAAGGGGTAACACTGTCGTTTTTGGCCGAAATTTTGACCCCCTCCGATCTTCTTGAAACTCTGGATTCTGACAGAGGGCCACGAGACTTCGACCAGCGCGCAAAAATGGAGGCTCTAGACCCTTCCAGAGCCGAGATATCGGATGTCAAAGTTTTGACCTGAAAAAAAAACATAAGGGGTAACACTGTCGTTTTTGGCCGAAATTTTGACCCCCTTCGATCTTCTTGAAACTCTGGATTCTGACAGAGGGCCACGAGACTTCGACCAGCGCGCAAAAATGGAGGCTCTAGACCCTTCCAGAGCCGAGATATCGGATGTCAAAGTTTTGACCTGAAAAAAAAAAAACATAAGGGGTAACACTGTCGTTTTTGGCCGAAATTTTGACCCCCTCCGATCTTCTTGAAACTCTGGATTCTGACAGAGGGCCACGAGACTTCGACCAGCGCGCAAAAATGGAGGCTCTAGACCCTTCCAGAGCCGAGATATCGGATGTCAAAGTTTTGACCTGAAAAAAAAACATAAGGGGTAACACTGTCGTTTTGGCCGAAATTTTGACCCCCTCCGATCTTCTTGAAACTCTGGATTCTGACAGAGGGCCACGAGACTTCGACCAGCGCGCAAAAATGGAGGCTCTAGACCCTTCCAGAGCCGAGATATCGGATGTCAAAGTTTTGACCTGAAAAAAAAACATAAGGGGTAACACTGTCGTTTTTGGCCGAAATTTTGACCCCCTCCGATCTTCTTGAAACTCTGGATTCTGACAGAGGGCCACGAGAATTCGACCAGCGCGCAAAAATGGAGGCTCTAGACCCTTCCAGAGCCGAGATATCGGATGTCAAAGTTTTGACCTGAAAAAAAAATATAAGGGGTAACACTGTCGTTTTTGGCCGAAATTTTGACCCTCTCCGATCTTCTTGAAACTCTGGATTCTGACAGAGGGCCACGAGACTTCGACCAGCGCGCAAAAATGGAGGCTCTAGACCCTTCCAGAGCCGAGATATCGGATGTCAAAGTTTTGACCTGAAAAAAAAACATAAGGGGTAACACTGTCGTTTTTGGCCGAAATTTTGACCCCCTCCGATCTTCTTGAAACTCTGGATTCTGACAGAGGGCCACGAGACTTCGACCAGCGCGCAAAAATGGAGGCTCTAGACCCTTCCAGAGCCGAGATATCGGATGTCAAAGTTTTGACCTGAAAAAAAAACATAAGGGGTAACACTGTCGTTTTTGGCCGAAATTTTGACCCCCTCCGATCTTCTTGAAACTCTGGATTCTGACAGAGGGCCACGAGACTTCGACCAGCGCGCAAAAATGGAGGCTCTAGACCCTTCCAGAGCCGAGATATCGGATGTCAAAGTTTTGACCTGAAAAAAAAAACATAAGGGGTAACACTGTCGTTTTTGGCCGAAATTTTGACCCCCTCCGATCTTCTTGAAACTCTGGATTCTGACAGAGGGCCACGAGACTTCGACCAGCGCGCAAAAATGGAGGCTCTAGACCCTTCCAGAGCCGAGATATCGGATGTCAAAGTTTTGACCTGAAAAAAAAACATAAGGGGTAACACTGTCGTTTTTGGCCGAAATTTTGACCCCCTCCGATCTTCTTGAAACTCTGGATTCTGACAGAGGGCCACGAGACTTCGACCAGCGCGCAAAAATGGAGGCTCTAGACCCTTCCAGAGCCGAGATATCGGATGTCAAAGTTTTGACCTGAAAAAAAAAACATAAGGGGTAACACTGTCGTTTTTGGCCGAAATTTTGACCCCCTCCGATCTTCTTGAAACTCTGGATTCTGACAGAGGGCCACGAGACTTCGACCAGCGCGCAAAAATGGAGGCTCTAGACCCTTCCAGAGCCGAGATATCGGATGTCAAAGTTTTGACCTGAAAAAAAAACATAAGGGGTAACACTGTCGTTTTTGGCCGAAATTTTGACCCCCTCCGATCTTCTTGAAACTCTGGATTCTGACAGAGGGCCACGAGACTTCGACCAGCGCGCAAAAATGGAGGCTCTAGACCCTTCCAGAGCCGAGATATCGGATGTCAAAGTTTTGACCTGAAAAAAAACATAAGGGGTAACACTGTCGTTTTTGGCCGAAATTTTGACCCCCTCCGATCTTCTTGAAACTCTGGATTCTGACAGAGGGCCACGAGACTTCGACCAGCGCGCAAAAATGGAGGCTCTAGACCCTTCCAGAGCCGAGATATCGGATGTCAAAGTTTTGACCTGAAAAAGAAACATAAGGGGTAACACTGTCGTTTTTGGCCGAAATTTTGACCCCCTCCGATCTTCTTGAAACTCTGGATTCTGACAGAGGGCCACGAGACTTCGACCAGCGCGCAAAAATGGAGGCTCTAGACCCTTCCAGAGCCGAGATATCGGATGTCAAAGTTTTGACCTGAAAAAAAAAACATAAGGGGTAACACTGTCGTTTTTGGCCGAAATTTTGACCCCCTCCGATCTTCTTGAAACTCTGGATTCTGACAGAGGGCCACGAGACTTCGACCAGCACGCAAAAATGGAGGCTCTAGACCCTTCCAGAGCCGAGATATCGGATGTCAAAGTTTTGACCTGAAAAAAAAAACATAAGGGGTAACACTGTCGTTTTTGGCCGAAATTTTGACCCTCTCCGATCTTCTTGAAACTCTGGATTCTGACAGAGGGCCACGAGACTTCGACCAGCGCGCAAAAATGGAGGCTCTAGACCCTTCCAGAGCCGAGATATCGGATGTCAAAGTTTTGACCTGAAAAAAAAAAACATAAGGGGTAACACTGTCGTTTTTGGCCGAAATTTTGACCCCCTCCGATCTTCTTGAAACTCTGGATTCTGACAGAGGGCCACGAGACTTCGACCAGCGCGCAAAAATGGAGGCTCTAGACCCTTCCAGAGCCGAGATATCGGATGTCAAAGTTTTGACCTGAAAAAAAAACATAAGGGGTAACACTGTCGTTTTTGGCCGAAATTTTGACCCCCTTCGATCTTCTTGAAACTCTGGATTCTGACAGAGGGCCACAAGACTTCGACCAGCGCGCAAAAATGGAGGCTCTAGACCCTTCCAGAGCCGAGATATCGGATGTCAAAGTTTTGACCTGAAAAAAAAAACATAAGGGGTAACACTGTCGTTTTTGGCCGAAATTTTGACCCCCTCCGATCTTCTTGAAACTCTGGATTCTGACAGAGGGCCACGAGACTTCGACCAGCGCGCAAAAATGGAGGCTCTAGACCCTTCCAGAGCCGAGATATCGGATGTCAAAGTTTTGACCTGAAAAAAAAACATAAGGGGTAACACTGTCGTTTTTGGCCGAAATTTTGACCCCCTCCGATCTTCTTGAAACTCTGGATTCTGACAGAGGGCCACGAGACTTCGACCAGCGCGCAAAAATGGAGGCTCTAGACCCTTCCAGAGCCGAGATATCGGATGTCAAAGTTTTGACCTGAAAAAAAACATAAGGGGTAACACTGTCGTTTTTGGCCGAAATTTTGACCCCCTCCGATCTTCTTGAAACTCTGGATTCTGACAGAGGGCCACGAGACTTCGACCAGCGCGCAAAAATGGAGGCTCTAGACCCTTCCAGAGCCGAGATATCGGATGTCAAAGTTTTGACCTGAAAAAAAAAACATAAGGGGTAACACTGTCGTTTTTGGCCGAAATTTTGACCCCCTCCGATCTTCTTGAAACTCTGGATTCTGACAGAGGGCCACGAGACTTCGACCAGCGCGCAAAAATGGAGGCTCTAGACCCTTCCAGAGCCGAGATATCGGATGTCAAAGTTTTGACCTGAAAAAAAAACATAAGGGGTAACACTGTCGTTTTTGGCCGAAATTTTGACCCTCTCCGATCTTCTTGAAACTCTGGATTCTGACAGAGGGCCACGAGACTTCGACCAGCGCGCAAAAATGGAGGCTCTAGACCCTTCCAGAGCCGAGATATCGGATGTCAAAGTTTTGACCTGAAAAAAAAAACATAAGGGGTAACACTGTCGTTTTTGGCCGAAATTTTGACCCCCTCCGATCTTCTTGAAACTCTGGATTCTGACAGAGGGCCACGAGACTTCGACCAGCGCGCAAAAATGGAGGCTCTAGACCCTTCCAGAGCCGAGATATCGGATGTCAAAGTTTTGACCTGAAAAAAAAACATAAGGGGTAACACTGTCGTTTTTGGCCGAAATTTTGACCCCCTTCGATCTTCTTGAAACTCTGGATTCTGACAGAGGGCCACGAGACTTCGACCAGCGCGCAAAAATGGAGGCTCTAGACCCTTCCAGAGCCGAGATATCGGATGTCAAAGTTTTGACCTGAAAAAAAAAAACATAAGGGGTAACACTGTCGTTTTTGGCCGAAATTTTGACCCCCTCCGATCTTCTTGAAACTCTGGATTCTGACAGAGGGCCACGAGACTTCGACCAGCGCGCAGAAATGGAGGCTCTAGACCCTTCCAGAGCCGAGATATCGGATGTCAAAGTTTTGACCTGAAAAAAAAACATAAGGGGTAACACTGTCGTTTTTGGCCGAAATTTTGACCCCCTCCGATCTTCTTGAAACTCTGGATTCTGACAGAGGGCCACGAGACTTCGACCAGCGCGCAAAAATGGAGGCTCTAGACCCTTCCAGAGCCGAGATATCGGATGTCAAAGTTTTGACCTGAAAAAAAAAACATAAGGGGTAACACTGTCGTTTTTGGCCGAAATTTTGACCCCCTCCGATCTTCTTGAAACTCTGGATTCTGACAGAGGGCCACGAGACTTCGACCAGCGCGCAAAAATGGAGGCTCTAGACCCTTCCAGAGCCGAGATATCGGATGTCAAAGTTTTGACCTGAAAAAAAAACATAAGGGGTAACACTGTCGTTTTTGGCCGAAATTTTGACCCCCTCCGATCTTCTTGAAACTCTGGATTCTGACAGAGGGCCACGAGACTTCGACCAGCGCGCAAAAATGGAGGCTCTAGACCCTTCCAGAGCCGAGATATCGGATGTCAAAGTTTTGACCTGAAAAAAAACATAAGGGGTAACACTGTCGTTTTTGGCCGAAATTTTGACCCCCTCCGATCTTCTTGAAACTCTGGATTCTGACAGAGGGCCACGAGACTTCGACCAGCGCGCAAAAATGGAGGCTCTAGACCCTTCCAGAGCCGAGATATTGGATGTCAAAGTTTTGACCTGAAAAAAAAAACATAAGGGGAAAAACTCTCGTTTTTGGCCGAAATTTTGACCCCCTCCGATCTTCTTGAAACTCTGGATTCTGACAGAGGGCCACGAGACTTCGACCAGCGCGCAAAAATGGAGGCTCTAGACCCTTCCAGAGCCGAGATATCGGATGTCAAAGTTTTGACCTGAAAAAAAAACATAAGGGGTAACACTGTCGTTTTTGGCCGAAATTTTGACCCCCTCCGATCTTCTTGAAACTCTGGATTCTGACAGAGGGCCACGAGACTTCGACCAGCGCACAAAAATGGAGGCTCTAGACCCTTCCAGAGCCGAGATATCGGATGTCAAAGTTTTGACCTGAAAAAAAAACATAAGGGGTAACACTGTCGTTTTTGGCCGAAATTTTGACCCCCTCCGATCTTCTTGAAACTCTGGATTCTGACAGAGGGCCAGGAGACTTCGACCAGCGCGCAAAAATGGAGGCTCTAGACCCTTCCAGAGCCGAGATATCGGATGTCAAAGTTTTGACCTGAAAAAAAAAACATAAGGGGTAACACTGTCGTTTTTGGCCGAAATTTTGACCCCCTCCGATCTTCTTGAAACTCTGGATTCTGACAGAGGGCCACGAGACTTCGACCAGCGCGCAAAAATGGAGGCTCTAGACCCTTCCAGAGCCGAGATATCGGATGTCAAAGTTTTGACCTGAAAAAAAAACATAAGGGGTAACACTGTCGTTTTTGGCCGAAATTTTGACCCCCTCCGATCTTCTTGAAACTCTGGATTCTGACAGAGGGCCACGAGACTTCGACCAGCGCGCAAAAATGGAGGCTCTAGACCCTTCCAGAGCCGAGATATCGGATGTCAAAGTTTTGACCTGAAAAAAAAAACATAAGGGGTAACACTGTCGTTTTTGGCCGAAATTTTGACCCCCTCCGATCTTCTTCAAACTCTGGATTCTGACAGAGGGCCACGAGACTTCGACCAGCGCGCAAAAATGGAGGCTCTAGACCCTTCCAGAACAGAGATATCGGATGTCAAAGTTTTGACCTGAAAAAAAACCATAAGGGGTAACACTGTCGTTTTTGGCCGAAATTTTGACCCCCTCCGATCTTCTTGAAACTCTGGATTCTGACAGAGGGCCACGAGACTTCGACCAGCGCGCAAAAATGGAGGCTCTAGACCCTTCCAGAGCCGAGATATCGGATGTCAAAGTTTTGACCTGAAAAAAAAACATAAGGGGTAACACTGTCGTTTTTGGCCAAAATTTTGACCCCCTCCGATCTTCTTGAAACTCTGGATTCTGACAGAGGGCCACGAGACTTCGACCAGCGCGCAAAAATGGAGGCTCTAGACCCTTCCAGAGCCGAGATATCGGATGTCAAAGTTTTGACCTGAAAAAAAAAACATAAGGGGTAACACTGTCATTTTTTTTTTTTGGCCGAAATTTTGATCCCCTCCGATCTTCTTGAAACTCTGGATTCTGACAGAGGGCCACGAGACTTCAACCAGCGCGCAAAAATGGAGGCTCTAGACCCTTCCAGAGCCGAGATATGGAAGGTCAAAATTTGGACCCGAAAAAAAAAACATAAGGGGTAACACTGTCATTTTTTTTTTTGGCCGAAATTTTGACCCCCTCCGATCTTCTTGAAACTCTGGATTCTGACAGAGGGCCACGAGACTTCGACCAGCGCGCAAAAATGGAGGCTCTAGACCCTTCCGGAGCCGAGATACCGAAGGTCAAAATTTGGACCTGAAAAAAAGACATAAGGGGTAACACTGTCATTTTTTTTTTTGGCCGAAATTTTGACCCCCTCCGATCTTCTTGAAACTCTGGATTCTGACAGAGGGCCACGAGACTTCGACCAGCGCGCAAAAATGGAGGCTCTAGACCCTTCCAGAGCCGAGATATCTAAGGTCAAAATTTGGACCTGAAAAAAAAACATAAGGGGTAACACTGTCATTTTTTTTTTTTGGCCGAAATTTTGACCCCCTCCGATCTTCTTGAAACTCTGGATTCTGACAGAGGGCCACGAGACTTCGACCAGCGCGCAAAAATGGAGGCTCTAGACCCTTCCAGAGCCGAGATATCGAAGGTCAAAATTTGGACCTGAAAAAAAAAACATAAGGGGTAACACTGTCATTTTTTTTTTTTTTGGCCGAAATTTTGACCCCCTCCGATCTTTTTGAAACTCTGGATTCTGACAGAGGGCCACGAGACTTCGACCAGCGCGCAAAAATGGAGGCTCTAGACCCTTCCAGAGCCGAGATATGGAAGGTCAAAATTTGGACCCGAAAAAAAAAACATAAGGGGTAACACTGTCATTTTTTTTTTGGCCGAAATTTTGACCCCCTCCGATCTTCTTGAAACTCTGGATTCTGACAGAGGGCCATGAGACTTCGACCAGCGCGCAAAAATGGAGGCTCTAGACCCTTCCAGAGCCGAGATATCGAAGGTCAAAATTTGGACCTGAAAAAAAAAACATAAGGGGTAACACTGTCATTTTTTTTTTTTGGCCGAAATTTTGACCCCCTCCGATCTTCTTGAAACTCTGGATTCTGACAGAGGGCCACGAGACTTCGACCAGCGCGCAAAAATGGAGGCTCTAGATCCTTCCAGAGCCGAGATATCGAAGATCAAAATTTGGACCTGAAAAAAAAAACATAAGGGGTAACACTGTCATTTTTTTTTTGGCCAAAATTTTGACCCCCTCCGATCTTCTTGAAACTCTGGATTCTGACAGAGGGCCACGAGACTTCGACCAGCGCACAAAAATGGAGGCTCTAGACCCTTCCAGAGCCGAGATATCGAAGGTCAAAATTTGGACCTGAAAAAAAAAAACATAAGGGGTAACACTGTCATTTTTTTTTGGCCCGAAATTTTGACCCCCTCCGATCTTCTTGAAACTCTGGATTCTGACAGAGGGCCACGAGACTTCGACCAGCGCGCAAAAATGGAGGCTCTAGACCCTTCCAGAGCCGAGATATCGAAGGTCAAAATTTGGACCCGAAAAGAAAAACATAAGGGGTAACACTGTCATTTTTTTTTTTTGGCCGAAATTTTGACCCCCTCCGATCTTCTTGAAACTCTGGATTCTGACAGAGGGCCACGAGACTTCGACCAGCGCGCAAAAATGGAGGCTCTAGACCCTTCCAGAGCCGAGATATTGAAGGTCAAAATTTGGACCCGAAAAAAAAACATAAGGGGTAACACTGTCATTTTTTCTTTTGGCCAAAATTTTGACCCCCTCCGATCTTCTTGAAACTCTGGATTCTGACAGAGGGCCACGAGACTTCGACCAGCGCGCAAAAATGGAGGATCTAGACCCTTCCAGAGCCGAGATATCAAAGGTCAAAATTTGGACCTGAAAAAAAAAAACATAAGGGGGTAACACTGTCATTTTTTTTTTGGCCGAAATTTCGACCCCCTCCGATCTTCTTGAAACTCTGGATTCTGACAGAAGGCCACGAGACTTCGACCAGCGCGCAAAAATGGAGGCTCTAGACCCTTCCAGAGCCGAGATATCGAAGATCAAAATTTGGACCTGAAAAAAAAACATAAGGGGTAACACTGTCATTTTTTTTTTTTGGCCGAAATTTTGACCCCCTCCGATCTTCTTGAAACTCTGGATTCTGACAGAGGGCCACGAGACTTCGACCAGCGCGCAAAAATGGAGGCTCTAGACCCTTCCAGAGCCGAGATATGGAAGGTCAAAATTTGGACCCGAAAAAAAACATAAGGGGTAACACTGTCATTTTTTTTTTTGGCCAAAATTTTGACCCCCTCCGATCTTCTTGAAACTCTGGATTCTGACAGAGGGCCACGAGACTTCGACCAGCGCGCAAAAATGGAGGCTCTAGACCCTTCCAGAGCCGAGATATCGAAGGTCAAAATTTGGACCCGAAAAAAAAACATAAGGGGTAACACTGTCATTTTTTTTTTGGCCAAAATTTTGACCCCCTCCGATCTTCTTGAAACTCTGGATTCTGACAGAGGGCCACGAGACTTCGACCAGCGCGCAAAAATGGAGGATCTAGACCCTTCCAGAGCCGAGATATCAAAGGTCAAAATTTGGACCTGAAAAAAAAAAAACATAAGGGGTAACACTGTCATTTTTTTTGGCCGAAATTTTGACCCCCTCCGATCTTCTTGAAACTCTGGATTCTGACAGAAGGCCACGAGACTTCGACCAGCGCGCAAAAATGGAGGCTCTAGACCCTTCCAGAGCCGAGATACCGAAGGTCAAAATTTGGACCTGAAAAAAAAACATAAGGGGTAACACTGTCATTTTTTTTTGGCCGAAATTTTGACCCCCTCCGATCTTCTTGAAACTCTAGATTCTGACAGAGGGCCACGAGACTTCGACCAGCGCGCAAAAACGGAGGCTCTAGACACTTCCAGAGCCGAGATATCGAAGGTCAAAATTTGGACCCGAAAAGAAAAACATAAGGGGTAACACTGTCATTTTTTTTTTTTTGGCCGAAATTTTGACCCCCTCCGATCTTCTTGAAACTCTGGATTCTGACAGAGGGCCACGAGACTTCGACCAGCGCGCAAAAATGGAGGATCTAGACCCTTCCAGAGCCGAGATATCAAAGGTCAAAATTTGGACCTGAAAAAAAAAACATAAGGGGTAACACTGTCATTTTTTTTGGCCGAAATTTTGACCCCCTCCGATCTTCTTGAAACTCTGGATTCTGACAGAAGGCCACGAGACTTCGACCAGCGCGCAAAAATGGAGGCTCTAGACCCTTCCAGAGCCGAGATACCGAAGGTCAAAATTTGGACCTGAAAAAAAGACATAAGGGGTAACACTGTCATTTTTTTTTTTTGCCGAAATTTTGACCCCCTCCGATCTTCTTGAAACTCTGGATTCTGACAGAGGGCCACGAGACTTCGACCAGCGCGCAAAAATGGAGGCTCTAGACCCTTCCAGAGCCGAGATATCGAAGGTCAAAATTTGGACCTGAAAAAAAAACATAAGGGGTAACACTGTCATTTTTTTTTTTGGCCGAAATTTTGACCCCCTCCGATCTTCTTGAAACTCTGGATTCTGACAGAGGGCCACGAGACTTCGACCAGCGCGCAAAAATGGAGGCTCTAGACCCTTCCAGAGCCGAGATATGGAAGGTCAAAATTTGGACCCGAAAAAAAAAACATAAGGGGTAACACTGTCATTTTTTTTTTTTTGGCCGAAATTTTGACCCCCTCCGATCTTCTTGAAACTCTGGATTCTGACAGAGGGCCACGAGACTTCGACCAGCGCGCAAAAATGGAGGCTCTAGACCCTTCCAGAGCCGAGATATCGAAGGTCAAAATTTGGACCTGAAAAAAAAAACATAAGGGGTAACACTGTAATTTTTTTTTTTGGCCGAAATTTTGACCCCCTCCGATCTTCTTGAAACTCTGGATTCTGACAGAGGGCCACGAGACTTCGATCAGCGCACAAAAATGGAGGCTCTAGACCCTTCCAGAGCCGAGATATCGAAGGTCAAAATTTGGACCTGAAAAAAAAAACATAAGGGGTAACACTGTCATTTTTTTTTGGCCGAAATTTTGACCCCCTCCGATCTTCTTGAAACTCTGGATTCTGACAGAGGGCCACGAGACTTCGACCAGCGCGCAAAAATGGAGGCTCTAGACCCTTCCAGAGCCGAGATATCGAAGGTCAAAATTTGGACCCGAAAAGAAAAACATAAGGGGTAACACTGTCATTTTTTTTTTGGCCGAAATTTTGACCCCCTCCGATCTTCTTGAAACTCTGGATTCTGACAGAGGGCCACGAGACTTCGACCAGCGCGCAAAAATGGAGGATCTAGACCCTTCCAGAGCTGAGATATCAAAGGTCAAAATTTGGACCTGAAAAAAAAAAACATAAGGGGTAACACTGTCATTTTTTTTGGCCGAAATTTTGACCCCCTCCGATCTTCTTGAAACTCTGGATTCTGACAGAAAGCCACGAGACTTCGACCAGCGCGCAAAAATGGAGGCTCTAGACCCTTCCAGAGCCGAGATACCGAAGGTCAAAATTTGGACCTGAAAAAAAAACATAAGGGGTAACACTGTCATTTTTTTTTTTTTGGCCGAAATTTTGACCCCCTCCGATCTTCTTGAAACTCTGGATTCTGACAGAGGGCCACGAGACTTCGACCAGCGCGCAAAAATGGAGGCTCTAGACCCTTCCAGAGCCGAGATATGGAAGGTCAAAATTTGGACCCGAAAAAAAAACATAAGGGGTAACACTGTCATTTTTTTTTTTTTGGCCGAAATTTTGACCCCCTCCGATCTTCTTGAAACTCTGGATTCTGACAGAGGGCCACGAGACTTCGACCAGCGCGCAAAAATGGAGGCTCTAGACCCTTCCAGAGCCGAGATATCGAAGGTCAAAATTTGGACCTGAAAAAAAAAACATAAGGGGTAACACTGTCATTTTTTTTTTTGGCCGAAATTTTGACCCCCTCCGATCTTCTTGAAACTCTGGATTCTGAGAGAGGGCCACGAGACTTCGATCAGCGCACAAAAATGGAGGCTCTAGACCCTTCCAGAGCCGAGATACCGAAGGTCAAAATTTGGACCTGAAAAAAAAAACATAAGGGGTAACACTGTCATTTTTTTTTTTTGGCCGAAATTTTGACCCCCTCCGATCTTCTTGAAACTCTGGATTCTGACAGAGGGCCACGAGACTTCGACCAGCGCGCAAAAATGGAGGCTCTAGACCCTTCCAGAGCCGAGATATGGAAGGTCAAAATTTGGACCCGAAAAAAAAACATAAGGGGTAACACTGTCATTTTTTTTTTTTTGGCCGAAATTTTGACCCCCTTCGATCTTCTTGAAACTCTGGATTCTGACAGAGGGCCACGAGACTTCGACCAGCGCGCAAAAATGGAGGCTCTAGACCCTTCCAGAGCCGAGATACCGAAGGTCAAAATTTGGACCTGAAAAAAAGACATAAGGGGTAACCCTGTCATTTTTTTTTTTGGCCGAAATTTTGACCCCCTCCGATCCTCTTGAAACTCTGGATTCTGAAAGAGGGCCACGAGACTTCGACCAGCGCGCAAAAATGGAGGCTCTAGACCCTTCCAGAGCCGAGATATCGAAGGTCAAAATTTGGACCTGAAAAAAAAAACATAAGGGGTAACACTGTCATTTTTTTTTTTTGGCCGAAATTTTGACCCCCTCCGATCTTCTTGAAACTCTGGATTCTGACAGAGGGCCACGAGACTTCGACCAGCGCGCAAAAATGGAGGCTCTAGACCCTTCCAGAGCCGAGATATCGAAGGTCAAAATTTGGACCTGAAAAAAAAACATAAGGGGTAACACTGTCATTTTTTTTTTTTTTGGCCGAAATTTTGACCCCCTCCGATCTTCTTGAAACTCTGGATTCTGACAGAGGGCCACGAGACTTCGACCAGCGCGCAAAAATGGAGGCTCTAGACCCTTCCAGAGCCTAGATATGGAAGGTCAAAATTTGGACCCGAAAAAAAAACATAAGGGGTAACACTGTCATTTTTTTTTTTTGGCCGAAATTTTGACCCCCTCCGATCTTCTTGAAACTCTGGATTCTGACAGAGGGCCACGAGACTTCGACCAGCGCGCAAAAATGGAGGATCTAGACCCTTCCAGAGCCGAGATATCAAAGGTCAAAATTTGGACCTGAAAAAAAAACATAAGGGGTAACACTGTCATTTTTTTGGCCGAAATTTTGACCCCCCCCGATCTTCTTGAAACTCTGGATTCTGACCGAGGGCCACGAGACTTCGACCAGCGCGCAAAAATGGAGGCTCTAGACCCTTCCAGAGCCGAGATATCGAAGGTCAAAATTTGGACCTGAAAAAAAACATAAGGGGTAACACTGTCATTTTTTTTTTTTGGCCGAAATTTTGACCCCCTCCGATCTTCTTGAAACTCTGGATTCTGACAGAGGGCCACGAGACTTCGACCAGCGCGCAAAAATGGAGGCTCTAGACCCTTCCAGAGCCGAGATATGGAAGGTCAAAATTTGGACCCGAAAAAAAAAACATAAGGGGTAACACTGTCATTTTTTTTTTGGCCAAAATTTTGACCCCCTCCGATCTTCTTGAAACTCTGGATTCTGACAGAGGGCCACGAGACTTCGAGCAGCGCGCAAAAATGGAGACTCTAGACCCTTCCAGAGCCGAGATATCGAAGGTCAAAATTTGGACCTGAAAAAAAAAACATAAGGGGTAACACTGTCATTTTTTTTTTGGCCAAAATTTTGACCCCCTCCGATCTTCTTGAAACTCTGGATTCTGACAGAGGGCCACGAGACTTCGACCAGCGCGCAAAAATGGAGGCTCTAGACCCTTCCAGAGCCGAGATATCGAAGGTCAAAATTTGGACCCGAAAAAAAAACATAAGGGGTAACACTGTCATTTTTTTTTTTGGCCAAAATTTTGACCCCCTCCGATCTTCTTGAAACTCTGGATTCTGACAGAGGGCCACGAGACTTCGACCAGCGCGCAAAAATGGAGGATCTAGACCCTTCCAGAGCCGAGATATCAAAGGTCAAAATTTGGACCTGAAAAAAAAAACATAAGGGGTAACACTGTCATTTTTTTTGGCCGAAATTTTGACCCCCTCCGATCTTCTTGAAACTCTGGATTCTGACAGAAGGCCACGAGACTTCGACCAGCGCGCAAAAATGGAGGCTCTAGACCCTTCCAGAGCCGAGATACCGAAGGTCAAAATTTGGACCTGAAAAAAAGACATAAGGGGTAACACTGTCATTTTTTTTTTTTGCCGAAATTTTGACCCCCTCCGATCTTCTTGAAACTCTGGATTCTGACAGAGGGCCACGAGACTTCGACCAGCGCGCAAAAATGGAGGCTCTAGACCCTTCCAGAGCCGAGATATCGAAGGTCAAAATTTGGACCTGAAAAAAAAACATAAGGGGTAACACTGTCATTTTTTTTTTTTGGCCGAAATTTTGACCCCCTCCGATCTTCTTGAAACTCTGGATTCTGACAGAGGGCCACGAGACTTCGACCAGCGCGCAAAAATGGAGGCTCTAGACCCTTCCAGAGCCGAGATATCGAAGGTCAAAATTTGGACCTGAAAAAAAAACATAAGGGGTAACACTGTCATTTTTTTTTTTGGCCGAAATTTTGACCCCCTCCGATCTTCTTGAAACTCTGGATTCTGACAGAGGGCCACGAGACTTCGACCAGCGCGCAAAAATGGAGGCTCTAGACCCTTCCAGAGCCGAGATATCGAAGGTCAAAATTTGGACCTGAAAAAAAAAACATAAGGGGTAACACTGTCATTTTTTTTTTGGCCGAAATTTTGACCCCCTCCGATCTTCTTGAAACTCTGGATTCTGACAGAGGGCCACGAGACTTCGACCAGCGCGCAAAAATGGAGGCTCTAGACCCTTCCAGAGCCGAGATATTGAAGGTCAAAATTTGGACCTGAAAAAAAAACATAAGGGGTAACACTGTCTTTTTTTTTTGGCCGAAATTTTGACCCCCCCCCGATCTTCTTGAAACTCTGGATTCTGACAGAGGGCCACGAGACTTCGACCAGCGCGCAAAAATGGAGGCTCTAGACCCTTCCAGAGCCGAGATATCGAAGGTCAAAATTTGGACCTGAAACAAAAACATAAGGGGTAACACTGTCATTTTTTTTTGGCCGAAATTTTGACTCCCTCCGATCTTCTTGAAACTCTGGATTCTGACAGAGGGCCACGAGACTTCGACCAGCGCGCAAAAATGGAGGCTCTAGACCCTTCCAGAGCCGAGATATTGAAGGTCAAAATTTGGACCTGAAAAAAAAAACATAAGGGGTAACACTGTCTTTTTTTTTTTGGCCGAAATTTTGACCCCCTCCGATCTTCTTGAAACTCTGGATTCTGACAGAGGGCCACGAGATTTCGACCAGCGCGCAAAAATGGAGGCTCTAGACCCTTCCAGAGCCGAGATATCGAAGGTAAAAATTTGGACCTGAAAAAAAAACATAAGGGGTAACACTGTCATTTTTTTTTTTGGCCGAAATTTTGACCCCCTCCGATCTTCTTGAAACTCTGGATTCTGACAGAGGGCCACGAGACTTCGACCAGCGCGCAAAAATGGAGGCTCTAGACCCTTCCAGAGCCGAGATATCGAAGGTCAAAATTTGGACCCGAAAAAAAAACATAAGGGGTAACACTGTCATTTTTTTTTTTTGGCCGAAATTTTGACCCCCTCCGATCTTCTTGAAACTCTGGATTCTGACAGAGGGCCACGAGACTTCGACCAGCGCGCAAAAATGGAGGCTCTAGACCCTTCCAGAGCCGAGATATCGAAGGTCAAAATTTGGACCTGAAAAAAAAAACATAAGGGGTAACACTGTCATTTTTTTTTTTGGCCGAAATTTTGACCCCCTCCGATCTTCTTGAAACTCTGAATTCTGACAGAGGGCCACGAGACTTCGACCAGCGCGCAAAAATGGAGGCTGTAGACCCTTCCAGAGCCGAGATATCGAAGGTCAAAATTTGGACCTGAAAAAAAAAACATAAGGGGTAACACTGTCATTTTTTTTTTTTTGGCCAAAATTTTGACCCCCTCCGATCTTCTTGAAACTCTGGATTCTGACAGAGGGCCACGAGACTTCGACCAGCGCACAAAAATGGAGGCTCTAGACCCTTCCAGAGCCGAGATATCGAAGGTCAAAATTTTGACCCGAAAAAAACCATAAGGGGTAACACTGTCGTTTTTTTTTTTTTTGGCCGAAATTTTGACCCCCTCCGATCTTCTTGAAACTCTGGATTCTGACAGAGGGCCACGAGACTTCGACCAGCGCTCAAAAATGGAGGCTCTAGACCCTTCCAGAGCCAAGATATCGAAGGTCAAAATTTTGACCCGAAAAAAAAACATAAGGGGTAACACTGTCATTTTTTTTTTTTTGGCCGAAATTTTGACCCCCTCCGATCTTCTTGAAACTCTGGATTCTGACAAAGGGCCACGAGACTTCGACCAGCGCGCAAAAATGGAGGCTCTAGACCAGGGGTGGGCAAACTACGGCCCGCGGGCCACATGCGGCCCGTTAGGCTGTTTAATCCGGCCCGTCGAGTATTTAAATTATTGTCATAGAGATTGCATTTGCGTGGGGAGCGTTGTGCAGCGCGGTCTGTAGCGGGAGAGCGAGGGGGGAGCCGAGCGGTAAGCGGGCCGTGCTGACAGAGTGGGGAGAGAGAGAGACTGGGAGCCCGTGCACGCGCTGTCGAGAGAGAGAAAATGCTGGGCTGCAAGCTGTTTCAGTGGAAAGAGTGTTGCTGCATTTGTGACCTGAGAAGCTGAATCCAGCGGGAAGAGTACTGTTTTATATGTGATTTGTTTTTGAAATATTCTGAATTAATTGTGTGAGCGCGAGCAAGCGCTGTGGGGAGAGAAAGTAACTCAATAAAGTGCATGAGCCCAGTATTCGCCGACCCTGTGTCTCCTTCCATCACCCATTCACCGAACCAACATCCCTGTCACACATTCATTTCGCCATTTTCCTGCAATACTTGAATAAAGCAGCTCATTCATTCAGAGCTGTTGTGGCTGTGCTGCGGTGTGTCACGTGACAAGCAATGACGCGTCACCATGGAAACCATACAGTGAAAAAATAACGGTTGCATTGCAAAGTTCATGTAACCCCTCACACACCCAAGTCCAACTCGACCCGCTCCGAGCGGGCCTCGAACCCAGGTCTCCGGCATGAGAGTCAGGCGCGCTAACAAGGAGGCAAAGACTGTCGCCTCTAGCGTCTGTCGCTAGAGCGCCTATTGACATTGGGGAGTGAGGTTTACTCGCACAGCAACTACTTGCTGGCCTCCGTTACACTCAAGCCGCAGAGTCAGAACGTTTTTTGTAATTTATCATATGCAATTTATAACTAATATCCCAGGAAACAGAACGTTTGCACTATTGAATCATTGACATTTCAGCACTCCTTCAGACAGCGACTTAAGCATAACAAGGTTCCTTGTTGCACGTTAATGTTTTTTCCTTTTTTGGAAACTCACAGAGAAAAAAAAATGTTAGTAACCACTTGTACACCTGATTAGTTTTCATTTGATCTTTAGTTTTTCTTTTGATATTTAGTTTCTTTTCTCCTCTGTATTTGTCTCTTGGACTGCTTCCGGTTACCTTTATCGCCCGCCTCGCTACGCTCCCGTCTCTGCCGTTTGTTCAATAAATGTTCTTATCTGCTTTTGATTTTTACATTTTATCATACTTAAAATAAATTGGTACATTTTTTTATTTTTATTTTATTTTTTTCACAAATGTATGACGTTTGTGTATTAAGTGCAATTTGATTACCATATGGAGTTTTAATAAAGTTGAATTATTAATGTAACCTTTCTTCATTGGGGCGGCAGTGGCTCAGTGGTTCATGTGGGTTGTCTACAAACCGAAAGGTTGGTGGTTCAATCCTCGGTTCCACCTGACCAAGTGTCGACCAGGTCTAAGTCTCATGGCCTTATATCAGAATCCAGAGTTTCAAGAAGATCAGAGAACCTCAAAATTTCGACCCGAGAAAAAAAACGACAGTGGTACCCCTTTTGGTTTTTTTTTCTGGTCGAAATTTTAAGTTTCGATATCTCAGCTCTGGAAGATTCTAGAGCCTCTATTTTTGCACTCAGGTCTAAGTCTCATGGCCCTCTATCAGAATCCTTCTCCTTCGCCATGGCATCTCGGAACTTCTTTTCAATCTCTGCCTCCTTCACACCCCTCAGGAAATTCAGCAGAACTTGAGTGATGCACTTTCTCATACCCCTGTATTCTATCATTATCACCGCCCTTCTAAATCTACCCTCAGTGTCCCACTGCACCCATCCCTTGACCCTGTCCCATCTTTTTCTCACCGGAGTTCCTGTGCCTCTCGCTGGGCCTGCTTCCTGGCTCTCACATCCATCAGCTGATCCACAATGTCTTCAAAGGGCTTGCCTCCTGGGGCCTCTCCCATAACCCATACCCATACCTCTCCATCTGATCCCAGAAGCCACTGAATGCCCAACGTGGGAAAAGACACCACACAGCAAACAGAAAATTGATAGCTTGAGGAAACACACTTTCCAGACCCATCAGACCGAATTCAGATAAGATAAAAGAAAAAAATAACATGGATGACATGACAAAGCTGGAAGACATTATCCTACTGGGATCCTTCATATGCTGCGGGAACATGACAACTGAACAAGATAATGGAGGAACCTTTGAAAAAAGTCACAGACACAATCTTTGATGTCCTTTGATGCAATGCACTTGCTACGTGATGTAAACCTAATCCAGCTCATTTCCTTAAAGTTGATTTTTTTAAAGATATATTTCTAAAGTACTTTCTCCATTCCCCTTTAATGTGTAAAAATAGAAGTAAGCCATTTGTAGACTGATTCTACATATGACTCTGTTGTGCTTTCAACAAAGTGCTGTCTTTCAGCATCCCAACCATGAGCAACATTAGAATAGTTCTAGTGGGGTTTGAGGCAAGACTGTCTGTGTGTCAGAACAGGGGAAGATGGATAAGTGTTTAAACCTGTTTTAAAACAATCTTTATTTTTGCAATTTGGTGATGGTAATGGGGCAAAAACTAATTTGAAAAATCTACAAAGATATTTCTATTTTCTATTTCTTTGTAAAACAGTTCTTAAAGGAGACATATCATGCAAAATCCACTTTTTTAGCCCTTAAATGCATTTTTTTGTATATTTGGAGTGTTTATAAGTACAGAAAAGATGAAATTATTCTCTTCAGGTGCTTCGTTTATATCTTTATATTCTGTTTTGGTCATATTTTTCAACCTGTTCGGATTTTCCTGTTGTCTATTACGTTTTTTGAACAATTACGTCACAGTATTTGCAGCGGAACTGACAAATAAGGACATTGACTACCGGTCCAACACTTCGAGCAATCCGCCATTATTATTTCTCGCTCCGATTTTGTAGTCCAAGCTCAATGATGCAGAAGTTACGGGAGGGCTAGTCAAAATGTTCGGTTGTTGGATGTAGTGACCTGAAGCACTTCAAGGATCCCCAATCCAACAACCTCCACCAGTATACAGAAGGGTTTGCAGATCGACTTCGTCTGAATGAGGTGTAAATTCCTTCTATCATTAGCTGCTGTGTTTTCTGACGCTTTCTAAACGTAAGTTATCATATTATTATCATACAGATTTTGGTAACACTTTAAAATAATGGTCCGTAGTTAACAAGTAGCTATGCAGGAAGTAATAGGTAGTACTGCATTAACACCGAAGTTAATACTATTAACTAATATGGAAGAAATATTAACTAAGCAGTAAGTAATAGGTAATTTAGTACAAAGGTAGTTCCTTGGTAGATATTTGATTGTTACTAAAGAAATATATCCTCATTGAGAACTACTTGTGAACTAAGAATTAATAACCAATTAATTACTAATCACAAAAGTAACATGTCTAAAAAGTGAACAATTGTGGGGCTTTTATACTCTTAACATGGTCATAACATTTCAGAAGCATGTGCCTCAAATGGGTTCTTTGTGGAAACAAGTTTATGAAGTTTATACATTCCCTCAAATACATTAGCTAGGTTGAGATTGTGACTACTACTCTTGCCAGGATGGACGCATGTTCTCTGTTTATTTAAAACTTAAACTTAAAATAATCCTAATAAAGACAGTTTTTAAAAATAAACCTTAAATAATTAGGAAGTGATGCTGACACTCTCATGATTGGATTAGTTCACTATTATGAGCTCTATTGAATGTCAGTCACATATATCTCAGACTCCAAAGACTTTATGTTACAGTAGCTGCCTGAGGAGGACTTCTCTTTAGGACATGAATATAAACATTGATGTTCACTTGTCAAAAACAATTAGCATCTTTAATGAAGAAATTGGCTGCATTTATGTTACGATAAGTGCAAAACCACATCTTCCAGATTACAGTGTTTGTTAGAATATTAGTGCCTCACAGAACCTGTACAGTATGTGTCAAATATAAAATTAAATTACTTGTATCATTTGTGAAAAACATGTTAACTCCTCAATAACTACTTAAGCATTACCTTGTCATCCCGCAGGGACTACTAGTGATGTGGCCCATTATTTTAAAGTGAAAAACATGTTAACTCCTAACTAACTACAAGCGTTACCTTGTGTAAACATTGCGGGATGACAAGGTAACGCTTATAGTTAGTTAGGGGTTAACATGTTTTTCACTTTAAAATAATGGGCCACATCACTAGTAGTCCCTGCGGGATGACAAGGTAACGCTTAAGTAGTTATTGAGGAGTTAACATGTTTTTCACAAATGATACAAGTTAATTAATTTTATATTTTACATACTGTACATACTGTACAGGTTCTGTGAGGCACTAATATTCTAACAAACACTGTAATCTGGAAGATGTGGTTTTGCGCTTATCGTAACATAAATTCAGCCAATTTCTTCATTAAAGATACAAATTGTTTTTGACAAGTGAACATCAATGTTTATATTCATGTCCTAAAGAGAAGTCCTCCTCAGGCAGCTACTGTAACATAAAGTTATAGGTCTTTGGAGTCTGAGATATATGTGACTGACATTCAATAGAGCTCATAATAGTGAACTAATCCAATCATGTGTCAGCATCACTTCCTAATTATTTAAGGTTTATTTTTAAAAACTGTCATTATTAGTATTATTTTATGTTTAAGTTTTAAATAAACAGAGAACATGCGTCCATCCTGGCAAGAGTAGTAGTCACAATCTTAACCTTGGGGGGATGTAATATTCATAAACTTTTTTCCACAAAGAACCCATTTGAGGCACATGCTTCTGAAATGTTATGACCATGCTAAGAGTATAAAACCCCCACAATTGTTCACTTTTTAGACTTTTGTGATTAGTAATTAATTGGTTATTATTTCTTAGTTCACAAGTAGTTCTCAATGAGGATATATTTCTTTAGTAATAATCAAATACCTACCAAGGAACTACCTTTGTACTAAATTACCTATTACTTAATGCTTAGTTAATATTGCTTCCATATTAGTTAATAGTATTAAGTTCGGTGTTAATGCAGTACTACCTATTACTTCCTGCATAGCTACTTGTTAACTACGGACCATTATTTTAAAGTGTTACCCAGATTTTTAGTGGTAAGATCAGACCGCAGTCATTTATCTTGTCAGAGTGCTTGTTTTAACAAGAGAAATAGTCGACTTTCACTAATAACACAACATAGTTAACTTAACTTTACATACCACTGCATCCTTATGAAGACGTTGTTCTGCAGGTTTGTCGTCGTCTTTTTCAAATCGCTCGCTCTGGCTCGAATACGTAACGCTTGATGGACAAGTCTTTTGTTGACATTTTGTTAACGTGTGAATAAAAATGTTCTTTGAAACTATAGTAATCGTATATCTCTTATCAAACTACAATAATGGCTGAACGCGGGGAGTTGAACCAACGGCTCTGAGTTGAACCGACCGTGAACTCAGCGACCTGGAGAGCGGGCGGGGAAAGACGCAACTCCTTTTTATTTAAAGGGGACGCGAAACGGGTTGCTCACAGAAGCACATCAGAAAAGGGGTAGAAAGGGGGCCTGTTGAGCTATAAAAATGAGGAATTCAGACCCAAGCATTGCAGTTATGCTTTATATAGACCACAAATGTATGATTTATAAGTAAAAATGAATGATTTAAAAGCATGATATGTACCCTTTTAAGTAAACTTTAATGGGTAAAGAAATCGCAATTAGGATCATTTATGATGATCGATATTGTTTTCTGAAATTAATTAGTTTTATTTAGCAAGTATGCATTAAACAAGAGACACTATATGCAATACATACTCTCTCTCTCTCTCTCTCTCTCTCTCTCTCTATATATATATATATATATATATATATATATATACTGTATATATCTCACAATATTACTGTATTTCTAATAGAATAAATGCAGCCTTGGTGAGCATAAATATTATGTGAAAGCAATTGAAGTAACCGACAAAACATTGTGGGGGAAATGTTTTATGTGGTCATGTCTGAATCTGGCATTGAATGATATTTTAAATCGAATTATGTCTGAATCTAAAATATTGCATTACAAATAATAACAGCTAACAAATAGTTCAAGAGCTTTTTCAGAAATAATTGTCTAATATTTGGTTTGGAAAGTATACGTGTGTTATTTTTCCCTAATTAATACTAGCCTACTTGGTTTGATAATATATGTAATCATTAGATGCAAAGAAATACGTCATTTTTGTTTTATAAGTGGCATAAATGTCAAAATACTTAGAAGCACTGTTTATTAAAAAAAACATATAGACATGATTAAATAAAGGTACAAAATGGACCCTGGACTCACTCTTGTTTAGAGCTTGGCTGGTGTCTCTTACCTCCCTCTCGTTCCAGCGCAGCACCTATTCCTCCCCAATCTTATAGAAGAGGATCTGCTTCATCTCTTCGTTGGGTTCAGCCAACAGGTCGGGCTCTATATGCATATCCTGAAGAATCTGCTGCATCACCCCGACGGATTCGTTTGACCTAATAGTCACTGGCTACAGACTGGAAGTCAAAGTGTCTCTCAGGATCAGTCTTCAATGGCTGAGGAAGGCCCGGGGTTTGTCCAGTGTAATGCACAGCTGATCTAAATCTCATTTAGAGTGCAGCATTTTTACTGTAAGACTTTCTTTCCTTTCATCTGTCAACATGCGCGTATCTCTCCGTGTTAACGCAAACGTGTAATTTTCACGTTTGAGGGTGTTGTAGCCGTTTTTCTATAAGTATTGAATTGGAGTTTATTTATTATAATTTATGTATTTGTTTATTATTTTTATTTTTATTTAGTATATTCGTATTTATATTTGTATTTATGTACTTATTTAGCCTAGTTAATTATCAGGTAGGCCTACGGGCAAGATAGCCTATGTCATCGTGTGTGGGCGGAAGGGGGAAGTGACATGAAAGAACAGATGTTTGGTTTTGGAGATGGTGGTTTTTCCACAGTTTTTTGACCACTTCGTTAACTTGGTTTGGATTTTTCGTTTGTTGAAATTATAAACTTAATTTAGAAATGTGTTAGAAATAAAACTTTTGAAGTGAAGACTGCGTTTGGAGTGGAGTGCGTGCAAAATAATTAATCACCGTTTCCTGAATCCACGGCCAGCATCGAAAAGCCGACACAGAGGGGGTTAAACCGTGACATCTACACGTTTTCCAAAGTGGACCAACTGATTATTTCACGTCTTGTCGAGTTTCACGTTTGAGGGGGTTAAACCGTGACATCTACACATTTTCCAAAGTGGACCAACGTGATTATTTCACGTCTTGTCGAGTTTCACGTTTTCGGGGGTTAAACCGTGACATCTACATGTTTTCCCAAAGTGGACCAACGTGATTATTTCACGTCTTGTCCTGACACCGGCCCAGGGCCCGTTTCAATAAGGAGGTTCAACCAACTCTGAGTTAAAGCTTGAACTCTGAGTTGACTTACTCTAAGATGGGAAACTCTGAGTTTTCGGTTACAGAACAGCTGAAATGAGTTAGTTCAATCAACTCTGAGTTGACTGACTCTGAGTTAAGCGCGTGCACCACAACTATAAAAAGCCATTGTCAATGGAGCGCAGATATTATGAGTCACCATGGCAACAGCGCTAGACAAAAAGAGGCGTTGGGTAGGCTATAATTAATTACCAAGTGATCTAAATATTGCAATTTAATTAAGGGGATTACTCTTAATTCTTCTGTAATTTAAAATAAAATATGATGCAATTACATTAAATAGGCTACTGCATAAACTGTAGACCAATTCAGTATAAAACAATAGTGGATTTAACATACATTTATAAAAGGTATATTTTTTATGTAACCTTCTCCCTCTTCACACTTTGATAAATTCAAGAATAATTCATGCAACTGTTTATTGTTAATTTGAAAGCATTAAAAGTGCAGTTGCTTGTCTCTCCACCTTGAATTAATCAAGTGGCTGAGGTTGATATAGGATTTAGCAATTAGTAATATGTAGACCAATACTTTCTAGAGATAATAATTATTACATTAATCTGACTACACCATTGAAGATGTAATAATTCATAACTATTTTAGAGTAACTTACTGTTATAATATCAGAGGTGAAACTGGAAGAATGTTATTCAACCTAAAGTAGGCTATACTATTACTTGATACATTTTTACTTAAGTAAAAAATACCAGTCTAAAAATCTACTCAAGTAAAAAGTAGTTAGTTTAAAACATAACTTGTTTAACAGTGAGGGTTGGGTGTGGGGAGAGTAACTTATTTTTTATCATTAATAACTTATTAAATTATGTTTGAAAAATAATTGAGTTAAATTAAATATTTTTTCTTCCAATGTTTTAATGATTTAAAAGATATATTATCAAAAATGGTGGTAATCAAATAAAGTTTAGCAAAGTTTTAATCCTTTTATTTTTTGGCAAAGTGCTGCAAAACAGATTTAGTCAATTAAAACATGGACAAACAATATATATTCCTTAAAGAATGTGTAAATTTTATTGTTGGCGTTTAAACAACACTTCTTCTTTAAAAAAGGGGAGGAGACCGCAAGAAACTCTGAGTTTACTGAAGAAAACCTGCTCCCGACCAGGTTAGGTTCACAGAGTAAGTTACCATGGTAACTGACTCTGAGTATAAGTTACCTCTCTTTCAGAAACGGGCTTGACTTACTCTGCTTTCTCGGGTTTGATATACCCCCCTTTCTGAAACGGAAAACTCAGAGTTTCCATCATTTCAGGGTTAACATACTCAGAGTTTTCACTTAACCTCCTTTCTGAAACAGGCCCCGGGTTGCACTCACAAGAAACAATGAAAATGTTGATGTTGTTAAGAGGTGCTAATGAAACAGCTCACCTTTTAAGTAAGCAATTTTAGTTGTTGTGCATGTGGTAAATCTTTTATTTGACTCTTTCTGACAAACAAAAGTACTTGATCTCCTTAGAAAACAATTTTATGAGGTGACAATATCGTATGAATTTGGAAAACTTTTAGAAAAAAAATGTGAGCACTGTCAATAGCTGTGTCCATTCAAAGTTGCAAATTTAATGTGCACAATTGGAACATTGCATAAAACATTTACGAATGTTTCCATCTCACAAGACGTGAAATAATCACGTTGGTCCACTTTGGAAAACGTGTAGATGTCACGGTTTAATCCCCTCAAACGTGAAACTTACATAAGCTGAATTTTCATCATTATTCCAGTCTTCAGTGTCACATGATCCTTTAGAAATCAGTCTAATAGGATGATTTGCTGCTCAAGAAACATGATTATTATCAATGTTGACAATGTTGTTGTTTTTTACATTTTTATTTCTGGATTCTCTGATGAATAGAAAGGTCAAAAGAACAGCTTTGCCATCCATGGTTAAAATACTTTATATCATCCTGAGGCCCAGATGGTTTTTTTGTCCCCCCAAAAAGTTTCTTTTTCTTCTTCATGTAATCACATTGTTAAGAGCATAAGAAACAAAAAAAAAAAAAAAAAAAAAAAAAAAAAAAAAGATATTTTATTCATGTTATACTATGACCTCTGTAGTGGACACCAGGACTTGATTGTTTCAAAAATTAATAATAAAATGACATGAAATTATATATAGGCAAAAATAATGGCAATATTTGAAAATCGATAATAATTGTTGTTATTATTTGTTTAAATTACATTGATCTGAATTCATGTCAAGACTGCTGCATCCGAGGATGAACGACTTCAAGCCGAATCTGTCCGACCTTGTACAAAAATTTATTTTGGATCATTTTTAACCCAAATGTGCAAGACTCTAACTACAGTCTGCACTACCAATAGTCACATGAGCACAACTCTTAACACACGGCTCAAAACAGGCTCAGTGTGCACAATCCTCACTGGGATAACACACATTGTCACTTAGAACACACTGAGAGGAAAAATACTAGCATCAAACACCAATACAGAAAATACTAACTTTTCATCTTTCCAGTTTCAACAATTTCAGTGACTTCATACAAAGTGAGATTTTCTTCAAAGAAAAGAGTGACATTCTTTCATTTGTTTTATTTACATTTTTAGAACATAACAATTGAAAATCAGCAATTTGCTTCAATAGACTATAGTAATTTACAGAATTACAGTAATGAGAAAAAAAAGGTAGAAACTAAAAGTACATACTGTAACCCTGCCTCTCTCAAGCATTAGGCCACACATTTTCAGACTTTCAGCTAAAATCAGCAGTGTGTGAAAGGCACAAGGCTGACATTTATTCTGTTTTGAATGTGTGGATAACAGCTTTGACAGCAATGTGTTAGCATTTGAAGAAAGTGCTGTAAATCCACAGTGTTGTGCAGGTTGCTGTTACAGTCATGGGATAAGTGTGTAGAGTTTTGAAAACTGTGGTCAAGCAATGGAAAACGAACTTTGGTATTTAAATATGAGGAAGCACAAAGGCGGAATTCCCTGAATCATCTATCACAATGAATAAAAGATTGTTGACCATCACAAAATTGAAAGTGTATGTAAGAAAATAGCTAAAGAATTGAAAATTCCCATTTTGACCATCAGGGCAATCATTAAGAAGTTATAATCAACTAAAGATGTTATGATTCTGCCAGGAAGAGGACGTGTGTCTATAATTTCTTAATGGACGGTGAGGATGAAAGTTTGAGTAGCCAAAGACTCTTCGAGGATCCCAGAGGGGGATCAGAGGGGGATTTCTTGAGAGGGTTTCAAGAAAAATCCTCCTCGCTCCTCCAAAAACTAACTTCAGCATATTCAGTGGTCAGACACGACTGGATCTTCAAACGGCACAGGGTTCTGTGGTCAGATGAGACTAAAAAAATAGCTTTTTGGCAGTAAACACACTGGGTGTGGTGATGGTTTTGGTGGACATGCACATTAACCTACCTACCTACCTACCTACCTACCTACCTACCTACCTACCAGTATTAACTTTCACATGCAGTTACACATAAACTAACCTACCTACCTCGTTAACCACGTTTTGCACGTTACTCATCAACTTTCACATATATGCAGTTAGTCGTTGATTTTCACATACAGTTACACATTAACTTTCGCACGCAGTTACACATATGACTTTCGCAGGCAGTTACTCCTTAACTTTTACCACAGTTACACATTAACATTCACTGCAGTTACTCCTTAACTTCACATGCACAAACCCAATTCTGTCACATGCAGCTACTCGTGTCTTTCACATGTAGTTACACATAAACTTTCGCTGCAGTTACACATCGACTTTCACCACAGTTACTAAATAACTTTTACTACAAGTTACACGTTAATTTTCACATGCAGGTTACACATTAATTTTTACATGCAGTTACACATTGTACATTACCATACCTACCTACCAGTATTAACTTCACATGCAGTTACACATTAATTTTCACATGCAGTTACACATTGTCGGTTAAAAACAAGAGAGTGGCTGGTAGATTTTGAAGTCCACAGTGGCCGCCGGTGGACAAAAAAGTTGATTCCCATCCCTGCTGAGTAATGTCAAGGTGTCGTAACAAAAACATCTCAAACAATGTCATATTTGCACTAAAAATGTCAAAACTGAGCAAGACACTTAATGACAGTTGTCACAAACATGCATAAACCTTCCTTCATATTCATAACATATGTCATGATTATGAAGGCATCATGTTAGTCTTATGCACACCCCTTCAAGTAAAGTGTTACCAAAGAATGAATCTCAGACAGTTCATAAGAGAAACGTGTCAAGTATTCTGTGTTAGATTCACACTACACTGATTCTGCTCAACGTCTTACACATGGGCTATACGCACGCATAAGTTCCGCATTTGACTCAAGGACACTCGTCCATTTCCGGTTGTGGAGATTAAAGCGGAGGACAACCAAGTAAAAATTCTTCAAAATTGACTGTCCTCCCGTCTTTGAAACGAAACGTACATACGTTTAGATGTAATTTTATACATATGTTCAATTAAAATTATTTTAATAAGAAGCATCGACTTTGGCGTTTAGAGAAAAATACATAGATGAATCAATCATTCAGTTGCGATCGTCACGATTCTTTTAAGGTTCATCGCTCATTTTAAGTGTGGTCCGACTCAATTTTGATGCCAGTTAAAAAAAAGTAATATTTTGCACACTTAGACAGACGCCGCACTGAAAGACACCACGCCATTCATCCATTGAGAAAAAAAAGGAAAAAAGAAGAAAATTACTTAATCTTAGTAGCTGTTTTTAATTGTGAAGTCTCAACCTATTTTTGGGCAATACAGAGGGAGAGGACTCCAATATTTTTATGGTCCTTTTTATATCTATATCTATACCTATCTATCTGTGTTTGTTGTCATTTAGGAAAAAAAGTATACTGTAACATTTGTTTTCAAACATGGTGGTTTCAAATATAAGAGAAAGAAATGTATCTGTAAATATACTTCACTGCATATAACCAGTTCAGGGTGAAATTAATTGACGTATGATGGTGAGAAAAAAGAAAATTTCTAATTAGCATACATAGGCTACTAGGGCTGTGCGATTAATCACATCCAAAATAAAAGTCTGTGTTTACATAATATATTTGAATGTGCTGTATATAATTATTTTGTATATATAAATGCCTATGCATGCATGTATATATTTAAGAATTATTTGTGCTTAAATTCTGTATATATATATATATATATATATATATATATATATATATATATATATACATAATCTATATTATATAAATATAAATATTTTATGTAAGACTAACATATTTTCTTAAACATATACATGCATGTGTGTGTATTTATATATATATATAAAATAACAATATACAGCACACACAAATATCATAACTCGTGTAATCACTCAGTGTTTCAGCAGCAGAAAGACGTCAATAAAACAGCATATTGTCACTAGCATTATATTTACCTCAGCAGCTGTCATTAAGTGTCCATAACTTCCTAGATAAGTTGCACTAAATAAATGCACTATGTTAGCCTATATATTATATTTTACCTAACCTGTTAATGATATCTTGGTTATTTAAAGTTTAAAATATCTTTTTCATGAAAATGACAACACTGTTTAAATTATTAGAGTAAAAACACGTTAATGTAAAAACTTCCTAATTTTCAGTTGACATGTTTTCATACAATGTGTTGTGTGTTGATTTATTATATCTAAAAAAAAATAAATAGCATCTGAATATAGGTTAAAAGTAGGCTTCAACCTTTAATGTTATAGTAATGTGCGACTCCCTATATAGTTTACAGCATTAGCAGATTTTTTTAATCCTTGTGAAATGTTTAATTGGAATTGAATTAAATTAAAGACAAAGAACATTTTTTTTTCATTAAACCACTTTAAAAAAATCAATTTTAGCTTTCTAAACCGAACCGAGACGTCAAAACCGTGGGAAAACCGAACCGTCAGTTTTGTGTATCGTTATAAATATATAAATTGCAAATTTTTAATGTTAAATGATCTGATATGTATATTCTGATGTGAATGTGTCTTTTCTTTTTCCTGGTGCAGATGTAAACTGTTTTATTTGGTGTAGTGTGGCGGCTCTAAACGCCAGCACCTCGAACACATTTATAGAGCCAGTCACGTCATAATATTTAAACTAGGACTGTCAAAACGATTAATCGCATCCAAAATAAAAGTTTCTGTTTACATAATATATGTGGGGGCACTGTGTATAATTATTTTGTATATATATATAAAAACACGCATGTATATTTAAAAAAAATTATTTATAGCCTATATAAAATATTTTTAGATTTATATATATTATATAAATTATATATAAATTTATATACAGAATATACATGAAAATATTTCTTAAATAGGCTATATACAAGCATGTGTGTGTGTGTGTGTGTGTATATATATATATATATATATATATATATAGAATTATACACAGTGCACCACATATATTATGTAAACACAAACTTTTATTTTGGATGCGATCAAACGGGATTAATCGTTTTGACAGCCCTAATTTAAACAAACGAAGGGAACGGAGCGAGGGAAGAAAAATATTGTGTGTAAAATATCAAATTTTATTTGTTATTTTTGTGGTTGTTGACTTTCTTCATTTATCTTTTTGAAGTGTCATCTGACAAAATGTGAGACCTTTTTTACCCTCATCATATCTCAGTATTACACTGAACACACAGTTACAAGTAATTAGCTAACCCCCCCCCCCCAATCAACACACAGCCCCACCTACAATATTTTTCACCAGCCGCCACTGCATTTTATATCTAAATGTGCCATATTAGAAAATATTGAGATATACAAAATATAACTGATCAGAAACACAAATGTTCAGAAAGGATACAGAGGTGGTATGATGTGTCGTCAGATCATGGCCAAGACGTCAAATTCCAGCCCGTTCTCAGCTGTCAATCAAAGTTAACCGCCCTTATTTGTCATACATTTTATATCTAAACACGATCTAAACTAACGAGTTAGAAAAAAAATTCACCCACCTCACAGTTGTCAGGCACTCGGAACTAGGGCTGTAGTCAACCAAAGAAGTCCTTAGTTGACCAAAGTCTTGTCCTGCGCAACGATTAGTCGACTAAAAAAAAAAAAAAAAAAAAAAGTGATGTTTTGATTAAACATTTTTTAAACAATTGTCATTGAGAATTTATAAAACAACAACGAAAAAACATCACAAATAAATAAAACTAAAATAATAATACAATTCTTTGAAAATTAAGTTATTTTTTAACTGCAAAAAGTGAAGAGCTCTGTCCTAGGTCTATAGTAACAGTCAAAATCGCGCACCTGACCACACCACACGCTGCAAAAAATATAACTGCGATCTGCCACATATTGAAAAATCCTAACAAAAGCTGTCCTTTACACAGGCTTTATATTCTTCTTTAGTTTCAAAGCTATGGGTTAACTTTTGTCCTGACGATCAAGGCGTTTTAAAACAACACACAAAAAACCCAAATAGCCTAAAAAACAATCCTAAGGCTGTAGGACTGCGTATAGGTTTATTTTTGTTTTGTTGCATTATTTAGGCTATTTTCAAATGCGTCAAGTGTACAAATAAAAACGAAAAACATATTTAGAAAACACAATCTATTGAGTCAGCATGATATAGCCTAGCTATATATAGCCTCGCGCTCAAGTTCGATTTCAAATATAGGCGCGCGCTGTGCGGGCTCATAATGGAGTAACGCGGTCGCCTCCCTCCACAGTCTTGTCGTCTTTGTTTTAAAATGCAGCCAGACGAAAGATTTAGATTTCTTGGACATTTTGTCGACTAAAGTCAAAACAAGCAGCGTTCTAACTGAATGAATACAGCATCCCTTACCGAGCGAGCGCGAAGCAGCAGCGCAGCCGGCCACAGGTGCGGTTCCCGAGTCTCTATGTGTGTGCGCTAAACTGTGGCGCTGTTACAAAAATAGCCTAAATTAAAGCATTTTAAAATTGGGGACAAAACATAAGCTAATTATATTTAGAATACAGTAATAAATAACTGCTTATAAAGGAATAAATATCAAGGAGTAAATCATTGAAAAATTCTTTCTATTGGTAAAAAAAAAAAAATGCGACTGGTCGACCAATAAGAATGTTGGTCGACCAAGACGGCGTCGACCGATTAGTCAACTAAATGACTACAGTTGACAGCCCTACGCGGAACCTATCCAAAAATACAATAAAAGTCAAACTGTAAACACATGAATTTATGCTGTGAAAACTGACATTTTAATGTGAGGTCTATGGATATTTGCTCCCTTTTGGGACCGGCCTCTAGCGGATTTTCGATGTATTGCAGTTTTTCGCACTTCCGGGTAGGCTTCATTTTTCAGATTAGAATTTTGCAGCAAGGGAAATACTCACTAATGCAAGAAAAAAAAACTACCTGAAAAAACTTTTATATGTGCTGTTGTCCAGAATCTCCAGTTGGAATTTTCACCCCAAAATGGCGGCCGAGCTCCCGAAGGGCCACTTAGTGGCTGTTACCAAAAAAGCATCCAAAAATGCCAAAAAATGGTACCAAAAATGCTACCAAAAGAGTTTCGCTTCTCGTTCTTCTATACTCTTTGGTTGAACTCTGACCAATAAGAGGATCGTTTTATACACGTGGCTTGCATAAACACATTTTGGTACGCTTTGAAATGTTGCCTCGTGAAAGCAAACCGAACGAGTGAAAAATTAACCCCTTAACTGTCACTTGCCCGAATACGGGCAATCTAAGTTTACTACACTACATTACTAATAAATCCTAATCTAGTCATGAAAAACTATATATCATTGGAAAGGTCTAAGACTCCTAAATAGATATTTTAGGTCTGTTTTTAATTACAAATTATGAATGAACAGTAATATATGAATTTATGACAAGTGTGCACCTAAAAAAAATCAGCGTCATTACAGGAGTTTTTGACCTTTGCCACAAAAAGTCGAAACACACACTTTTAATAATTGAAACTTTAGTTTTTAGTGCTAAAATTTCATAATAAAACATAATTAGTATTTGTCAATAAAAAAAAGATAAAATTATATTTTAAAAAGTAAGGTAAGAAGTCCTCTAAAAAGTATAATATATTATACATTTATAGAAATATATATTTTTTATTATTATTACATCATATATTTTAGTAGTTATCATAAATTAGGCATCATTTGAAAGCTTACGAACTCAGAATTCATCCCGTAAAAAAAACAGTTTGAAATTGGATGTTGTGTTACCATAGAAACGGTATTTTTTAATTAGGCCCCTCCCCTTTTGGGCATCATCTTTCATAATTTATTATGAAAACCTTTTCTAATCTTGACAAAACACATATTGTCTGAAAGGTCTGAGTCTCAAGGTTCCATATTTAGTGACAGAAGTGATATTTGGATAGAAATGTATTAATTTGTTATGGCAAAATGCATACAATTAAATTCAATGGAACTCAATGGCACCCGATGGCTATTTTTGGTACTACGCCTAAACAAAATCTCATGGGAACTTCAATTTTTGTGATATCAACTTCAAATTTGGAACACAACTTGGTTAGATATATAGCTTTTATTTTACAGCAATTTTACTGTAAAACATATTTTGTAAAATATTTATTTCATATTAATATATATATATATATATATATATATATATATATATATATATATATATATATATATATATATATATATATATATTAATAAAGTATATTTGCTTTGCAGTAAATTATAACTTTCATAACTTTTTCGTACTTTAATTTTTAAAAAAGTGCTTTCACTTTAGTAATAATCTGCTGATTGTTTTCTTTAAAACAAGACCAAACTTAGGTCTATATTCCAAAGCATTCTTTAACTACAACCATTTAAGTTTGTATAGCGCATTTTAATGTCAATTATCAAAAAGGGGGGTGACAGGTAAAGGGTTAAATCTGTGCTTCAGAACAAAGAAAATGACCTACAGGTATGAAAATAAGTTGGGCTTTGCTAATCAGCTTTTCTGATAATCAAGTCATTTTGTGTGAAAAGACAAAGGTCATGAAAACAGTGGACTTATTTTTGGAAAAAAATACTTTTGGCGTTTGGTTGGAGAGACGGTGCTCACAGAAGACACATGCAAACTTTCTTTCTCAATTGGCTCATTTTGGCTTTCATGGGGTCTATAATAACATTTTCTACCTCTTGAATTTCGCTGAATATGATATGAATTTCTTCATTAAAGGCTTTAGTGAGGCCCAGTGTGTCGCGCAGGTGTCTCTGATTAGCAATTGCTTCAGCGGCCTCAGCATCTCGGTCCGTAATGTTAATAAAACTTCAATACATTAGCTCATTAACATGATTTCTGCCTAAGTCCCATCGGTTTGCATCATCAAGCTATGCCTTTGTTTAGAATTATCGACTTCTAGTGGCAAAACTTACACACTGTGCCTTTAATAAAGAATCAGAATTGACACCAACCTCTTTGTTCTTCGGTGTGTTTCATTCTGCAGTGTTCTGGATCTCATGTTCTCAGTGTCCTTCAATAAACTCTGTGTTTGTAGATTTCAGCTCTTCCTGATGGTTTGAGGCTCGTCTTCACTTGTAGCTGAGGGGAATATTCTAGCGTTTATTTGTGAACTGCAGTGGGAGGAGCTTCACTGAAGGAGGAGGAGCTTCACTGAAGGAGGAGATCTGACAAAATCAAAAAGAAAACACTTACTGAGTTTGTTTTACTAATTTACACATTTTAAATGTTTATGCCCACCTTTTCTATCTAGTGAAGTAACTTTTAAGTACATTAACCTCAAAAGTCTGATTTCACAGACAGGGCTTGTATTGAGCCAGGAATAGGCCTTTGTTCAATTAGGGCATTTAAGTAGCTTTTGGGCTAGGGGTGTAATACCCTGTTAGGATTCGATATCATAATACTGAACTCACGATATTGCGATACCACAAGACATATGGTAAAAGGTTAACAAAGAAATTACGGTTGATTAAAATGCTAAATTTGGGATTACAATGGGAGTGGAAATGAAAAGGGTTGGACTTGGTGCTGGAAAACCAATGCAAAGAATTCATGATTCTGAAGCTGAAAATACAGAATATGCTTGCAATTTTATTGATAACATAGGACAACAGATCTAACGACATAATTAATGAGGTGAAAACATAATCTACTGACATGAAACAAAAAGACTTTTCATCTGCTCTGATAATAGTGAAGATCCATAGACTATCATCAACACTTATTCGACAAGCCATTCAGAACCAGCAGCAGATCATCTCACTTTATTATAAGTATTTGCTGCTAGAAACATATTGTTACAGACTGTATACTGAAAAAGAATAAAAGTGGTCTAATATTAAAATATCATTTCTCAAATGAAACAGTAAAATTGCAGGAACATAAAGACTAATGAAACCCATTTTATCAAACATTGTACTTCGCCCATATGGATAGTTAATTTTCTAAGAACTACATTCATAACATAGCCGTTCGCTAGCATCTTACCGTTTTGTATGCGAGTAACTAACATACATGTCTTATGTAAGTGTTTTAGTTAGCACACACGAAGAGCGCTGAACATGATAGAAGCCATTTAGAAACGACCGCTTAAAATGTGTTTTTAAACTGTGTAAATAGTAGTATTTAACACTTACTTGATCGCGGCTAGTTGCACGCAGTTGCACGTGGCCGCCATTTTGGATTTGGGTTCAGCGAGCCAGGTGTATCTGACACTACTACCTGTGTGACAGTTCTACATGTTTTTTTTTTTTCCCCGTTCATTTTCAGGTTAAGATATATCTGCGGATGTGATTTTAGATTAATTGCCTCATTCAAAAATAGTCTTCTCTATGGGCTACTGTCACATTAATTACTTCAAATGTCAGATTTATATCAGCTATTTGCAAGCTGTTTACAAGCGATGATTGCTATTACTATTAGCTATTTGCAAGCGAGGTCAAATTCTATTACGAGAAAAACATTTGTAAGAAGTTATGATTGCAACATGAAAATTTGAGATTATTTGGTATACATTCACAGCAGTATTTATGTGCTTGTGTGGCATGTTATTTGACCTGTCCCTTTCTCCCTATTTTCATAGTGTAATCTTACATCTGCGACTCATATTGCAATAGTCCTGCACTAGCAGATGGCGTTGACCCACCCACGCCCCCTCTTTTAACCCTGGACATTAGTTAGTCCTTGAGATGGCAATAATGCCTCGTTTGCAGTTTTATTGGTTACATTTATCTGTTCACATGCCGTTTAATGCCATCAGTCTAATTGGCACCCATATTACTTTGTGCCTGATAAATACTGCTCTGATTGGATCTAAATAATATGTCAATTATTATATGTTTAAAAAGATATGACCCACGTCGATAACATAAATTCAAGTAGGTGGATCTTGGATCCTTGTGGGTGGACCGTTATCCTGTACCTCTATCAAATTATTATTTTTAATTACATTAAAAGGTTTTTAAACAAACAGCCATAATGGTGATCAAACAACTTTTCTTTCTCTTTTTTCTCTTCTTGTCATTCCTCTTTCCTTCAGGGATTCTGCTTGTTGACAGCAGGTGTTCATCATCAATGCCAAATAATCACTTAATTAATCACTTAAGTATCTCATTAACTTTAACTCAGAGTTATTTTAACTCTCTGTAGAGAGGGACCAAATGTTATCTGAGCAGAGTTAATTTAACTCTTGGGATTTGCTATATTGTGAATTCGAACATACTAATCTTATCACATAAGTTACAGTTTATCACCTACTATGTAGTAAGGAAGTATGCGATTTCGAATGCTGCCAGGGTCCTCAGGGACAGGGTTGAAGACCTAGTGTTTAGGCCTCAGCAATAAATAATACAAACCTGACTTTAAAATCTCTCTCAAGAGCCAAGCGCAGTCGCAAAATAAATTTAAACTTATTTGTAAAAATCCTCATTACATATTATACATAGAAAATAGAATGTTGTTATTTTGCAGGTTCATTTTATTTCTATAACATTAGTTGGCCACAAACCTAATCTCACTAAGGAAAAGGTAATAATGTTACGAGGTGCAATTTTGTATGAATTCATGTGTTAATTGTACAACATTAGTAGTTTCACCTGAAGTTTATTTGCTTGAACAGATAAGAGCACCTCTCCCAACACTGGTTCTGTGTAATTGTCTTTCTGAGGTCAGTATTTTCATCTCCATGCCTCACCTCTCTTCCTCTGCCACCCTTTGGACCTGATTTCTACAAGGGGCTTTTCATGTTCTGCATAAAACCCCCATGACCTCATAATTACTCTCCTCTCTCCTGACTATTATTCTAGTGTCACTTATTCATCCTGGTCACTATTAGCCAAAGGGAACAGGGAACGAGAGCAAGAGAAACGGAATAAAGAATGAGAGGAATAGAGAAAGAAAGAGAATGAACATAAATGTGAGAGTAGAAGTAAATGAATGCATTTGACAGTTATTAAACTCAAAGGTTTAACATTCAAAGGTATTGAAGCGATAATATTTTCACATCTACTGAAACCTGTCAAAGAGGCTCCTGCGTTCATAGCAGAACTCTAACACAAATGCTAATCGCGCCATTGATGTAATAATCATGTCAAACAGCGAGACTCGTTATCAAATGCTATTAATCAAAAACAAAACCCTGTCATGCCTGTCCAAAGCTCAGTGTTTACACTAACACAGCTAATTTGTGGTGGGCGAATTTGGGCAAAAGATCGACACTAATTATGTCATTTAGCCTTTCGCAATATGCAGCCAGCACTTTGCGTATATTTACTTTCCTTTCAAACCCACCACGGCTTTCCACTCATCCGCGTAGACTTGCGACCTGAGAAGGCCTCGCTTCCATTATGCGGAAAGCAGTGGCTTTTAAAAATTCTACCGCAGTACATAACATTATCAAAGATGTAGGATGCACTGGATGTTCATGTGCGAGCTGCTAAATAAAACAGAAGCACTTTTCATCTTCATCTGATGATCTGTCAAGCCAAATTGGCCCTTGTAGACCGTAGAGGACTGGGAGGAGCGAGGCCAATAAATAACGATTATTTACTCCATCTGATCACTGCGCATCTCACATCCAGATTGATACTTGCTATGTGTTTATGAATGAGGTGCAGTCACATACGCTGCACTTGTTTGATCTTTGCTGTCATAGAGTGTTTGAATGCAGGCTTGAGCGTAAAAAATAGACACTTGTAATAAAATGAAAGATGGAGCGGAGGAGATCTGCACTGACAGCTGTCTACCACCGCTAGAAACTAAGGGACTGTGGGTTGCTGTGTCCACTAGAGGCTACTGTTTTTCAGTACGACCGCTGTGAGGTGTTGCAACACATCCTTAGTAGTAAGTCTCTGCCCTTGCCTTCCTCTTAAAACATAATTACTGCAGCCCGAATTGGTCCAACCGGCCCAAGCCCCATCCGGTAGACTCTTCCTGTGAGTGCTAATGAGAACAGCTCAGACGGCGCAGGAAATGAAAGTGGAGGAAAATGAGAGACAATAGTCACACGGACTAGTTGACATGGCATGTCAATTTCACCTGGGGATGAAACAGACAGAGAGAAGACAGGGAGGTAATCACCTACACATACGCAGCAGTCACACTGTGCTTGGCTTGATGCCTCTAATTCCACATTCAGATCTCATTTACACTGCAAAGGTCACACATACGTCCTTTTCTACATAATATGATGGAGGCAGTAAGTGTCTGAAACTAAACCTTCTTTTCACAGTGTGTGAATCAGTTTTTTGGCATTGCAGAAGAACCCTGCTGCTTTTCTCCTCGCTACCTCAAAGGACGCGTCCCCTTTCGCCTCCTGTAGGTCATTCTCCAGAGGAAGCCAGAGTCAGAGTCTGTCATCAGCGCCAGCTGTGCCTTAGTGGAACCAGCATATAGATTGGCGTTTTTATTTGCGTCTTGTCAAGCTATCTTTGGGGAGAGATGAAAAAAGTAGCTATTTGTCAAAAGATTTTTTTAGTTATTGTTTAAAAATGTGATAAAAAAAAAATTATTGATCTGTGTAAAAGTATACATTGGACAGAATTGTTAATTGCTGTAGATGTTCAGTGATGTTAAGTAATATATTGACTTTCTAAAGCCTAATTTAGTAATGTACTCATAAGCCAATGTCTTTCCCAGTTGCCTTCATTTCGGTGAATTTCTCTGCAATTATTGGGATATGCAATTTATTAGATTAACTAATCTCCATTTGATCTCATTAATTCAATTAAAATTTTCAATCGATTAACACCGCCAGAAAAACATCCCTTGTGCTGTCAACACAAATTTAACAGAAGATGCTGTCATCCTGATTAAAGCAACCAGAAAAAGAAGCAGAAAAACAGCCAAAGAGATAGACAAAGACAGCAACTGTGATACTGATAAATGTTTTTATGTGACTGCTGGGAAGGTTGTGAGTCCCCTTCATGTTTATGATGCGAGTTGTATTTTATCATTTATTGATTTGTCCGATTTTGATTGTGACCCATGAGATGGAGGAACAGAAGTGATTTTTAACATCACTTTTTCTCAGTAGTCAAGGTCATGCACATGCTCACTTATTTCTCTATGGATTTTGTTTTTATGGCATTGATTATGATTTTGTTCCTATGTTGTTAACAAGAGTATTTTTTATGTATAATAGTAGGTCTATATATATATATATATATATATATATATATATATATATATAGATATATAGAGAGAGAGAGAGAGAGAGAGAGAGAGATACAGAGAGAGATACAGAGGGATAGAGAGTTATATAGAGATATGAGATGAAGATAGATATAGAGATATAAAGAGATATAAAGTGATATTGAGATATATAGAGATATAGAGATAGAGATATAAAGAGATATAAGAGATATATAGAGGTATATATATATATATATATATATATATATATATATATATGGGTATGTTTTGTAGAGTATTCGGAAATGCTATTCTAGCAACATGTTAAACAGGAGTAGCAAAACAGTACCAGACTCAAGTATAAAATAGTGAAACAGAAGTTATGAAACGAATTCAATTGTTGGTGGGGTTTTTTTCATTAAATGGAACAAAGCAATTTGCCAGCCCTATACTCAATCAAGTCTACCCCATTCCTTTTACTCGTTTGTTACAGACCAACATTGACGGGTGTTCACTGGACGAGTACAGAAACTCCCAGACTGAAACAGCAAAAACTGAGAAGAATCAGTCAAGATGAAACCCTTCTTGAACAAAGTCACTAAGATGTGACAAACTCTAGCTCTTCATCTGTCATTCACACGGAGTGTTTTCTCAAACCACTTTTTGATTTACGTTGCTTCCATTTGATGGGCTTCTGCCATCTATAACTCTTACGGTTGGCCCTGTGTCCTCTGCCAGCATCACCTCGACTGTACTGACTCTGACACGGAATGTGTCTGTGTGTGACTGTGTGTATTTCTGTTATTGTGTGGCATGCCAACATGACCCTGGCAATGACCTCTCCTGGGATGTCTCTCAGCGGATGCACGCTTCACCCCACACTGCTGAGAAAGCAAACAGGTCTCATCAGTGTGGACAGGCCAAGAGAGCATCGCACAGCAGCCTTTTACTGCTGTCACTCAAACGCCACTCCTTTCCCCTCTCCCTCGCAATCCAGCTCTCAATTTCCAAACCTTTGATTTATAATCATGTGGAGCTCCCTTAAGAGAGAGAGAGAGCTATAAAGCTTTGATCTTGTGTTGTATTTGTTCTGTGGATTGAATGCAATGCTGATGATGTTTAGGCTGCTTTTCACATTCTTTCACTTCTGCATGCATCTATTCTGAAACGGGGCTGATTTTCATTGTTACCCAAAGGCCCATAAATAACTGATAAAACATTTATGACTCTGACTAGATGAATATTATCGTCTGTTTGTCTGATTCCGAGCCGCACCTTTGTTCTGCTGTTAGTTTGGACCGTCAATTTAACTTGTTAATTAAGTACAGCTAATTATAACAAAAGTGATCAATTATGCCTACTGATCTGTATACTCTAGCTGTTTAAAAATGCTGGACTCTGTGCAATAGAGAGGAATGGGGAAGGGGTAGTTCCAGAAAACAGTTACAATATTTTTCACTATATTACAATTTTACGGTATTTTCGATCAAATAAATGCAGCCTTGGTGAGCATGAGATGTCTTTCAAAGACATTAAAACATTTATTTTTTTATCAGGCTGCCATTAAAAAGTTTTACTGTAGCGGTACATAAAAATGTATTGACTGCTAAATTAATAAAGGTAGATATTGAGTTGTTTTCACCAAAACTCTCTCTCTCTCTCTCTCTCTCTCTCTCTCTCTCTCTCTCTCTATGTAAGACTGATGGTAAGACTTTTTCCTCCCTTGTGCTCTGGTAGACTGCTAATTGAAGCAGCTCTAAAGTCTGATTTGCTTAAACCTCTCTCTGTTGTCTCAGCACGGTTAGGGTTTGGACAAGGATGCTTTGTTGTTGTTTTTGCATTGACGCTAATTAGAATAAATTAAGCAAGTGTCTCGATGAGCATGTGAATGAGAGAGAGCGAAGCTGGCTTCTGATTGAAGTGGAATCGGCAGTACCTGAAATGTGGCTCATCGCCAGAGCATGTGAACGAGAGTTTGGGCCACGGAAGGGTCAGAGTCGCAGACTGCACTAGAGTCATTTGTACGCCCGTCGTGGGGCAGGGAAGCCATCTTAGAGTGCTGTCTAGACTGCAAGAGAAGATCCAACGCCTGCTGGGAACACACAAACTGCCATTCATGACAAATTACTGTTGTATTAAACCTCGGACTACAGAGGCACAGAGCTCGCTCTCCACACTTTGGATTCTTGGCTTATTTTGAAAAGGTTTGGGAGGGAAAACCAACCATAAACAAACAACCTCCACCTGTGATTTTTTTCTGTGTTGAAACAAAATGTTCAGTCTTACGTTTTTTTTTTGTTTTTTTTTTACACTTGGAGATATTGAATTTTTGCATTTGTAAAGACTTTATCAGAGCTTGCTTAGTGCTCAGTTTTTCATTGTGAGAATGGAGCTGGTTGGAATAACAGTCATGTGGATATTTATCAAGCTTGCCAGCATTGCCAGGCTATAAAGCATTAGTGGGGGTGGAATCCTCTTTTCCGTATCAGAGGTTACTAATGATGATGTAGTACTAGCTCTACATCCTATAATAAGCAGCTGTGTATAACACACACTCGAGCACTGATAACAGTATTCCACCCTACACAACACTGTTTTATATGACTCTTTAATACATTACACATTTATTCATCATGCCATTATGGATGGCGTGAATGAGTGGGTGTGATTAAAGGGTCATTCTTGATATGTAGTATACATTACCTTTTGAGCCTTGTCAACGAGACAAAATTAATATGACTGTGTTGTATTTTAAATTATTTAGTGCACCCAGAAATGAAATTCATTTACTCACCTCATGTGATTCTATACCTTTGGAAGCCTAAAAAATGGTAAGGTGGATACCTTAACTTTATGGTTAAAGTTAATTGTGAGTTTATATCGTACAATGTGACAAAATTTTGCAGTTTACGATTTTTTTCCCCTAATAATTGCCACATCTCTGATCTGAATTAGGCTAAATGTGTTCAAGACCAAATCGAAGCACAACTGGCTTGACTGCAAGTTCAAGGCTTATGTTAAGGTTTATTGCTATTTCACTGTACCAATCGTTGTTATGCACTGTAAAAAAAATATTGTTGGTTTAACCTAAAAAAATAAGTAACCTGGTTGCCTTAAATTTTTAAGTTGATTGAATTGGAAAAAGTGAGTTAATACAATGATTGAGATTGATTTAGGAGATTGATGATTGATGAATGAGATTGATTTAATCATCAGAAACTCAAAATAATAAGTTATCTCAACTAAATAATACTTTTGATAATTTTCTAAATAATAAGTTGATTTGACAAAAGAAAAAATGTTGTGATAACAAATCTTAAAAATATTTTTTTTACAGAAGTGTATGTGTTCAAACCAATGGGCTATGTCTCAAACAGATACATGCAATCCTGTCAGACAAGCTACTCTGCTTTGCCTTCATTTTCTAATATTTCCAATATTTCCTAATTTAATATTAATATAAAATTATATTAATATTGTTCGTAAAAATAGTAAGCTGTAAACTAGCTGTAAACAAATTTCAATTGTCGTATAACTCTCTACAAATTACAAATATTTGAGATGCGAAAGATACGATAGGCCTATCATTTGCTATATATGCATAATTATTTATGGAAATGGCTCAAGAGCAGCTTTTTTATGTAATGGAAAGTTAAAAAGGAAACAGGCTGGAAACATACTATTTGTCGATAACAAAACAACACAGTTGTTTTGCAACACAGATGGAAAGTTGGCTAGTGTGACTTCACACAATTGGCAATTTGTTTAATAATTTTGATCTATCTTAATATTTCAGATTTGTTCCTCATAATATCAATGCGACTTTACATCTTATAACTGCAAATTTGTTTCTCCCAGTCGAGTTTTTTATGCTGCAGTTTAAAATTTTCGATTGAGTTTAAACATGGCAGTTTCACATTTTCCCCCGTCATAATTCCAAATATCCGACTTTATCTCACAATGTGGCCTCATGATTGTCAAAAAAGCAACATGACATCATGACTTTTGCGTTAACATACATGCCAATTTCGAGTCAAGTGGCGTGTTATCTCGACACATTTTGAGCTATCCGCGTGTGTATGCGTGTATGTCTACGCCATTAACGTCCGCATCATTCCGCGTGTCTGTACACGCCGTTAAATGTCCGAGCAAAACAAAGTAAAATGTACATCTACATCTGGGGAGCTATGTTTTTCTTTCCTAGGATGGTAGGGGAAGACCCATAAATGCCATTAACCCCAGTGACGTTTAGGTTTAGGGACAGGGTTGAGGTAAGTCATATATTTATATATACAGTAATAACGTTAAGTCAACGGCGTTCATAAACACGCTGAAAAACGATTATGCGTGTTGATAGCACGCCAAAAATGGAAATACGAATTGGTGTGTCATACACACACTACTTCATGAGATCAGTCTGAAAAAAGGGTGACGCTTTAAATTTCAAAAAGGTTAAAATTCCCCCTATGTTCATTAATGTCTTATAATAGGCCTACTGAAGACATGAAAATGTACCGAGTAACAGGAATGCCTCTAAAACACTGCTGTAATCTGTAAATCTATAACTTTATTCCTCAGAGTGAATAGGGAATGATGGATTATCTCCAGTCAAAGAAACAATTTTTCAAGGGTCGAGGATGGAACACGGCCAAATAAAACAATGACCTCCAGGCCAGGGTACCTAAACAGACATTTTCACAGTCAGGAGAACAAAAGGTCAACAGATCTAGTTCAAGCTATGTTGACCCCCTGACCCCACATTGGGAAATCTTCCAAATGGCTGACACACACCAAAGCGCTCTTCTATCTCATTCCATTCATTGTTTCTTACAGCCTCTTTTTTTTCATTCTCTTTTTCCTCAACCTTTGTCTCTCCTCTCCCCATTGTTGTTTTCTCTCTCTGTCCTCTACTTGCTTGTTTAGCAGCATTAGAATAAAAGAACACTACAAAAACATACAACAGAAGAGAACATATGCACAGGAGATATCGGAAACTTAATTAGTCTAATTTGAATATCTCTCCTTGTTAATAAAATTCACTGAACGCTCATTCTAATTAAAGAGGAAAAAAAGATGAAATGTGGAAAAAAGCAACACCAAAAAAGCACAGTTTGATTAACCAGTACTATATGTGAATTTGAAAATATAGTGCCATTTTAACTTAATTTAAGAGAACCTATTTGCGATTAGAATTGATGGTAGGTAACACTTTAGTTTGGGGTCCAATTCTCACTATGAACTAGCTGCTTATTAGCATGCATATTACTAGGATATTGACTGTTTATTAGTAGGCTACTTATAAAGCACCTTTTAATGCCTTATTCTGCATCATGACCATATTCGACATCCCTAACTCTCTCAATACCTAAACTTAATTACTACCTTACTAACTATTAATACGCACTAATTAGGACTTTATTGAGGCAAAGCCGTAGATGATAGTGTAGTTCCTGTGTTATTACAATGAAGAGCATAATTTTGTTATATTTTGTCTCTTTATTTCTCCTGTGCCTGATATTCTTGTTTTCCGTCTCTTCCTTCTGTTCGCTCTTTTTCTTATTCACACACACACACACCAAAAATAGCTTGCAGTGTGTTTATTTGCCAGAGATGAGATCCTTTAACAAGCTGCATCCTCTTTTCTAGTCCTTGCAAAGATCTGCTTTCTCATTCACTGAAGTGGATGAATTGGCTAGACCAGTGAACAAGAAAACTGTGGTAATTTTGGGACCTGAATTTTGCATAATCTAATGTAAATGTATTTTTCATGTATATATATATATATATATATACTTTATGGTGCTTTTTTCCCCCGATTTGATCAAGAACGTAAACCAGTGCCAACGCTGTTTGTGTATAGTAGCCAGTTAGTTCGATGCTATTTCATGTAAGACAAACATGTATAAAGTAAAAAAAAATATAGGCAAATTACCATTCAGAAACATTTTGTAAAAGCTGTGTGTGGTGAGGTTCTGCTTCCCTCCCTTTATCGCCACTTTCTGGATCTGATTCTGGCTCATACTGATACTGCAGTATCGACACCTATTTATTTACAATTTGATTTATTTGATTTATTTATTTATTTACATTTGACATGAACAACACATGCAACTTCGACCGTAAAGGTAATGGGCGTGAATTTTTCGGACACGTGCACTAAATTTTAGCCAATCACAACACACCGGCCCAAACTAACCAATCTGAGCCCATTGCCTGTTTCTGAGGGCGTGGTTTCATAGACTCAGGAAGTCAACCGGTCGTTCAAATGACAGAGGAGAAAGCGGCTTACAATAAAAGTGAAATTTATGAAAAATAAGACTTATGGTGGCCAGTATTCTCAAATCCCAAGTCTTGCCAAACATTCACATTTATTAATTTAGAAATAATTGTGTATTTCTTCCACTAATTTCTTGGAGACACCCACTGAAACTCAGTACATATGTTATTTAGCCTCTCGGCACTCATGCATGGAGCCCTTTCTCTCCTTAGCACATGATTCCCTGTAATGGTATTTGCATGAGAAATTAGATAGCATCTTTCTAATTAAGCTCATGAGCATAATCTCATTGCTCTTATCAATTCTGCTATACACGAGTTCAAAAAGCACACCAACATCAGTGGGGAGAGGCATCACATAGCCAAAACCCATAATGCTTATCTTTCATCAGATAATGTGGATATGTGCATGAGAAATGGAAAATGTGTGTGGTTACTAACAGAGCAGTTGCTACTTGAGTCTGTTTTTTTTTCATGCCGCTTTTCACTTTACGGAAAATAGTGTCTCAAACCCCCCATTGAGCAAGACTGCAGAATATCTGTAAGATACTTAAGGGTATGAGGAAGAAACCTTGGGAGGAACTCACCCACTCAGCAGGTGGATTTCACCTCCTCAGGCTCAGATTTAAAGTGCCACTATTATGCTTTTTCTGATAATACCTTTTATGTAATAGCTGTTTGTGAATGTGAAAGACCTTTAAAGTTTCAAAGACCAAAGTGCACAACAAATTGAGTTGCTGTCTCCCCAAAAAAGAAAGAACCGATTCTGAACTGCTTGATACAAGTAGTCAGTAATTTAAGCCTTACTTCAAGTAGCTCAAACCTGCAACATATTGGCAAGGTTCTCAAGTTTTATCAAAAGCTTGTAGTGAGATCACATGCGGTCAGGGGAGGTGCCCTAATGGAGCCCTGCCCCCCCCCCCCCCCCAACCAAATGTTAACCAACATAAATTTAAATTATAGCAGTTGGTAAATCTGATAAATGGCAGAGCAATTTAATGATCTTTAATGTTCTATTTCAAAATTACAAATATACAAAAAATACAAAAATATAACAAATTCTTCCAAACAGTTTGGAAAAAACAAATCTTTTTGCATTTTGAATGTGTCTAATCGATATGGAATAATGATTTATTGAACAAATTGACATATTAGAGTATTAAGGTGTGTATGTGTTCCTTCCCATACCCACTAACATTTTCTCTTAGTTTCAGATAACGTAAGCTAGCCAAACTAAGCCAAAGCTTCTGGCCTGGTTTTAAAGTAGTTTTTGACTGCATCAATTGTAATGTATACGATGGGCTATATATAGTGTTCTAGCCTAAAAATGTTAGACGAGCTTTCTCTCAGTTCTCCATCATGACCTCTGTTCGCGTTGGTTGGTTTGGTTGTTGGTTACCTAGTAACGAACAAACAGTGGCCGAGAATGTTTTAGTGTGTTCACGCATCTATGTTGCCTAACGAATACAATCTGGCCGAGATACGTGCTGGCGGCAGGAATCTTCACTTTTGTGTGCCTGCACCTCGTATACGTTATATATAAAGCTTGCAGGACAAATTGGTTGGCATTATCTTTTCAGCGTAAGAAATACGTGAAAAGGTTGAATTGCGTGTCTAACGGCCAATGCGTTAGACTTGAGAACCCTAAATTGGCATAATGCCTGCCTATATGGTTTTCGTTGCAAAACAAACTAAATTAAAAAGTACCACTTAGAAATTTCCTTCACAAGTTGTGCTTCACTTCTTCTAATGTTTCAGCATCAGACTCTGGCTCGAAATGATAGAGTAAAACTTTGGGATTTGTATTGGAGGAAAACATGTCTTTTGATTTGCATATTAAACAGTTACTCACTATTGAAATTAAAGCTGTTTTTTTTTTCTTTAGAAACAGCTCTTGCTTTACAAAGAAAGCCAAGAAAAGGCTGGTTGAATCTACCTTTTTTTTCCAGTTTTAGATTATATCCACAAAGACCCTGTGAAATCATTGGATTCTGTGTATCATTCAGCACTGAGATTTATATTGCATGCAAAGTACTCTGTCCATCATTGTGTATAATATGAAATGATTGGTTGGCCCTCACTTAACACAAGAAGGCTCAAACATTGGACACTGCTGGAAAAACCACCAATGCAAGTTTGAGAGGAGCGCCCCCGACAAATCTCGCGATAATCAAGACATGCTTTACGGCAACAACCACAACATGAAACACAAAGACACTTGTGCGCATTTCAGACGTGATACTCGTTGATGTATGCGGTCGGAAGAGTATGCTAAGAAAATGCGTTCGGAAGAGACTAGGAAAAGAGAAGGAGCCTCTCTGCTCAACCCGTAAATAAATGCATTAATCCGCAAGTTTTGTTTGAGTTCTATAATGGTCTAGTGGTAGATCTTTTGGCAAGTATGTCAGAGGTTACAGGTTCTAAGTTTTTTTTCTCTCTGTCTATGGCAGAGACACTTTGCTTGAGGGGTAATTACGACAGTAACATTAAATACAATTACTTCACAGCGACTGTAGGGATCACTGTTTGGCAAAAACGTAATTCCTGCATAGTGTGCCTTTAAGAACTTTTAAAATACCAAATACCATAATAGGGTACATATGCAAAGCTAGTTACATATACAGTAATGGATTATTTAATAAATTAATTAATGTGTTAGTAATTGTATATTTGTCAGCTGGAGTGATCAGTGAAGTGTCTATCACTGTCTGGGACTCTGGGTGTAGTTGGCGCTAGGTGTGGCACAATGTACTTTTGGAATGGAGAGTAACACAGATGCAACAAATTAGTTGCATCTGCTGTTTTTAATGTGTTGCCAGAGGAGAGGCTTAGAGAAAACCATTTTCAAATCATATGTATCCATTTTGATATTGACAGCCTAAGCTTTCTGTCACGTCACTAATCCTGGTTTATTGAAAACAGTCGATTCAGTGTGAATTTCATCATAAAAACCCAATTTGATGGGTTTTATTTACCATGAAATGTGATTTTTTTTTTTTTCATTTTTATCTGTCACATACTTACTTTGTATACTCACCGGAGCAATTTTTAATCAACTCCTTGAGTGATTTTATTAAAACATTTTGTTTTATTGAGACAATTTGTGCATTGTTATGGTTAAACAAGAAATATCAGATATAAATGTCAGCTATAAAACAGATCTTAAATAATTTACTTCTACATGTTCCTTTAACACTAACAACAAATAAAATTTCCTTGCAAACAGTAGAGTTATGATCATGTATATTAGTCACATTTCCATAATCATTGAGAATCATAAGTTCCCTCAACCTCACTGTCAACTTCACATCAAATAGCTCTGTCTCACCTGGGAGGAATTCAGAGTCCGTCTGTTGTGCATATATACACCTTTCATCTGCTGTGTGAAGAGCTCTTTGATATATTACGTCCCCCTTGGAAATGCTCAATGTTAACCATGTATAGTTAGTTTCACATCACTACCTAATTAAATGGAATTCAGTACTTTGGTGCTCTTCTGTGAGCTACAAGGTTGTTAATCAATGGAATCAATGGCATTGGAAGAACTGGAAGAGAGAGCTACTGTCTGAGAGAACAAAGGAAATTAACTTTTGAACTCACTCTTGTGAAGTTGCCATCACCATTTGAGACAGTCATCTCAGAATACATCTCACCTCAGAATACATCTCTTTCTCTCTCCCCCCACTCCCCCTCTCTCATGCTGAGAAAACCAGAAACACCCACAATCCATGTGGTTTTAATATGAACAAATATCATACAATTTTATACATGTTTGCTATAATTTGAAACGGTTTCTTCTGAAACGGCCGTGATTCTGTCAGAATCCTATAAAACCTTGGTGGAATATCGGTCAGTGCAACCGTAAACGCAACAACCAGACATTTTGATGCTGGGAAACCGCTTTGATAAACTTTCAGAGTTACTAACACGATAGAGCCAGTGGGAAACAACACCTCTTCCGTTGCCAAAATGCGTGCGCAACTATTTGATCATGTGGGCTGTAGAAGGGTCTATACAATACAAGTCAATGGAGTTGTACAAAAACTACAATAGAACCTGTTGGAAAGCATCTTTTGCAGCAATTTTTGTGTGAGCAGACCACTCGGTGAGTTTCACGTCTTTGTAAACTAAAGTTTTATGCGTTTTATAAAGGATTGTGTGCATTTGTCTAAAAAACAATCATAACCATTCTATTTCATCAGACATGATCTTAAAACAGGGCTTTAATTGTAAAATACAGAACTTTTCCTTTAATTTTGAGTTCATTGAAGTAAAAATGTGAGTTGGAGAATACAATGGAGATTGATTTAATCAACATAAACTAAAAATATTATGTTGTCTGAACCACATACACAATCTAAGTTGATTTGACAAAAGAAAAAATGTTGTGATAAATCATGAAAATATATTTTAAGTTTATTTTAAAACTATTTTATTCAAGTTAATTTTATTGCAAGTGATGAAGGTTTTTATGGTTTTAGTTAACTATAATAATCCAGGTAAATACATACATATTTTGAAATTAATTTAAAATTGATTTTGTCTTTACAGTTTTATATTTATGTTGAATTCAATTGTCATTGTTATATTTTCTGCATTAAAGTTAATAAGTACACACCTGTCTCTTTTTGATGAGATGCAGTATTTTCCAAAAGTAGCTTTTTTTGTTTTGTTTTGTTTGGTTGGACAGGTAAGGTAATTAATGAGACAGGGACAGCTGCAGGTTGCAATGGGTGTCCAGACTCATTCCTGGAGGGCCACTGTCTAACAGCGTTTAGCTGTAACTCACTTCAACACACCTGTCTGAAAGTTTCTCTACCTAGCCAGACCTTGATTAGCTGGTTCAGGTGTGATTAAATGGGTTTGGAGATGAACTCCGCAGGACTGGAGACCCATGGAAGCTTTAGTTCTGCCAGGAAGACTCAATTGTTGCGTCACTAATTACCTTCCTTTCTCATCTATCCAATCGCGTCTAATACTTACGGTATAAAAGACATAGAGATATACACTAGACCTCACCTTGGCTACGGCAGTTCATTGGAACGAATGCGTCAATAGAGCCGCCATCTTGAAACAGGGGAGCCCCTCCACTTTAATGCATCAGCGTCAATGTAGTAGACACCTAACGGAAATAAAATCACCATAAATCATCATGAATGCGATTTTTCTTGTTTTTTTGGTTTGTTCCAACGGTCAGACATGTATTTATCATTGATTCCAGAAAGAATTTTTTTTTTTAAAAACATTCTTCCTAGTTCAGATTTCATCCGTGAACATCATACACTGCACAAAAGTCCACCACCATCAATGAATTCGAAGTAAAGGCAGAGATAGCAGCATTACCTAGCTACTTCCTATGACAAGACCCCTGTTCCAAGATGGCGGCGGTTTTGACGCATGCTTAGAACCCCAAGGTGAGGTCTAGTGTATATGTCTATGTATAAAAGACAGGTACTTACACGTGTTTGAGTTCGCAGATGCTGACGCTTCCATTGATCTACATCCTCCCCACAGACCTCCAAGATGGTGCCTTCCTATACCTCCCAGGGGGTCGGCTACGCCCCTGCCTTCGTCTTCAGGCAAGAAATGCAGAGTCCGGACCCTCGGATTGCGAGACGGGACCTGCGCCAAAGAACTTATTGCTTGCTGGGCTATCAATGTATTTATTGGTACAGTATTTATTCTCCCGAGTCTTTCTGGTTGAACTACCCTAACCTAACCCAACCCCTACACCCTAACAGGCAGCTTTCAACACTTTTTTTTCCGCAATTGTAATGACCGTTTGACACACCCACTACCTTTCGACGATCATTCTGAACCACATAAATTGATGACAGCGCAGCTTCTAACACTATTATGGTATCGATACTTAAAGTACACAAAGACCAGTAGCTAAACTGAGCCTTTAAATGCCTTTAAAAATGATGCCTTGGTAACATGGTTAGCAATAGTAAAATTTTAAGACACATTTATCACATGATAAATACAGTGCAAATGACTTCTATTTCACTGCACTGATTTGCAAGTGATATTGCTTAAGCATCCCATTTGTAATATAAAATGTGTTTGTTTCTAAACATGAGAAGTTCTTCACATCCTTCACATCCAACAAAGCTATTTAAAATAAGCAATCTGTTATTTAACATATCACTGAATGCACTCATTATTCATTATCTTTTATCTATTGAATAATGAAAAAACTAGTCATCCATCAGAAAGCGTCTTTTGTTTCGGGCAGCGAATAGAATTGCAAAAGTGTTTCGGTTATTAGAAAATTATACAATTTATGGGCCAGTGCGAACAGTCTAGAGAGAGTGAATTCTTCAGACAAATCAAGACAATGTAACTAGACAAGCCAAAAATAACATTACTGCGAAAAGAGTCATTTATAAGTTTCTGCAGCTCATTCCAGGTGACAGATACGTTTCACTTCTTGCCACTGCCCTCATTGCGTCTATTCTCTGCGCTTTATATACAGCTCTGCACTCCTTTCTCACCAACATCTGTTGGTCTACCACTGTTGCACTGTTGTACTCTCTCTAATGTTAGAACCCTGCCTGATGAAACATCCTGCCATTATTAATATATCAGCATAGAGGAGAAACAGGCCTGCTCTTCAGAAACTTAAACAGATGCAATAGCACAGGTCTTCAGTGTTCTACCTAAAAAAAAAAAAAAAACAACAACAACACATGCACACAGGACTCCACCACTTTTAACATTACATCATTGTTTTCGTGGCTCGCTCCCACCGGAGCAAAGATTGATTTGAGATTGAATATTAAGCTGTTGGATGAACATGTGTAATGTTCTCACAAAATGAATGGATCACTCATTATGAGTTTCAAAGCCAATGGCTCACACAAGATCTGCGGAGAGACCCAGTGCATTAAACCAAAACAAATATGTTTGTCTGCGAATTAATTAAAAGAAAACCAGCCAAATGTTGCTTTGTTGGGCTCTAGTGGAAGAAATTGTCGGCACAGACAGCCAGAGGTTGTTTTTTTTCTTCTTGTATGGATTATAATGTCAACTCACGCTGTGGCTCACGCTCAGAAAATTAGCCCGATAATTCATAAAGCGTTCGGGGTGCGATTGCTCGTGTCACACTCGTTTGAGGTAAACACGACGAGAGACATCAATTACACCGTGCTTTAATGTTTCTGCTGATTAATTCCAGCCTCACCTTAAAAAAAAAGAGCTAGTTAAGGAAACTTTTTTAGCCCTCCTTTTGCGGTTTCAAAATAGCTGATGCAAAATAATGAGTCTGGGCTTAATTAGCAAGAGCTACTTCACAGGAGATAAACAAGTAAATGATTAAATCCGTTGATGGTCTTGTTGGATATGAGAGTCTGCTGCATTCCGATCTCTGTTGCCATGGAGACAGACGGTGACTCTGCCGGTTTCTCTCCGTTCAGCACGTTCGTTTGGATCGTTTCAGGCGATAGTTGCAGATACCTGGTTGCGGCGCTCAGCGAGCTCTCTGCTGAAAACAGAAGGTGTGAGACACACAACATCGATCGTACGGTTACGGGCAGATACTCTCTGATCAAATGACAGGGTGACATTCAGATTTTATTCAGAAACTGCCTTTTTCTTCTCAAGACCTCAAGCAAAACAGACAAAAAAAGACAGAGCTGGGCTGAGATTATAGAACAGCAGTTATTGGAAAAAAGCTTCTGCATTACCATGTTTTGCATCTTTATTTTTGTCACTCGGTATGTCATATACATGGAATATATGACATACATATAGTTTTGACATCTATTATATATTTTTTTTTCTTTACAGTAGAGAAACAACATTGAGATGACACACTATTTGGTTTCTAAATTGAAGCTTTTTGTTAAATAGTGGCATATAAATCCTTTTCGATATCTCTTAAGATCAACATCCCACCAAGTCTTCGTTCACTCGCATCTATTCACATTGTGTTGTCAGTAATGCAGTGTTTAAAGTTCAGTTGTCAGTAGTTGTGGTACTTCACAATGCAGTAAAATAATTCCAAAAGTAAGTGTCTTGCACAAGCGGGGACGTCACAGTCCCATCCATACCAACATGGAGTTTCCAAAGGAATCTTTTCAGTTATCCAATCAGCTCTTGGGATATGTATGGCAGGACACACCTCTATCCCAGTTGGAAAAGGAGCTGTCTTTTTTGTCCCCCACAAATGGGGTTTGTAAACCGTCCCCCTGCTGCGCTTCCCCGAAAGTAGGCCGGTCCTCCTCTCCTCCGGTAGCCTTGCACAGCAGTTTGGCAGCAGACTGCGTGGTTTTCACCCCTGATCCCAGTACGGTCATAGAAATTACAGTCTTTGCTCTCCTAGAGCTTGTGTCTGATCCCAAGGCCGTTGTGTAGGTAACAAGGCTTTTGTGTTTGATTTGGCCCCTTGACATCAGTGCAGACTCAGAGCAGGTGAGTGTCTGTGGATCCTGCACCATAGAGGAGCTGGCAAGTGATCGGCTGGGATTTGCCACAGCCTCGGGATTGATTAGGTTGTAGCTGGAAGCTCCCCTACCCCTGTTGTGCAGCTTGTTCCCGCCTCCATCCCCAAAATCAGGTCCCTGAACTGAGGGGATAATAGGTACGGAGTGGGCTCGGAAAGAAGGGGGAGGAAAGGTGCTTCCCTGGTCAAGACGAGTGCACGGAACATCGGTGTAGCCCATCTTTGCTTTAGAATGGGCGGAAAGCATTATTTGCATATTGAAATTGCAACGGCTTTGTTGATTGCTTCCCGAGTGGGACTGGCACCTAGAAAGCGAGAAACCGTGGGAATTAGTACTTACATCTCTTCAACATTAAACTGATTTTGTCCGTTACACATGAAAGAAAGTGCTCAACCACAATCATTTTATAGCCTAAAAAAAATAAAAAAAAGCACTGCAGAGATCAAATTATTTCAAGGTGGTGGGAATTCTGAATCTCAGTGTAATCATGTATAATCTGCAGCTTTTATTTAAGCCTTTTAAAGACTTTTTCTTTAAAGGTCTGCACAAATAATTTCATTTGGGTGGGCATGCAAACCATAAAATGACAGTAATACCATGATTTAAACAACTTTATAGTCAAAATAATAGGTTCTGACAAAAACATTTTTTTTAATAAAATGATAAACCTCATGAAACATTTTTTTAAGAAAAGGGATTAGCCAAAATTATAAATTATTGTATTTTAAAATATTAAAATAGGCTAAATTAATCTTATCCAATTTGTTTGATAATCAAGACTTTTATTGTATAATTTAAAATATTTAAGAAATATTATGAATTATGAAATTTGATACAACTGAATTGAAGACTTTTGATTGATTGAGGACCTTGCTGCATAAGTCACAATGAAATGAAAGTAGCAAAAAAGGAAGAAAAAAAAAATGTAGGACAGAAAATTATGTATGAAAAGTATGGCACACAAAAGTAGATATTGCAGATTAAATGCCATTCTTGCATAAGTCACTTTCTCTCTTCCGATGGCTTTATCGAAGATTTAAGCCATTCTTATCAAAGCCTGTGTATTCCTCACCCAGACCTATGATTTTATAGTTGATTTAGCTGTGGTTTTGATCTGCAAGATGAGACTTCTTATCGAATCCAGCACACCTTGTGGTGAAAAAGCAAAACATATTTTGTTTTTTGGCTGAGAAACTGTTGTGGAGTAACACTCAGATCTTGTGACGTGACCCGACCCGAGTTTACCTTGTGTTTTGTCAGAAAATCATAGGAAATACTGTGGCTTACTTGATGTTAAGGATTCAAACTAGCAGTTATCACACTCTCATCTAAACCTTGAAAAGATGACATTTAAATACAGTTTTACATAACACCAAATCAGGCACATCAAAAATGCTTTGTCACTTCCCAGAAACCCCAGCTCATCTAACCACTGCGTTATTGTCTGACATCAAAGACTGTTAAATAACAGGGCTTAAATAATTGAGCCCTATAACACAATGCACGGGTATTAGAAGTGTATTCTAGCTGCAGGTTAATCCGGCAGATCTTAGCAAATCAAAACAATATCTAAATATAACTGCACCGATGGCACACACAGTTTCAATCCATATTTCATCTCTGACAGGTAAATATGTCTTTTTGCAGAATCCTTTTTATTTTATATATATATATATATATAACACTGACAACATTCTGTGGGGGTCCTGCTGTCATAGGAAAGGGAATAAGTGAGCTGTGCGTGCCCATCTTCCCTCCTCTCCTCGCATCTTTTTTCCCCCCACCATTAGACTAGAGGGTGTCTCCATGGCAACAAGATAAAGGTTCGGGGATGGTGTTGGTCTTTTAAAGCAGTTAAGTCTAGAAATAGGTCAGTTCAGCACCAGCCCCTTTCTCTCTTTGGGCCGGCCAAGACTGGACTAAGAAAGGTTCAGAAAGGCTTATCAATATTTAATTAATCAAGAACAATAATAACAATAGCTGAAAAGAGGGGTAACCCACTGGTTGTGCTTTCAGACACAAATTAATTAAGCAAAAGTCGAGGTAACCAAACAGACTTAACAAAATAAAACGGGAATAAAACGAGATCCCTGCTGCTGACACACTGGGAAAAAGACAACCCCAATCTGTAAGCATTGGTGCGTATGTGCTTGATCACATCCTTTAAATGAGTCTCCAAGCTCAAAGCGGCACTGTTTAAGAATGTATTAAGAATGGAAATGGGTCAAATAGAGGGAGTTTGGCAGTGAGCAGAGTTTACAAGTCGCTGTGAAGCTGGATCAAGTTGGCGCGGTAATAAGAACATTGCTCAGAAATTCAAGAGCATAGGCCTGTTCACACCAAAGACAATCACTATAATGATAAAGATAAACATTGTTCTAACAATCGGGGTCCATTCTTAGCCCAATTTTGTTCTCGTTATTTGGGTCAATTCTTAGGAAACATGGAATCCCTTTTCACTTTTATGCAGATGATATGCAAATGTATCTCCCTCTGAAAAAGAATAGCAAAAACCAAATAGAGTTGTTGTGGGACTGCTTACATGACATTAAATCATGGCTGTCCTTGAATTTTTTTAAACTGAATGAAGAAAAAACTGAAGTTGTGTGGTTTGGAGTTTCAAATAATTCTGTTGATCTGGGTGATCTAGCCCCTTTCTGTAAGCCATTAGTTCGAAATTTGGGGGTTTTGTTTGATAGTGATCTCAAGTTTGAGAGACAGATTTATTCTGTGGTTAAGTCTTGCTTTTATCATTTGAGATTATTAGCAAAGATGAAACCATTTCTGACCATGCGTGATCTCGAAAAACTCATTCATGCTTTTATATTTACAAAACTACAGTAGCTCACTATAGGTCGGCATAAATAAATCATTAATTATTATATATAAGTGTGTTTGTCATTTTGTTGCATTTTATTGCTCACCTTCTCAAAGATTGTGGCATCACTTCATTGACCTCCACCTCCTGGAGATGTTTATAGGAATGAAGAGAATCTCGAGATCCTCCAATGAGATGATGGCCAGCTCTAGAGATGGGTGGAGTCCACTTTGAGACAGCTCGGTGATTGGTTACCTTGTGTTTTAGGGCGGGACTTGAGGAGAAGGAGCAGCTCCTGTAAAAACATATATAAGCTTCCAAAGTGAGAAGACAAAGATCACAGATTATTTCAAAGATTTTACACAAGCTATATATATTTTTTATATTTTATACAACCACCTGGCTCAAATGCTAGAATTCAAGATAAATAAATGCTTGAAAATTACTTCTGTGGAAAACAATGTAATGCACGATAATTCAGAAATGCTAATCATCATGGTTGTTACCTAGTACAATTATTATAATTAATTCAAGTGGTTCATTGTTAACATATGGTGCCATATTGAGAGCTGATTAATTTTCTCCCTCCATTGCTTTCACTTCTGTGGAAAAGGACAGAGTGTCAGAAGTTTTACAATAGCTCTGGGAAAGTACCTGCAGCGCTTCCCCATGGAGAGACTGCGATTATGATTGGGTAGGGAAACTTTAGAGCTGTTGAGAACTATGTTGGCCGCCAGTGGAGAGGAGAAACCATGGGCTCTTCTGCTCTGTAGAGACGAATAGGAAATAACATACATTATTGGAAGCGAACAGAACTATATAATAGATGACCTCAGTGATTATCATTTCTATGCATGTATGACTCATGGTTCTTTCTATCCATGTGTGAATGTCTCATGGGTGTGAGAGTTAGAAAGTGAGAAAGTTGGATGAGTGGATGCACAGAAGCACTGGCTGTGATGTCGTGAAATGTTAAAGGCTCACTTCATGAATATGAGGTTATGCAAAAATCATTTGGAATTATCTTTTATGGTTTCGATTAGGCAGATCAGGTCTGTAGTAGAGCATTTGTTCATACCCTAGTAAACGTAACATTGCAATTAGAAAAGTCCATAGAATTATTTAAAACAATTTCAGTAGCACATTGGCTTGCTAAATTATCATTTCACACTGGATTGAGAGAGCAATCACTCTTTCAAACAAAGTTCACAGGCCTGAATAATTTTGTTATAAATAACTTCATTCTTGTCTGCCACTGTCTGGCCAGGATTTTTTGTAGGTCAGTGGATGAATGCATGGATCAGCGACTGGGGCTTAAATATAATGTGTTGGTCCCACAGTGAGATTTTTTACATTTGGTTTGGGGTCCATTCTAATATCATCCTATTATTTTATTAAGTCTGTAGTGGACGTTCATTACATGTTTGTGGTCAGTACATTTTTTAAGTATGTTATGCTCACCAAGGTTGAATTTATTCAACCCGATTTCACGAGAATTCGTACGAATTTAACGAGGTGGCTAATTCGTAACAATTTGTACGACCTCACTCGTACGAATTAGTACGTTTTTGCTAAATCGTACATATTTTATGAATTGGCCAATTCGTATGAATTCGTACGAATGACCTACCCCTGACCCCGCCCTATACCCATCATGTGGGTTTGGACAAATCGTAAGAATTTGTTCGAGCGAGGTCGTATGAATTAGTACCAATTAGCCAATTTTTAATCACTCGTACGAATTCGTACGAATTGGTCGTGAGATAGCGTAGATTTATTTAAACAAAAAGATGAATTTCCAGCAGTGATTAGTCTAGTTTACAGTGTCACATTATTCTTCAGAAAATCATTTTGATATATTATTATCAATGTTGATGGAGTTGTGCCGCTTAATATTGCTGTGTATAAACACATTTATTTAAAATAGAAATCTGTGACAGTGTAAAAGTCTTTGCTGTTATTTTCGATCAATTGAATGGATCCTAGCTGAATCAAATCATTTATTTATTTCACTTTTGAATGGTAGTGATATGAGGAATGGGAACACATTTGTTTGCATTTTGTTTCGTGCCTAGAATGGACTGGCTTTCCACCAACGATGACAATTGCAACAACCACTCAGCAAAACATTCAAATCTAATTCCAGCGCCGGATTGCCACTCGTTTTAACACGCGCTAACAAAATGAAAACGCCTGTTCAGAAGCTTCCTCTGTATTATACACATCCCTGCCTCAAGCGATTTCACGAAGTGGTGTGGACTCGACCCGCTGCAAATGACGTATATGTTTACTCGTGTGGTACAGCATCTCATCTCACTTCCCTTCACTAGTACAGACAGATAAAGTAGGAACACACATGCACAGGCCAAAATAAAGGGATCATGAACTCGGAAAACAGGCTGTATATAGATGCTCACTCTGTGATATACAGGCCCCTCAGTGAGAGAAAGCCACTTTAATTAGACTTTACATATAAACTGCAGATTAAGCGAGACACACTGATTATTCACCCTTTTCGACTACCCCAGTCGAGAATTAATCCCAGACGAGATTACATTAATGAATTCCTGAAGTTTTTTTTTCTCTGTTCCCCCTTCTTAAAATTAAAGCCATTATCTTACTACAGCACAGCACTCCGAGAGCAGCCCGCAATAAGTATCCCATAGCTGAAAAAGACAGTCGATAATGCTGTTTTTCCAGTTATTGAAATCTCCCTCCCTCTGCCTGTCCTGTGGAACATCATTAAAACGATTGAGTTTGACTTTAAACTAGTTTGGGGCCTTACAGCTGAAAAAGCATGTCCTTCTAACACTGCTGCTTCCTTGGGGACCTGTTAGCATTGTTCTTCTCTCCAACAAGAAAATTGGATGATTTCTGACCACCCCTTCAGTGCCTCAGCAGGGCAAGAAAACTCAGAGGAGGAGAAGCAGAACAGCAGAACTGGCTGCTGTAAATGTAAAAAAAAAAAAAAAAAAGAAATAAAAAACTGTGGGGTGGGGGGTATGAAACATGCAGATTTCAAGTGAAGTCTGAAGAAAAGATTGGAGCTCAGCCTCTTTCTAAATTAATTTTATAGTCGTCTGCTGCTGGCTCAGCAGATTTTCGTGACGATTATATAAGCGGTCCAATTAAAGGTTTTCTCTGCATGCTTGGATTAGCAAGAGTGACACTGATCTGATCCGCTACACCCTGTGTCATTTACGCAGTGTATGCACTTTTGTACAAATGACTTTGCAAGGAAATGTTAAGGTAAACCATTGGGAAAAATTTAGGCTCGATTCTTCACTCTCATTGGACCTGACAGTGCACACGGGAACGTGAGCCGTCGACATTTATGTACGGCATGAGAATGAACACAAAGTGGCTCCAGAGAGAGACTAATCTTCCAGTTTGGATAATGCAACTCTATTCATCCAGTTCTTCATCAGCTAGGTGGCTGGCTGCCTTTGACTGTTGCATCAGATAGATGCAGTGTTTACTCCCCGAGCTGCAAGCAGTGTTATTTCTGTCAGCTTGAGGGATCTTCAGAGCAGGTGGGAAAGCAGTAAAGCCGAGGAGGGCATCATTCCTTCAGCACCCTGCTGACCAATTGTATTCATTACTGGTGACTGTTATGCACAGGGGACTTTATTTGAATCTCCGTAACAGCACACGTGGGTGGCTTGTTTTCTGACCGCACACTATATATATTTGGTATAGGCATGTAGGCTTTTTTTTTCGGGTAAGTGATCATTATGCGGACTGTCAGCACAAACGTGGACGTCATGCAAATTTGCTCTGAAACATAAACAAACGGCAGCTGCGAGGCGTCACCTTTTGAAGCTGGAGGGTGCTCTCGAGTCTGGGGCTGGATTTAGACATAAGACCAGAGGCGTTGACAGTAGAGTCTCTCAAGTTGCGAATTTCGGTCAGATGGGCTCGATGCTTCTCTCTTTGTCTCCTGTAAAGTGTTAATACATTTTTAAAACCACACAATTTCATTTTGTGCAATGAGAAATGTCAATGACAGAAAAGAGAAAAGCAATAATCTTATATCATTATAGTTTAAAACCAACACATTCTCATCCCAAGACGTCATCTAACTGACGTCAACATCCGACGTTTCAGGGCACTCTTTAACGTCAGTTAGATGACGCAGGTAGGTTTAGGTCTGGGGTAGGGTTAGGGTTAGATAGCATCATCTAACTTATGTTAAAGGGTGCCCTAAAGCATCAGATGTTGACGTATGGTCAAAAGCGTCAGTTTAGATGACATCTTGGGATGAGAACGGGCTGTTTAAAACATACAAATCCTTAGAAATGTACCCTTTGTATTCATATTGATTTCATATTATTTAAAAAATATAATACAAATATAATCATAATTATTACATTTAACAAATAGTTATTATAACAAATATCATGAATTAATAATTTTAAAATGTTATTAGATTCTTGGGGGTTGCATTATATGACATTTTACAACCTGAACTAACCTTTTCATGAAAAAGCCAAATTATAACTATTATTATTATTTTGTGATTTTACAGAAAATGACAAATTATATGTATGTAAAAAAGGTTTTAATTGAATATAAAATGATTATGATAATGTTTTCTTCTCAAGAATTTCATTTTCATTTGGAAGAGGTCTAAGTCATTATGAATTGTAATGTCTCATTTCTTTGAATAAAGTACCAGCCAGGATGAAAACATTACCATCATGTCACTGTTCCACAACATCTCTTCAAAAACACTCAAACTTGTTATTGTCTTGAAACAATGTTATTCTAGCTCCCAAGGATGGTTTGGACTTTGGACTCACTTGTTTTTGCAGTAAAGAGCCATGCAAGCCACTCCCAGCAGGCTAATCCCCATGGCTATGCTGAAGATGGACAGAATCTGTCTCTGATAGGTCTCTGCACTCTCTGAAAAGACAGACAACGACAGCACACACTCATCTTCAGGCTTTATACACAGTCATCATCACTATGCCAGTCTAGATTGAACAAAATAACCCAATGTAGCTAATTGGCTCTTGTAGGTTGTAAGGAGAATTCAATGATTCAATAATGGATTTATCTGAAGCAGCAGAGAGGAGCAGCAACTGGCTGTGGTTGAGACGGAAATGTTCTGGCTGGCTGTGTTCAGGCCACCACGCTGCGGTTTCATAGAATTCTTGAAAAACTCGAAGAGTCTGTTGGTTTATTTGTATAGTTATTACGTTCCTGTGTATATTCCGTGAATGGGGGTTGGAGTTTGGGCAGATATTATGCCATACGGAACCGTTGCCACTAAACTTACTTTAACAACAACAGTGGGCTTCAACAGCCTTAGTCAAACGGGTTGGCGCATATGGTTGGGTTGCGGAGAGATTGTGAGATTGTGGTTAGATCTCAACAGCAGGAGGGATGTAAAGGTCAGTAAGCTGGTCTGAGTTGAGTGGTGGGACGCCAGAGTCACTGTCGAGCCCTCTTGAGGTGTCATCAGCTAGTTGACGAAACACTGAGGACGGAAGGTGCCCACTTGAAGACCTTAGAGATGTCTCCTACTCAGCCCTATCCAGGTGGTTTTCGTGCTGGTCCAGTGGGGAGACCATACAGTAGTTGCAGGCATTGTGTGTGTACTGACACACCAAGTACACTGCAGCCATTATTGCCGTACAGAAGGAGAGTCATATCACCATATGGGAAGATATAGGTTACTGTAAAGCTATGTCTTAGTTTGTGCTTATCTTGGCGATAGAAGTTTTAACATCTACTCTCGTGTAATGGAAATTAACCAGTGTGTGAGAATCAGAATTTTTAGAGATGATTGGAAAGGGACTGTTTCAAAACTAATTGGCTAGTTCTACCATTTTGGCATACTTAACTAGGACACAAAAATGTTCACACAATCACATTTGATTTGATGATGGGGGATAGACAGCAGAGAAACATGCAGGGAGCTGTCAGCTAAACATTCATGTGTCAGTGGTCAGACAGGCTTAAAATGCGCTTGCCGGAAGAATCTGTCTAATGAACGGTTTATAGGAAACCAGCACTATTGAACTGGAAATACCTGACATTACATTACACAAAGTGGAATTTACTGATTTGATAATAATAAAAATAAGTTAATAGCATGTCGGGAAATGCATTCTTTCTTCTTGGTCCATAAAATTAAAATGAATGCTTTTCTGTAGGGCGATACATAGCCAAATATTAATCTCTTACTTAAATCGAGTTTACACTTTGTCAGTTATAAGACAATAGCCCCTTTCACACATACAGTCTTTACTGGTAAATTACAGATCATATGTGAACAGGACCTTTTCAAGTATACCGTTAAAACGGTTCCGGCAATTAACTATTAAGGGAAGTTGTAACATTACTGTGAACATGGAATGAAGATTACTGGTATTTTGCACGTACTAGGTCAGAACGCACTGACCTAAGAAGTGATTTGGACCAATCAGAAGCCATTAAAAAGAGTCAATTAATAGTCCATTAAGAGTCCATTCCCTCTGGGCCATTAATAAAATTATGATGCAGATGACGCATTTACTGCATCATAGGACAGTTTACAAATATCTTCAAATTGGAATGATATCGAAACTAAACCTCTTCTCCTCGTCCGGGCGAATGAAGAGACTAGTCAACAACTTTAAAAGTCACTTCAAGTTAATGACATCATTACAGAATTTATGGTATTTTGGAACTGATGCATGAATGGGCTGTTTGTGGTAAAAAGCTATAATTCTGTTGCTTGTGTGAACAGCACATTTGTGAATTTACCGTTGAAGTCGCTTTGCAATTTTGCGCTAATTTACTGGGATTGCTGTGTGAAAGGGATTAATGTGTAGAAAACAGTAAGTGAGCGTGGTGAATGACAACTCCAGAATTTTGAGTGGATGCACCACTGCTACCTAAAACACCTCTGTGTGACCATTTTGTTCACACACTCAACATACATGAGTTTGTCACTGGTTGCAATGCTTAACACTGCAAAAACATGTTGTAGAAAGAAACCTTTGACTCTCTCTAAGAGCGCTCTGACAAATATGTACGGGAGTGTATGAAAACAGCACCTATCAAGCAGTCATAGTTCTGAGATGAAAATGGGGACTGAAATGGGCTTGGATATTTCGATAACATCCCTTATATTCGATGCATCACCAAGCTAAAAAAATACAAAAAAGAGGCTTTATCAAGCCGTCATTCAAAGTTTATCTTGAACAACCAACCTCATGTGGTTGATTTTAAGAAGCATTTTCAATTTAAAGGGTTAGTTTACCGAAAAATCTTCTCTTTAGTTCACCTGGAAGAGAATAAAATGTCATAGTTTTTATTATTTTTGGACCAAAATGTATTTTTGATGCTTCAAAACATTCTAACTAACCCACTGATGTCGCATGAACTACTTTGATGATGTCTTTATTTCCTTTCTGGACAAGGACAGTATATCGTACATACATTTTCAATAGAGGGACAGAAAACTCTCGGACTACATCTAAAACATCTTAAAGGGTTAGTTCACCCAAAAATGAAAATTCTGTCAGTATTTACTCACCCTCATGTTGTCCCAAACCTCTATGTGTTTATTTGTTCTGCTGAACACAAAGGAAGATAATTTGGAAGAAAGTTTTAATCAAACAGATCTCATTCCCCATTGACTACCATAGTAGGAAAAAATACATACTATGGTAGTCAATGGGGAATGAGATCTGTTTGATTAAAACATTCTTCCGAATATCTTCCTTTGTGTTCAGCAGAACAAATAAACACATAGAGGTTTGGAACAACATGAGGGTGAGTAAATACTGACAGAATTTTCATTTTTGGGTGAACTAAGCCTTTAAACTGTTCCAAAGATGAAAAAGGTCTTATGAGCTTGGAACGACATGAGGGTGTCATTAATGACATCATTTTAATTTTGGGGTGAACTAACCCTTTAAATTGAAATGATGATAACCCTGATTAACAGGGAGCTGATCCTCTCTAACAAGTCTTCTGTGGGAAGTTCCACCAGAAGTCAGAACATTGATGGTGAGATTTGTTGTGTGACTCGTATCTTGTGATCCAATGCATAGTAAAGGCATTAAAAGGGGTTCAGGTCTGAGCTTAAGGTTGTTCTACTGCATCAGACTCAGTGAATAATCTTTAATCAATCTTGGGCAGAAACAAGCTACCCAAAACTGTAAAAAATACATCTGTGTAAGACAAAAAACAGGCAGTGGGATAGCAGGGACTGAAAGACTGGGCCTCACAGGATATTGAGCCGCAGTTTGGTGGAGACTCTCTGGGCTAGACCCCCTCACAAACATACACATGCTCTCTCTCTCATGTCACAAATGCACAGAGCTGCCCATTCATGCACACGTGCACCCCCTGCCCAACCACCATCTCCTCTCTCTCTCACAGAAAACATGCTCCATAATGGCCAACAACTGGACTCGCTCACCATCCAGATTAAAATCACTGAAGCAGTCATTTCCGAGAAGCAGAAATGCATATCAGTTCCACTTAAGCTATCTCTCCTTCTCTGACAGTTTTGAGGAAATCTTGAGGTGAGAGTGTGAAGCACGACTAATGGAAAACTTCACAGGATTCACTCGTTCACTTAAAGAACCGCTCAGTTGTCAGGCACATGAGAGAGGACGGTAGGGCAGGGTGTGTGGATGCAGAAGCGGGAAAAGCTTGCGGAAAATCCATTTTCACAGCAGTTTTTTGGGCTCCTGATTGTTGACACTTCTTTAAGTCTGTGGATACTGTGGTTTGTTAAGGTAAAGGCATGTATTTAGCCCTTGGCTGTGTGATATTTCTTATCCCCAGAGACTTGCTATGCAACATGCCACCTCAGCAAGGTGCACACCTCAAGGCTTTGCAGTAATTAACAGCCACATACACAGGCGAGCACAAGCAGACATGTATACGCATACGCCACACACACTGCATCACCCATACAGATGCTGCCCTGTGCCTTTACAATAGATTTCTTTCGCTCTGTTTCCATGGAAACTCAAGAACATTACACTTCTATGAGGAACAGAGAGCATCATGTGTGTTTGTATACATTAATGTTGGTCAAGAATGGCAGAAGCTTGTGTGTGCTTTTCTGTCTAAAATCACGGAGATGCAAAGTTACAATTTATATGAATGTATAGAGCCTTAGATTCTTCTCTTTTATAATAAGTCATTTACAATAACAGTTGTGATTTTTAAAAGTACAAATAGTCCATGTAGTCTCTCAAATAAAAATGGGGTCATAAAACATCAATAATAATAATATAAATATAAAATTAAACCATTATTTAATGAAATTAAAAATATAAATCATAATATAATTTCCTTACCCATAAACTCAATTCCCAGCTCATCTGCTGCTTCAGGGAGAGAAAACAAACAAGAGACAAGTGGTTAAACAGACGGAGAGAAAGATAGAAACAGGGAGAAAGATGTTATCATACAGATTTCCAAAAAAAAAAGACATATTAAATCACCCAGATAATAACCGTGAATAAAAAGCAAGCAAGTTTTGTCAACTAAAACTGCTCATTGTTCAGAAAGATAAAGGATTCTGTAGCGGCATCGTTTCGACAACAAAAATAGCTTTCTCTTGATTACCCAAGATACGAGCAGTCACAATAGTGAAGCAGTTTAAAATATAAAGCACATAAAGGCCTGTTAGTTGCCTGTAGAACAGCTACGCTTCCCAAGAGAAGCTAGATTTTGTCAGAGATGGGCTTTAGAAATGCCTCTGTCAACTGTAATGCCCAGGAGATGCTTATAATTGTCTTTTCTAGTTGAAAAAAAGGTTATTAATTCATCTGAAGGCTTCAAACCAACATGCCTCCTCTTTAAGGGAGTCTTCTCCAGCAGAGCAATGGACAAGCAATTCGCCTCACTAAATACCGTCAGTCTCTCTCTCTCTCTCCCTCTCTATCTCACTGAAGCCTCAGAACTGCTGTTCCTGATAAAGAGAGGAACACTCGTGCTCTTTTCATTTGAATAGTCCCCTTTTTCAAGCCACTGTAATATAATCTCATTTAAATTAAAATGAAACTCTCACACTTAATTGCTTTTCTGACAGAGGTGGTCTAAGGTTTTTAAATAGACTGTGGCTTGCCCGGGAAAGATTATTTTAGTGGACATACTTAGAGGGGAAAAAACAGAAATCAAACCCTGTGACAGAAAACCGTCTGTCAAATGATAAATTGCCACATAGCAGCCTCAATTTTTCAACGCCTCATGTTTTTGCATATATTCATGCTGCAATTTAAACATGATCTGTGGGAAAATAATGAGCTGAAATGTCTTTTTTTTCCCTCTCAAAGAGGTCGTGCAGCAGTTCTTAATGAGAATGCATGGAGTGGTAGTTTTAGCCTAAACAATTCCTGCTTATGATTTAAATTCATGGTGAATAAGGACAGAGCCCTTGTTTATTGGCAGCCGCAGCACAGTGCAGGAACAATGGAGTATGTGGAATCGCTTAAAGGTTGTTTTAAATGCTAATGTAAGCAGAATTGCTAGTAATACTCCTACCCGAGATTTTTGCACAGTGTCTCTCCTCTGGGCCTATTGAATTCGCTGTGTGTTGTGGGATCTGGTAAGGGTTTTTTTTTCTTTTTTAAAACACAACACAGCTCCGTGAGACAAAAGGCCCAGGCGATGATCCAGCGGTTCTGTCGTATCCCTACTGCCAGCATTGCTTGGCCCATTCATGCTGCGGCTGCCTCTGATTGCCCACAATAACTGCCACATTCATCCTGTCATAATCGCTGTGCTGTCATGAGCCACACACACAAAGTCATTAAGCATGGATATGCATGCATTCCTCGAATCCTGGCAGCAAGCTCCTGATGTACTGCTCCCATAAACCACAGGCTCCCATCCGTTGTCCCGTCACCCCTGGGAGACATTTACGCCGTCGAAGAGGAATTGCATCCAGTGCACTGAATCAACGTCAGTCGCTTGGAGACTGAGTGGAAGAAGTACAAAAATGAATCAAATCCTTAATCCTCCAGTTAGTTGGAGCAATAGGTGAAAGCTCTTTTGTGCGGCTTACTTACATAGCCTAATGCTCGAGAGATAAATACCTAATGAGAGGGACCGCTGTCCCCTGAGCAAGTCAGTCGTGAAATCCGTCTCCCTCGAGTCACCGGCTGAACCCCAGGTTTTTTCCACAGCTCTGAAAATGGCTTTACTAACCAAACTTCTTGTTTGGGGGGTGGGGGTGGGGGGGATAGTCCAAAAATGTGTCATTTACTCACCTTGTTTCTTGTCACTCGTGTTAATACAGTTGTATGAAAGGACCTGGTGCTTCAAAACATCTTCATAAAAGTGGTCCATATGACATACGGTATGCACTAGACTATAAAGACTATAAAGTCTTCTGAAGTTGTTCAATAGCTTTTCGCTTTTGAAAATTGTCCCCCCCAGTGAGCTTTTAACCACTATCAACAGAACTTGATAATCAAATGAGTGAGCTAACTGAAATAAATAAAAAACTAAATTAAAATAATTAAAAAGATTACATTCAAAAGAGTAATTAGTTCATGAATCAGACATCATTGGCTTTCACATGAACTTACATTTAGGTCTGTTGTTTTGCAAAAAGCTATGTTTGGCTGGCTTTAAAAAGACTTGGAATATAGACCTTGATCAGTGCCATATTTCATTTTGACAGGAATGAAAATGAGGCTGTAAGGGATACAGTAATTTCAATGGATTTTACATGCCAATGCCAATTGACCCTTTGCAAAGACCCCCAGTTTTGTGTCTCTTTCATTTGACAGATCATTGTTTGACAGACAAAATGAGGGATTTGGGCGTCATGATCCGTCAAACTCCTGGCTAAAAAAAAAATACTGTTTTCAACAGTTTAGAAAGGTGTGAGTTTGAAAATTACGCGTGATCTATACCTTTATAAACGAGTGAAAGTCTATTCCTCACAGGCTTGTTTTCCTACATGTAAAATTCAATATGGCATCTCCCCTGACTGATGTCTAGTGCATGATTTATGTGGATCATTTGATACTTTTTTATAGCTTGAAAACATCAGTCCCCCAAAAAAGCATAAAAACAAATTTTCTCCTTTTGTGTTCTGTGAAAGAACGAAAGTTGTACAGCTTTCAAAAAAACACGACGGTGAGAAAATCGTTTAATTTTTGGCTGAACTACTCCTCTAACACCATCGCTCATCCAATTCAAGCTAAAAAGTTGAAAGAAATTCAACAGCATTCCTCATATTAAGCAGCGGGGTTTCTTCAGTCGCTGGCCCATAGTGTTATCCTTTGCTAGGGCGCTGGGGGGAGATAGGGGTCAAGCAGAAGTGAGGCTCTTTTCGTATCTTACAGTACTTGTGTGGTAGTCGATATGGAGACAAAAAAGACAATCGAAGGATGATTTGTGCTAGAGTGTTGAGCAGAGATAGATTGTGAAAAGCTCAAGGGACAAAAGACTTGGTGGCAGATAAAGCCAAGCCCCCTCCAGGGGGTAATATGTGGCTCATTTGGTGGGTTAAGTGAATAAAGATGCACTGGACCAAACACATCAGGCTCAAACTAGGAACGGGGAAAAACAAACACTCGCCTCTACGTGGTAGAATAAAGATACATCGAAAACATAATGGGCTATGAAAAAACAGTAAAGGCTGTAATTTGACATAAGATATTGAGCACTGTGATTGCTCATCATGTGGGCCTCTCCAATGCCTGTTGTGTTGGTTTCCATGGCAGGAATGGATTGTAATTCAAGCACATAATTTGGATTAACTGGCTCATTTCTATCAATGTTGAATACAACAAAATAAAAAGATAAAAATAACCATAGATGCCGAAAGAGTCAGCCATTTAGCAGATTTGCAACAGCGGTGGCCTAAAATTGCTTCAATGCTAAACGGTGTCAGCAGAAGGGAGGAGGAGGCAACACCAGCAGGATTGTGTAGGTGTATCCGTGAAGGAGATGATGGCACTGCTAGAGATGAGGGCTCCATCTTGGGGATTGATGGATAGCAGGAATATGAATGCTCTCATTGGGAAAATCAGATTGGGAAAGAGAAGTATCAGGGACACAAAGGCTACAGAACGATCTCATTACTAGCCTATCGGTAGGGTCAGCAGCTCAAATTGCTCTAAATGGAAGTTTAGGTTGCTGTATCACTCGCTGTAAAAGATCACCCCCCAAAAGCTAGACGATTCATACAACGCTGGGCACTAAGAAACAGCCGTGTTGCAGACTCATCTCGTGCTGGACATCTCTTTTCTGTGCTTTCGCCCTCCAAGGCTTGTAAACTTCCTTTCATATCGGTATAATAGCTCTCGAAAAGTTGAGTCACAGCAAGAAGGGTTTATGAATCAAGGCTTTGTGAGGTTTCACAAATCTTTCCATTACTAACCTGAAAGAAAGCAAACATCTCTCTTTGACAGCTTTTTCAGTTGGCTACTGTCCTTTTTTAACCTGTGAGACACTCTCCTATAGCTCATTGAGCACAGAAATGGCTAATGACTTTAGCACTAACCTAAAATTAGCAAAGCAATTACTTTCATTCAGGGACTTTCCTAATGACAAGGGAAATGTACTCTTGATGAAAAAAAAAAATAGTCATTTGATCACATTGCGTTGCCACTCTGAGCCTTGTTCGAATCCGACAACAAATGTAAACAGGTTAAACACTATATTTGTCATGCTAAAAAAAATCTGCTCCTGCAGGAGTTAGAGATCAGCTTTCCTATAGAGAAAATAGCATATGCAAATGCTTTCTGATTTTCATGAGGGTGGCATTGTAGGGTGATGGCAATTTCAGCACTTAGAGAGAGAGGTATAATTAAGTACTTAAAAAAACACGGTTCTGAGAAATCGGTGGAGAACTCTCAGCCCTGGAGATTAAGAGACTCGCCTGATGCAAGAGAGGCTGGAACTTCTAAAACTAAGACTTTAAAGCGAGTAAACAACAAGTAAATTATGTTCTATCATCTTAGGTTTGCTGTATCATGAAGCATATTGTCGCCAAAGGGCTTTGTGTTGTTCATGTAGGAATGGAAATAACTCAATAACCTGGTTTTTGTCCAAACCACATTCTGTTTTCCAGCATAGCTGTATGAAGCAAACAAAATAAAAAGACATATTATCCCTCAAAGAAAACAAAATGTGACAAAGAACATACTTGGGTCAGATAAGATGGAGTCCGTCTTCGGCACAAACTGGTCACAACGAAGTCCACGGTAACCCTCTTTACACCTGCAAAAGAAGAAGAATGTTTAACATTTCAATCCAGAAATATAAATTACCAGTGTGTCTACACTTTGAATATTAACATAAATTTTAGGGGTTGGGGGATGTACTTTTAAAAGCCAAAAAGTTGGAACATCAGCATGAAAGTGACATTCAAAAGTCTTACTGTCCCCAACATTTTGAAAGGTAGAGTATATTTCGGAGATAGTTTGTATTTTTATATGCTGTATTTTAGTCACCCTTTCATTTTTAATCACCTACTGTTTAATCACCACCTCCTGCAGCTCATTTAAGGCATACTTTACCCAAAATATTATCATTTACACACACAAAAGAAGAATTAATCAACTGGTTTTGTCAGTGGACCCCATTTACTTTAATTGCATGGAGAGCAAATATTTCAAAATATCTTCTTTTATGTAGTGTCAGTGAGTAAATGATGACATATTTTGCATTCTGTGGGGAGCTACCCATTTACAGTAAATATTCCTGTTGTATGACAAATATATTTTAGGAGTACAAATATTGTACTAATATCTAAGCTGATATCAAGTCATAAAAATTGCGATATGTGATTATATATTTTTTTTCTTGACACGGCAAGGCACCACTGTTACTGCTTGACATGTCATGCCAACCTATTTGGAGTACAGATCTGCTTCCAAGTGTCCATCCATCATTATGCCATTTTCACATAGAGATTGACTCAACATTAGAAATCAGAAAACCCAGAAATGTTATAAATTAGCCTAATGCAGAAAAAGATGAGAAAGTAAAGGAGGGAGGGGTGATATGGAGAAGGAAAAAAAAGGAAGAAAAATAGGGATAACAGGGCGGGTCTGTCCAGAGCTCAATGGTGCCTGCACTCGCACAGATAACACAGTCTTGACATTTATGTCACATCCCCACTGAGCTATGGGACCGTATGGAAAAGAAGGCATTTGACTAGACTCTTACTGTGAGATCTATGTGAAACAGGGGACTTCTTCCAAAAGTAGCAATGTGCTCTGAATCTGTGTGTAGAAGAACCACAGAGAACATCAACTGCCCTACAGCAAAAGCATTTCAGGCATCTTCTAATCTTTCTCTCCATCTCTCTTGTCCTTTCTTTGCATTTTTTTTACGCCTAACCCAACAACTGTTGTTCTCCCATGTGAAAATACAACACACCCTCAATGCTGCAAACAGACTCAATTTTCCAGCAACATTGCACCTTTTATTCACACGTTTACTTGAAAATTGCCATATTTTGAGATCTGCCTCTGTGATCAATTCTCTTTCCTGTGCAACACTAACATAATTTTGATGAGGTATACAAAGATAATGACAGTTCACAAATGGAAACAAGAATACAGGCCGAGAAACATAAAAAAACAACAACAACCCTTAAGAGAATGATCTTGTCTGGCTTTGTTTGCACTGTGCGCCGGATCCGGTGTGAAGGCTGCCAAGACTCAATCTTTTCAATGTGTCTGGCTTGAGGAAGCATGACATAGGTTTGCTGCATGAAACAGAATGAGACTGAAAACTGACTGCAAAGAGGGGAAACCATGGTTAGACTGTAATTACAGTCACAGAAGCAGGTGAGGAGCATGTTGTGTGGTTTCATCTCTGTCTGCCTCGCGCTCTGTTAGCTCACCGCCTGGTTAACACTGACTCACGTGTTGACGGCAGAATGATGGCCGTGACTGTTGGCAGCCTGTTTGTTTTTCCCCTTTCTCCCCTTTTCTGATAGACAATACAGTAGAGCTTTTAGCACTATGGCGAGAAAACAAACCAACAAATCATTTCATGCATCGTTTGCTTGGTATTGGAGAAAAGGAAAATCAATGTACGCGCATCTGCTTATGACATTCAAGGTGCCAACAGAGTAAACAACATTGTAAACTAGAATTCCTGCATCTGCTTCATGGCTTTTCATTATCATTCAAGGACATGTTGCTTGGCATCAATGATTGTACCCCTGTTGGTTAAATTACAGCTAGATAGAAAAGGAGAGAAAGGATATATTTCCCTCAAAGGAGCAGGAGGCAATGAGCAGGACTCACATTGGACTACCACAGTTACTGCAGTTTGTGAAATAAAGCTGAAAATACTCCTGTTAAAAGTGTTAAAATACTTTTGCAGCAGCTTAATATGCAGAGATATGGGACGAACACTGGACGTTCTCAATATGCGTCAATAGTCAATCCCCAATTACTGTTCCACTTCAAAGTTCACAACTAGCCAAGTCCAGTTCAAATCCCCGGACGTGTTCTTGATCTGCTCCGTTTACCGAGGATGCATCGAGAGGTGACTTGTGCGGACTTAGGTATCCCAGAATGCATCTCGCACCAACCAGCAAGCGTCAATAACAGAGGAGAGAACCCATGAAATATCAAAATACTACTGTTATTGTGTCATGAAATGTAATTGTAAGAGTGCTTCAGCTCTGGTTGTTTAAAGCTCAAATCTGTGGTTTATTTATATAGATAGCGCCTATTTGAAAAATGTATCTGACGTTTTCAGAGTTGTGAAATCCAGGCGTTCATCGGTTGTTCGAAGCTCATTAACCCCGATTGGAACAGCTTTATCTCGGCTAGTGCTTCTGACGTTTGCCGCCGGCTCTGGTGTCTCTGGGCTAGTGGATAAACTTGATGTATAATTTGTCTTGTGTGTATATCTATCTTTGGTCTCATTAAACTATAGTTTGTTCCATGGGGAAAAAAAAAAAGTTTGGGCTGAGGGCAAAGTGAAGTTTCATAACTTTATATTTGTATTTAGGCTATTTAACTTTAACTTTGTAGCCTACTAGAGAGCGTACTTATGTTTAAATTGTTTGCCATATTTCTCAGTGTAGCTTCTATACCTTTTAGGCTAGATATTATTGATAATTAAAACTGACATTTAAGAAAAAAGACATGGTTGCAAACTTGGTTGAGTTGGGGCACTCTGTTAAATATATACAGTATATTTAACATTCTCTTCACTGTGTAAAATAAAATAAAATGACACAACCCTGTCTCTGTTTGTTAAATGTCAATAAAAAACAAAAAATAAAAATTTTAAATAAAAACAAAACGTTTTTGAAAAAGCAATGTTCATTTTGTAATAAATATATGCAGTGAAGATAATCAATGTACACATTGCCTGAACCATATGGCCATTAGGCTAATATGTTTAAAAAGGAGGAGTTTTAGCATATTTCGTTTTATTGTTGCCTAAAATATACATAAAGAGATAACTGGAGTAGCCAGAGTGAGCTGAGTGACACGATCAAGAACGCTGCTTTTCCATTTGCAGAATAACGGGACTTTCGTCCCCTTGTCCTCTGGAGTTCATTCTACTGAGTCGAACTTGGCAAGTCCGAAGTTTATGTTCTTGGTATTGAGAAACGGCCGCTGTGTCTTTGTGACCCTATCAAAACGTAGCTCTGTCAATGGCATGAGTTCTGGGGTGGGGCACTCTGCTTGCCTGACCATTGGGAGATGGGCAGAGTGTTCGTAGGGAAACAATAGTTTGTTTGTTTGAAAACTATCATTCATTATTTCTGCAACAGCATTTGGTGATTGTGGCTGAGCAGAAACTACACTTCAGCTTTCAAGGTATGTGGATGTAAGTTGGAATAAACTGGAGAGCTTGTTTGTGCAGGAAAGCGTGTCTGCGAGTGGGTTGTGCGTGGTAGCATTCTTTTCCTCCCTGTCAAACAGCTCCTACATAACAGACTGAGCTTGTGTCTTGCATGTGGGTGCAACATATACTACCCACATTCACACACCCACATACTGTACAACACACACATTTACACAAAGACACTGTCATGCCATCTCAAGATCATGTGACAACATTCCTCCATAAATAAGGCCCTATCTGATCCTGACATCCTTTACTATTATTGATGTATTTGGAGGGTGCAGATAAGGTTGGAAGCAATCTCTGTTCAATTGTTCCTTACCCATCATCCCTGTCAAAAAAGTGCTGTTTAAGAAACCTGGCTTCGCTATTATCATACGGCCAATACATATTCATAAGTATCTGTCTGGGTTTGCGGTCGCGGAGAGGAAAGTGAGCATTGCAACAGATTGAAATAAATGATTTTATTTGTTGAATGACATTGACTGATTTCCACTTCACCATTCAAGATGTTTCAGCACACAAACAAGGACTGGTTCCCCACCAATTCAACAAGTGTTTGTTTGTGTGTGTGTGTGTGTGTGTGTGTGTGAGAGTTTTTTTTTTCCATTTCTGGCTGGGCATATAAATCTCCCAGGGGTTGACTTCTAATCAAATGACCAGATTTCAACCCTTTTTTATATTAACTCTTTTACCTTTGTCCCAGACCCAGACTTTCAATATTAAATTATGACACTATCTATGATAAAAACATAAATTATTTAATATTAAAGAATAATAACTACATACACATAATAACTACATACTACGTACATACAGAATCATGACAGCAAAAACAAATGCATCTTCATTTAGAAGCCATACATTTACCCTGAGCTTTGTCAAACGAAGAGTTTCCTACTTTTCACATGCTTTTTAACATCACAAAAGCCTGACTTGAAAATAAACCCATTAAAATGGTAATCACGCATGAGTAGATAAGTCCCCCTAAGCTTTTACTAGCGGAAGCGCAAACACTCAACCGGGAGTTCTCCTGACGACGGCATTGTCATGGCAAAGCACAGGTTTTAGATAAGAGGAAGCACAGCGCTGTCACAAAACAGTTTTGTGTGGAGTCTATCCACCAGCATGAGGATCAGTGACTGTCTGAAGGGTACAAGGAAGGAGGGAGAGAAGCGAATTAGAGACATTGATGGCCATCTTCACATATGACGAGGTTCCACAGCTCATCACAACGCGAACGCAAGGTGACACTCGCACAGACACTGAAACCGAACCGACAATGCATGTATTTCACAATGAAAGCATGAATATCTAATTTTTCATCAGATATGGCACGATAATCCAATGAAGCTGTGAGAAAGGCAGTCTGTCTCAGAGGTGTTTAAAAGCTTATCCTCCTTAATATCATTTACATGGCCCTTCTTCAGTCAGGGCAATAAGTGTAATTCCGTTAAATTGTGATATTGTCTTTCCCATCATTCTTCAGTCTTTATATATAGACTCTGGTTAATCCTTTCCTTTTTAATCAATCCGCTTTGATGTATTCATCATGCCATTTTATTTAATTTGCTATTCCCCTGCAGGGGAGGAAAGAGGTGGACACTGATGGAATCAACGTGGCGATGAGACGTGCATAGGTTCTGCATCTCTGTGGTAACATTCACCATGGTAACTCAACCTTTTTGTGGGCTTATTGCCCACTAAATTTGATGTAACCACAGAAACGCATATGAAAATAAGAGAGATGAGCATCGTTGGCAACAAGACTTGTGAATGTTTCTAAGCCTCAGAGTCTATTGGGAAAATTGATCCATGAAATCAAAGATTTCAGCTGCATCTCGTACAAAATCAATGCACTTGATTGACAACTCTGAATACACGTTTATCCATGGTACTAACAGACAGAAATTTCTATTAATTCAATCTTGTTATTAATGGCGTTGTTATCGGAGGGCTCTAATCAAGACATTTTAGAGCCGGAGGCTGAATTGACCATTGAGGTCCTAATTAAATGCACTTCTTATCTTTTTTTCTTCAAGACAAACACAAACGCTTTATCAGCAGCCGCCTTATCAGTGTGACGGACGTCTCTTGGAGTTTTACTTGAGACTGGAATTATAGAATTACATTTGCTCAATGCCAATATTGTTTTTCACTGTGTTTTCTCTCATTACACAAGGACGAAACAATATCTTCAAGCATGCCATGCATCCCTAAGGAAGCTTTCAATGAAATTACAGGTTTAAAATGCTTACATTATGCTAACCACTTGTAGGCATCACAGAGTGCTAACAAGGCCAGAAATTCACAGGTGGCTGCTAATTCATAGTGTCAGGTTGTTTCTAGCGTTGATGACACAAACCGAGTTGTTATTTAATCATTTTTAGCTTAAGCTGAGGGGCTCAAACATGCCACAACCATCGTTTAATCTTCAAGTGCATGGCATATGCAAATGTGAATGTCCTCAGAAAGTTTGCCTTCGTTTAGTGACAGCTCCCCACTTCACAAGGCACAATTGTGCGTCTTCACATGCCCATGAGTGATGTTCACAGGGGCAAACCGCTGTTATGGCATGTGAACAAAAGTGACAGGTTCTAACTCGGGGTGGCAAAGAGCTAAAGTTTCGGGGGAGATGTTTCAACTTAAACATCCCTACCATTACACAGCTTGCGGTGTTGCGGAATATGCAGAAGGCCGGGAAATGTCCTGGGGATGGGTGAGACGGATTTCGGTTCAGTCAAGAACATCAACAAAATGGAAATGCTTGTATTCTTTTATGCGGCTGCAGCATAGCTGATAATGCTTGTATGGTACAACGAGCAGATGTAAGATCACTCAGGGGAAACCCTTCTATCTGAGCTGAGTTTCGAGCTGTTTTTTGTACTTCTCGTGGAAATTTACTATAGGTATTCCCTCTTTGCTTGGCTGGGAAAATACGTTAGCCAATTAGACAGGCCAAAGCGGCACTTTTAAGCATCTGGTGCATTAATTAGCGGCTCCTATGAAGGTCTGAAGACCAAAAAAAGAGGATAAAGCTGATTATTTGCCAATTCATCAAGGCATGTGATAATAAAAAAACATCAGATTTTTAAGTAGGAGCGAGACAAGCCTGTCGATCACATTGCAAAGCATTTCTCAGGCACGGTTTACAAACCTGGTGTTCAGAGGCAATGTGCTTTCTCTTGCGTGAAGGAACACAAGCGCTTCGAGCGCTGGATTTTGGCAGCCATCAGCTCTCGCATCTTTGCCTGATCAAACAATCCCCACATTTTTACAACGCTGGCCCTGTGCTTTACACTTCTATTCATCTGGCCAGCAACTACATGTTTTTTTCATGTGACCTCGCTGCCAAAAAAACGGATGCTCTCTGGCATTTTAAAATAGTTTTGCATAAATTAAGAAAATGTTGCCTTTGTGCGCGACATTTGAGATTCTGACATTTTCTTGAGCAATGTTAATCCTGTCAGCAGCATTCAGGATGACTGAGCTAAAATAATTGAAGATGAGAGTGTGCTCAGAGGGACAGGATCTCACTAGCATGAGCAACCACACACACACTCACACAAATTAAACCAGGCATACGAACTTTAAGTCATATGACACATACTAATCAGAAATTAGCATCCCTATGCCCTGCTCACCCCAGAGGGCAGAGCCCTTGAAGGGAGAATTGCACTTGTGTCATTGAAGCCATTTGGAACACACCTGGCAAGTAATTCCCTTAATATTTTACCTATATTTTATTATGAAGTTTTTAAATATGTTATAAATATGTAGGTGTTCCCTCTCAGCTTTATAACTTAATAAAACTTGCCATCACTTCTCTGTACACCGCATGTAGTAAGTATGCCTATTATTAAACAAACAAGGTTCTATATTGGCATTGATGGTTACATGAAGAACTTTTAACTTCTCATTGCAAAAGTCCAAAGGATGGCTTTAGAGGATTTAATTTTTTTTTTACGTATTTTATAATGTTATAATGTTGGAAGGGTGTGTCGGGATTCTGTCTTCTCACACCGCAACATAGATTCGTGGATCTAAGTGTTGTGATCATTACAGCCTTAAATGTATTCTTCTTGCAGATAAATATACTCACACAGCTTAGGTTAGAAGCCACCAGTAATTTCACTTTGAGTTACTTAGCTATCTATATTTAGTTAGCTAAATATACCCGGGAAATGCTCAGAGGTGACGAGGGGAGTTGAGAAGAGCAATGTTTATTTCAGCAAATTTAGTAAAGCTTTGACAACTTTAATCGTCATTTAAATACCTTTACTCAACTATCTGGACTAAGATACTTTGGGAGATTATTTTTGAATGTCTGTTCTTTGAAATTAGCATGTTTTTTGTTTGTTTTGTTATTTCATTGTTTTTCCACATAATAGACCCATATCTTACAATGGAACGTTGCGACATCCAACTCATTTCGCCAGAGCGGGTCACATATAATGGACTTCAAAGGACCCCAACCGTTTCAAGGTCCAAATGACCGTTTCGGTGCAGCTTCAAAGGGCTTTAAACAACATCATGCATAAACCCTCCTTCATATTCATAACATATGTCATGTCATGGTTATGTAGGTGTCATGTCAAACTTAAGCACACCCCTTCAAGTAAAGTGTTACCAAATAGTGAATTGTTACACTGACAAAGGTAGAACTTTGAATTGGTTTGAATCTCCTGTGTGTACTTTTTTGACTAGCATAAAGTTCTATTCAATCTCTTGTATAAAGTATAGGCAAAAAAAAAAAAGTTATGTTATGTACAGTATTTTTTTTTTTATCAAACCATTTTCAGAACGGTAATGTTACATTAGGAACATAAGAACAAAACATTAAAATACGTATTCTTCTCGGCGCTAACTAATTGATTTTTATTATCATTTTTATGTCATATGAAACACATAATCAAAATGTGTGTAAAATCGATTTATATTGAAACAACAACAACAATAAAAAAACGTAAATTTTTCTGTTTATATGTTACATGAAAGCTTTAGCGCAAGTTCTGCTAGGAAGATTCGATTGTTATGCCACTTATTACCTTAACATAATCATGTTCTAATACTTGTATAAAAGATCGGTTCTTACAAATGTCTGAGTTTACAGATGCCGACAACAACATTCACCTTCAACCTCCCCACCACCACCAGGACGGTCCTTGCCCATACCTCCCAGGGGGTCGGCTGCTCCTGCTCCTGCCTTCAGGCAGAATATGCAGATTCTGTTTCCCTCGGATTGCGAGCTATGGACGGGGCCTACGCCAAATAACTTTATAACATAATTGCTTGCTGGGCTGTTAATAAATTAATGCTTTGTTACGTCATTTTGCCTCCCGAGTCTTTCAGGTACAACTCAAACTCAATCACTAAATAGCTTTAAAATATATTGCGGGGACTCCTCACCCAGGGAGTCACATTGGAATAAATGATAACATTAATTTGAGCAGATGTTCATCAGATTTAGGATGCTAGCTGGATCTGATGATGATGGATTAAGGTATTACTGGGATGTGCCAGTTTCTCCACTCCACCACCTCTCAGAAATGGAAGTAAAGGACAGCCATCTTAAAGCCATCTGAGCCACAGCTACAGATAAGACTAAAGTGAAAGGCTTGTCTTCAATCTCTCCCAAGCTCCATGTGTCAAGAACAGGCTTTTGGGAAGAGGAAGAGTAGGCTAAAGAAGCTCAGGAGTGGCTAAAATCCATAACCTGTCTGTGGCCCAGCCATAAATAACTGCAAATTCTCATAATACAAAATGAGAGGTAAAAGGCACGCCATGGGTCATATCTATTTGTGCACAAAGCATATACAGAGCATGGAATTTACAAATCTAGCTCGGCTCACTTTGGAGAGAATTAAATCAGAATTCAATCAGTATCACGTCTAACAAATAACTTTTTATTCTAGGATCTCACCGGTGAATAAATAAGAAAATATTGGTGTGCTGATCTATTTTTCATTTGTAAATGTACTGTGTATTCTCACATTGTCTTTAGTCCTCCAGCAAAAGAGCTGTTTATTTGTGTTTGCTTTTTGCTTCTCATCACATTGTTATCTTCACATTTTGGGAAATGTTTCGCTTGAGGCTATATTTATGATGTTGGCTTACACCTCATAATTTTGCTCTAATAATAAGCATTCTGTCTGTGAATAATAAGATCAGATGCCATATTATATTTGAGGAGACATGTCAAAATATCCTTTGTTATAGGGATAGTTCACCCAAAAAAAAAAAAAAAAAAAAAAAAATATATATATATATATATATATATATATATATATATCTGTTGTTCCAAATCTGTATGGTTTTCTTTATTGTGTCATATATAGGTAACACTTTACAATAAGGTTCATTTATTAAACATTAGTTCATGCATTAACTAACATGAACTAACCATTTGTTACTGTATTTGTTATTCTTTGTTAACGTTAGTTAATCCAAATCTAGCTGTTCTATGTTTTTTCATGTTAGTTCACAGTGCATTAACTAATGTTAACAAGATTTTAATAAAGCATTAGTAAATATTGAAATTAACATTACCAAAGATTAACAAATGCTGAAGAAGTATTGTTCATTCTTTGTTAATGTTAACTAATGTAGTAACTAATGAACCTTATTGTAAAGTGTTACCCATATATATATATATATACAGTATATACATATATATATATATAAATTAACTAAATGTATAATTTAAGGTGGACTGTGACGCTATTTTCTTCTGAAAACAAACTTTTTTACATTATTTTCCTGTTATCTCTCTAAAGCTGCTTTGAAATAATCTGTATTGTAAAAAGTGCTATATAAATAAATGTGACTTGATTTAACAGCAGGATGTGAATGTTTTCACTTACATCGTGCAAGTCTCTGGCCATCTATTAATTCTCTGACTATGGCCACTTTTCTTGTTAGCATCTGGTTTGTGGGCTTGGTGACATGGCATGTCATTGTCACTGTTCATTACCTTTGCTTTCCATGTGCTTGCTGTGACAGAAAAGTAAACGCCCCTTCACAGAGAAAACTCATTCCAGCTCCACAGGGAGCACTTTGTCCTCTCCACACTGCTATTACACCACAGAAAATAACAAATAAAGGAATAATAAGATTTGTTTATATGGTAGGTAAGGTTTGTCTGAAAGGCACTGAAACGCTGACATCCTAATCCTTATTAAAAACCTCATTAATGAGGTCCTCCGGAATTCTAGGTCTTGAACGTGGGTAATAGAATTAATCATGCACACAAGGGCTTAGTGTCAGGTACACATATTTAATTTAAAGATTTGCAAGTGGAGAGTTTAATATCTGCTGTGAGGGGTTTAATACGGACTCTCGGCAGGTCTTTGCCAAAAGAAGAATTTTTGTCTGCTCTCTGATTGAGAAAAAAAAGAGACTGATTAGAGCATCTGGCCACTGGCAATCAGACAGACAGGCAACTTTGCGTTTCATTAAAACATAATTAAACCATCCTTTTAAGTTCTAGTGAAAACATTAAGTTAATTCACCACAAGTTCAATGGCTAGTGCTTTTAATTCAAAGTGTGCCATTCCTCTATTAAACCAAATCGAATTTCAACAATGTATTGGGTCAGTGCTCCTTAAATGAGCTTCTCTGAAGTAGCTCTCAATAACTTTCTCTCTTGTTTTAACTTGTATTTTTCACACTAAATGCAATGGCTACCCAATGCCAAACAAAACAAAATGCCCTAATTTTATTCAATCAATTTAATTCTTCGAGCTTTTCACAATATAAATGTGAGCTTCAGCTAATAAAACCACTATATTATTGGCTCATAATGCCGTATACCTCAAATAAGGCCATGGTGACAGAGCTAACAAGAGACAGTGACACATATGTGTGAAGTATAGACTGTCAGAATGTGTGACAGAAGTAGAATATGTCCCCAAATTGCAGGCTTTACAGGCTGGGGGCAATGCTGTTCCACCTAATAACTTTGTTTTATTCCATACTGCTCAAGTATGCATTACCAATCAGGTCTATCCTTTCAGAGCTTGCTTATAAACCTGATAAGTGCACACGCAAGAATCCTAATCATTGACGCCCTTCTGAGAATGAGAAGCAGTCTGTGAAAATCAAATCTGATTGCACTCAGCAAACAAATACATATCATGAGTACGGAACATAATCAAGATTAGCTGGAATACGTGACCTGCTTCTGCGGGCATGTTTGCACGTGTGATTTGAGCATTAAATCGCTGCGCCTCTGGAATATAAAGCGATTGATAGGTGACCTTCTCGCAGTAACCAATTTCCACATGAAGTGGCAAAGATAATCTGATCACAACAAGGTGTAAAGATATAGGAAATCTCCATTGCCCTCTTTCTATTCCAGAGGGTTTTTTTCCTGTATGGTTCGTATTACCATATTATCATGTTTTTGTCAAACAGCGACCCCTAGAGTCACTGTGGAGAACTTGTATTTAATGTTACTGACATAAATACCACTAATGCAGAGCGTCTCTACCATAGACTGGCCTCTGCACTCACAGATACCCATTTGAAGCTGTTATATTAAGGTACAAATCTTGCATAGTGTGCATTTTTTTTTTGCATTAAATTAGAGATCTAGCGCTAAAATGTGTTTTTGAACTCAAGCTAAGCACTCGTGTCCGCTGCTATCGGTGCCTCTTGTGGCGGCGCACGTGTCAATCTATCGCTGTTGCGGAGACTCTCTATTCATTCCGGTGAAATCACAAAATAAAAATCACAAAAACGTGTCCCTGTTTGATATAAACTGTAACCACTGATGAACATATTCTGTTTTGATGTGAGAAAAAACGTAGAACCTGTAACCTCTGAGACGCTTGGCAAAAGATCTACCACTAGACCATTAAAGAATTCAAATAAAACTTGCGGATTGATGCATTTATGGGCTCATTCTCTTTTCCTTTTCCTAGTCTCTTACGACCACATTTTTTAACTTTTTCCATCGTTGAGTATCACGTCTGAAATGTGAGAAAGTGTCTTTGTGCTTCATGTTGTGGTTGATGTGTGTGTCAAAGCATGTCATGATTCTCGCGATATTTATATAGCAGCATCCCCTTGTTTTAACATTTCTTCACACAAACACAGCTCGATCTCACTCAGAGCTCATAGAACACAAAGTCAATTGGGCGAAAAGTTCACTGTCTCCCAGACAGAAAATATATTTTTTCGGACTGGCTCAAGCAGAGGCGGACTGCTGTGCCCGTGCTCTCGCTGCGTGCTACGGCCTACAGACACTGAGTCCGTCTGTTGCAGAGAATTTAAAAAATGGCAATTTCTCCTGGACGAAATCTCTAAATCAGACGAGCACATGGATGTTTGTGTTGTGAACCATCCTAGTTGAACTGACTTAACATCGCGCCGCTCTCACGTCCCTCGTCCTGATCACCACAGCCAACTAACTATACATTTTGCGTGAAAAGAATTTCAAACTCTGGTGACAGCTAACGTTAGCCTTGTTGACGAAAGAATGTTTTCTCTGATGTGTGCGCAGTTCCAGATTAGTGGGTGTGGCTTGCAGAGCTGTGCAATGTGGTGCATTGTGAGTGCTGTAGTATTTCATACAAATGTACCCTTCGGTTATTTTCTGTCTTTTCTCAGTCAAGAGGGCACAAAATTCAAAAATTCTTTTACATTTCGACTACATATATGATCCACTTTCAATAAAGATTAATGTTGAAATGGGTGAAATGCTCCTTTAATGTAATTAGCTCCCATAGGACGCTAACTTATTGGGAAATGTCGCTTCTAGCCTCTCTTCTCAGACTCTTTGTGAGTCACTGGTGATTATGCACTATATAAGCCCCGGGCACCTGCCCTTGGGACTTTGGTATTGGATCCCAGCACGCACAGCGTTTTACGTTGTGTTCCCCTTGCGTAAGATATTACGCAGTACGAGAGAACCTCTCGTAAGAGAGCGTACTCGGTTACTAACGTAACCTCGGTTCTCTCTAAAAGAGGGAACGAGTACTGCGAATTTTTGCCGTGACTGTAACACGCTGTAGTTTGCTTCGACGATGAAATATCAGCCCATCTAACTATATTTATAGGCCCAGGCCACACCCGCTTGGGTGGGAGGTGACGTAGTGGATCTGACGTCACCAAGGGCCTTTCTCGATAGGCTGCTGCAGTTGCCGCAGAACAGCCAATAGGCACACGAGCTGTCCATCCATTAAGTGCCTCACCTTATGGTGCAAATACTGTCAATTGAGCTTAATATATATTGAACCCTGAATATTCCTTTAAGGCCTTTCTTCGAGTTCCCTTGAATGCATAAACACTGCTTCCCTGATTCTCTTTCTTTGTTTTTCTGTTTTGTGTTAATTCCCTTCCTCTTCTGTTTCTGTTTTAATAACCTTTCTTGCCTAGACTTTTTGTTAGTGCCAAGTTGCTGACATCGCAAGGCTTTTGCCTCCCCAAAGTCCCCGGTGCAGATTCTTGGTAAACAGTGGTAAACAAACACAAGAAAGCCATTAGCCGATGCCCACAGACTAGAGTTTGTAAAAGACTCTCTTTGGAATGAGTGTTGGTTTGGTTCTGTTTGCTTGTATTGCACACATAGGTACACACAAACACAGAAAGAAGTGACACAGAGGCTGCTCATTAACGGCGACTGTGACTCAGACGTGGTCTTACGGACATGCCTTCACCCAAATCCTCCAAGACATTTCCAGATCCTTTCAGGCATTAATTTAAAACAGGGGAAAGGTCACGTTCTGGCATCGCCACAGAAGATACCTGAATGATTGATTAAAAACAGACAGATACATGGCAAGCTACAGCAGATCAATCTGAGATGCTTGTGCTATTGGTCTTTCTACTGAGATGCAAGGGAAAGAGGCATGTGAAATACAAAGCATGGAAAAAGGAATAATTCAGCATGACTCTCTGCAGATTAATTCTTCTGCGAGCCTCTGCTCAAAGTCCTGGTCTAATGAGGTGCTCTGACCTCAGCTATGTTTAATGGAATAATAAATGTATCAATGCTTTGAAACATGCAAGGTCTCTCACCAACTCACACACCAAAACACACACACAACCGCGCGTACGCACGCACGCACTCACTCACTCACACACTCACTCACACTCACACTCACACACACACACCCACACCCACACACACACACACACACGCGCAATAAAAGAATAAAGACTCTTTTGGTCATAGACCATTGTTTAGCATCAGTGTATCATTGTTGATCCGTGCATGCAACGAATGAGGATCTTTTGATGGACAGCAGCAGAATACCAATTCATGCCCCTGGCCTTCATATTCTGCACCTATATAAACAACACATAAATCATTGTTCCTGACAGAAAGGATACCCCATTTTTCAGGGTTTCCAGGTTGTGACAATATTTATTTTACTCATATGACAAATGGAACTTAAATAAAGGAAAATAAAAGAAACACATTCATGTGAATCATTCAATTTCTTAACAACAACAACAAATATATATATATATATATATATATATATTAAATTTAATTTGTTTCAATTCTTTGTTTAGTATTCCGTATGTTTGTAAGACAATAGTTTAAATGTACAAAAAGCATAATTTCTGTATATTTCCCATCAAACATGAGACACCAGACCTGCATATCATTGCATCAGTCCAAGACATACACAATGTTTCCATTTTTAGAGTAATAAATAATATTTGTTGTAATAAAAAACTAAACTCCCCAGAATGTTACAGGGATTTTTGTGACAATATGAAATCCAACAATATGATCTTTTGAATTTCACATTTAATTTTAGTATCTTTTATGTATAATTGCCAACACAATGTATTTTTTCTCTCTCTCTCTTCAGTACTCTCTTGTGCATACTGTATTTCTGCAAACTTACCTCAGGAGAGCAATAAAAATGACTTTAAAAGTGTTCAATAAAATGCTTAGCAAATTTATACAAACAGCCCACTTACTCTTCTATTGGCTGACAAAACGTAAAGCAAACACAAGCAGTATTCCGTTGTTAATCACAGTGAACTTCCATGTTTAGAAAAACGGTGGATTGTTTTGTGATAGTAAAATCAATAAAAAAACTTACTCTGTTTTAAAGATTGGTATCTGACTTTACAACATTATTTTGTCTGAAGCCAGGACGTTTAATAAGATTGGAATTAAGTACAGTAGGCATATGTTTTTCAGCTTTGTTTCAATAGATGGTCATTTGTGACTGAAAAGGATGTTGAAACTTAAATGCTCAGTTTCATAGACAGGGCTTAGCAGGATTTGGCCTTAGCTTTTTAAAACTTACATTTAATTAGCATTTTAAAACTTGCCTTAAAAAAGCACTGATGTGCATCTTGAGACAAAACAAAAGCAGTAGCACTGACATATTTTAAGATATGTCCGTGCAAGTTGTGTTTAATTAAGACAGCTCAAAAATGCATTTAGTCTGGGACTAGGCTTTTGTGTGTTTAACCAAAAATATTTTACTTTCAAAAGATCAAAAAACAAAAAAAATCTATAATACAACTATTTTAACACTTGAAAAGCAAACCTCGTAGTAACTTATTGACAGATACAGCAGGGCTGTTTCTGGGTTTTACATTAGTAGTTCAATATCACTGACTCCAAACTGCCTTGGGCAGGTCCTTGAAAGAAAATTACCTTCACAGCTCCCAAGTCACGCATCTCCAGCACATCCGTCCGATATTTTCTCCAGACTGTCTCATTCTTTAAAGTCTCTTGAGCCACAAATTCATTGCAAATTCTCCTTTGATTTTTTTAACATCCGTCACAAGACCTCCCTTCAACTTTGGAGATACACCCTGCTTCTACCTGGTTACCAAGATGATATGCTGCTGAACTGCGATACAGGATATGAAGTATTGACAAAATGTCTCCAGTTACTGCATCTCCACACTAAAATGGCCTTCTAGCATCCTGTTCACCCTCACGCTATCCTGAAAGACACAGGCAAGATAGGCAACAAGGCACTAATTAGACATACTGTTTAAAGTTTAAGGTCGTTACCTGACAAGATTGGCAGGGCTGTGGAGCAGAGCCGAGCGGATGTATGGGTGTCGGGTGTGCGTGATATTAAAGCTTGTACAGTGCTCATCCACTCTTGTAATTACAACAATTAACTTTTGTGATTACCAACAGCTTTATTTGGCAGTATGGAGTGAAAATAAGGAGGCTTAATGTGGAAGGATGATTATTGATAACTCCTCATGTGTGAGGGACGGTCAAGGCTGCGAACTATAGGAATAATCCCCCTCGATTATCTTGTAGCAGAGATTAGCTTTAAGAAAATTAGCTGTGTTGGTTTTGCTAATGATCAGATTATTAGCCACAATCTATGGACTTTCAGCGCAGTTGCAGAGCAGCAGATTGGGCCCATGAAAGTGGATTAAGCCTTATTTAGGGACTGGGGCTATTATTTATGAGTAAATTTAGCTTAATGGAACGCAAGCAAATCAAGCTAATGCTACAGCTAATTCTGTCAGCCTTAAATATCATTCTGCCCACAAGCATATACAGTGAGAGTGAAGTTAAATAGGCCAGCATTACCATGGATAAACAGGGCTGTTGGAGCAAAACAAACAAACAAATCAAGATGAAAATTCTCCTCAGTATCTGAAGAAATTATGCGTATTCACTTGTTATAATAAAAATTATGCAAAATTACAAAAACAAGCCAAAGCGGCAAGACATATCGCTCCCCAAACAAAAACAAGGCCTTCCAGGCACGCTTTTTCACGACAAGATCCGGTAACAGTTTCCTGTGCTTATAACAGCTAATTATACGGCAAACAACACCATCGAGTAATCTTCCGCAAAGCAGGCCTGGTTTGTAATAGCTTTGTCACATTTGCTAAAAGACCAGACACCCACAACTTCCCTCTGATAGTAATTTCCTGTTTATACACTAACACAGCTTCTGGAGCTGTACCTATTCAGCTTGAGTTATTGATTAATGGGCATGTTGCCTTGCAGGCTCAGTCTCATTAAAAACGACTGGCTTTCAGTGATTTGGGCCTTGGGCACAGATGGAAGGAGCCTGCATGAGTGGAGCTGACTCAGGAATGCCAATCCTGGCTGTCTCTCTGTCTCCGCTCCTGACCCTCTACTTCAAAGCAAGACGGGCAAACAAAGTTACATACAGCTGCAGCATTTCCAGATCAGATTGAGATATTGTTGGAGAACACATCAATGTTTAAAAACATGCCACCGAACGGAGCAGAGAGCTGTTGTCACTGCCGGATAAGACAACAGCACAGAGCGCCGTATGAATTTTACAGGACACATCTTGATGGTCTTCTAAGACTCCATTGTTCCTTTGGAGAGCGGTTAAACATCCTGAACATCACTCAGAGAGAGAGAGAGGAATTGTTCTGCATGCCATCTTTTGAAAATACGAATCCTGATCTTCTGTTCAGCTCCATCTGCCAATATTCTTTTTCTTTTTTCGTTATGCTGTCTCTGTCATTTTATGTGCATCTCCTGTAGACATACAGTACACGCATCTATCAAAACTGACACGTTCCCCGTGATTCAAACCTATTATTTTTCAAGTTATAATCCGGATGGCCAGCAAAAGGAAGATTTGCTTAATGAGATAGCCTAAAATGACTTGTGTGTGATAGTGCAAATCCTCTGCAGGGGAAAGCAATGCAATCCTAAGTACTTTATTGATTTAAGGACTCACTCCAAAGTTCCATTCATTGCTCTTCACCATGCAAACCGATCCATCACCATCAAACCTTTCCAGCTCTGTGGTGTGTGGTGGACTTAAAAAAAGAGGAGGTAATGGCCCTTCTCTTTATAGTCCAATGTAAATTCACACAGGCCCAATTTTCTATTGAATGGCCTGTAGAACCATTAGTCAACAAGTCTCCTGTTATGATACACTAAATGTATAGTTTAGGCATCCTCAAATAACAGACTACGGTCCGGTTCCGGACCTGCTTGGTTTTAACCAGTCAGCGAAATAAAATGACAGTGGAAGTACCATTTTACAGTTTCTACAGTTTAAAGTATATATTTTAATCCCGCAAGCACTTTACTATTTTCCCTTAGATTGCACAAAATAGTGATTAGTGATGCAAATGCAGATCCAGTGGAATAGGTTTTAATGAAATAAAATAAAGTTTATACTCAGGTTTTATGCATTCTTCTTGCTTTGTTTTTATATTATATATGGTACTGTATTGTATTGCTATTTTCTATTCCATTCATGTTTGTTTATATGTATTGCTTTAATGTTTCAATTTCCCAGGATTAATGCAATACCATCCTAAACGATCTAATCTGATCCTATCCTAAGCTAACCTTTATATTTGAGGTTCATTTTGAGTTCATTTCAGTTTAGACATGACTGAAAATGGTGTTGTCCAAGTAAATCTGAGTTGTTTACTGTTATTAGTCCAGGATGTGCGTCATTCAGAGATGAACTGAGTGTGCCTTTTAAATTTCTGAATTTAACCTGAGGCATGAACTGAGAATTTAAGGAGGATTAGAATGAATTGAAATTCGAAGAAATTCACATAGCTCTAACTAATGGAGGAACAAATCAATAAATCAACAAATAAACAAATCAACTGAATGAAAACAACCAATACACCCCAAATCAACCACTCGCCTTTCCCCCTGTAATTTGCTGTTGACTCAATGCCTTAATGAGAACACTAGCTCAAAAGAGGTTAAGCATCCCTCTAACAAATTTATCTGCTGATGTTACTGGTTTCAAAGACAGTTTGAGTTTACATAGTGATAATCTGCGTTTCATTTTTGTACAGTAAATTGGAGAAAAACTGCCTCGATTAATTTCTTACTAAAAGGCCAAATAATTAACCCAGCTCATGCTCAGATCTATGGCAGGTGTCCAGTTAGGCTGTGACTTGTGGCTATAGTAATGAAATGCCAATCAGGAATAAGGTACCGTGAGCAATGGAGCGTATTTACTTTTGAACATTGCGCTCCTGGCATTGGTGTGTGTTTAATTTAATAACGCCACACAGGAGCTCTGGCAACAGTCATGCATTAGACATGACATCACCAATTCATCACAGCCACATTACTCCAGCCATCCAGATGCCAGACACACAGGGGGAGATACTGAGACAGAGGAGAAGAGTCAGAGAGCGACAGAACGAGACAGGGACACGTGGAGAGCCAAAGCCATCCAAAGCACTTTATTGCATAACCATGGGTGACAGGAAAAGATGAGACTTTATATAATCTGATGGATCCAGGATGAAGGAGGATTTACCCTCTGCTTAAGCATGAGAAACTGAGCATGTCCTGCAATTGTGACAGACCTCAGAGACACGTGGTCTGTCTCCTTGTCTGTCATCCCCGCTGGTGCGTCAATGACACCGTTTCGAAAAGATGCAAAGTAGATGGAGTTACACTAAAACTTGCATTAACAAAGGGGTTACCATGTTCTGTTTCATATCCTCCCACACAAACAAGCATGTCTAGACTCTATTTAGGAAGGTTTCAGTCCCCCAACCATCTGCCATTAACTTTGCTGTCAGCCCACTTAAAAATATGCTTGGTGAAAACAGCAGCTGAGCAAACATATCAGGTTGTTTCACTGTGAATCTGCCTCTAATCAGTCGCTTAAATCTTAAAACTTAAAATTAATATGGGGGATACCAACACAGCTAGCGTCACCAAACGGAATTGCATCTCATATTCAGGCTGAAATCCGAGAACCAGTCCCTCTTACCTTGCCTCTCTCTGGCTGTGAAATATTGTTCTGACCTTAACCCTCCATTAAAATTCAATTGACAATTTAGTAAGAGTCTTCCTACCAGGGCTTCCCTGTCTCTTTTTGATGAAACGAGATCTCGGCCCCACACAGCGAATGTTACTCTCCCCACTAGAATCAGCAAGTTCTTAAATTGATCATCCTTTATTCTTTATTTGTTGCCCCTTTCTTTGAACGATGACAGAAATTACAGGTTTCAGCAAACAGAGGAAATCAAGACTAGCGTGGCAGCAAAGTCTCAGCAGAGATCAATAGAGTGGCGCAGGCATTTCCACAAACACCTAGGTTTTACCGACTGGGATGACATTTAGATATGTGGATGTAGGATTTCAGAGAAGCTCTACTGTACTGAACTGGAAATATTACCTCTGCGACTTCTGTCAAAAGAAGAATGCTTGCCTATAAATGTTTACGGAGCACACAGGCCTACGCAGATTTATTGTGAGAATAACAGGCTTCTGTGTTCAAGACACACTGCCTATCCTGAATCGATCCCGGCCTTACCTCTCCATAATGGGAGACACTGTTGCTAATAGGCTGTAATAAAGTAACTCGTGACACTACTAAAATCTCCACATTTAGCCTTGCCGCGTCGATTCAGCGTCTCCATATAATTCAGCATTAATGGCCGCCTGTGGATCAAGACCTGTGAAAACAAAAGCTACTGACTTTAAGGCCACCATAAATATGCAGTCCTTTTACAAGTCCATATTAGCCTTGACAAGCCATTAAAGGGGTACACATTTTCCCAAGCGAGTGAAAAGTGCCTCCTTTTCCGAAAACACCACCAAAGCTGAGCAAAATTTTGCTTGGGCTAAAGCATTAAATATTACACATCTCGGAGTAAGAGTGAGGGAAAATTACCGCCGGCACTTGTTTATGAGAATTTTTGAATAGATGGCTATGGGAAACAAAAAAATAATTAGCATTTTCTTGAGCTACATATAACTTTCTCTTGTTCTAGATTAAAAGAACATGTTCAGTTATGGCCTCGACGTGCCAACGGCTGTTTCTCTCTGTTCGAATTGCGAATGATTATGGAAAATTTTTTATAACCCTCTAGCTTTTGATCAATGAATTGCTCATTTAGCAAAGATTTGTTGAGGCATTTGTCTGCCTTCGCAGCGCTGTTTTAACTAGGCCAATGAGAGGAATAAACAAAACATGCATTCATGGATTTTGAGAATAAAATACACAACTGCTATGGATGAATAAGTCCATTTGCTCTCAATGAAATGGTTGTTTCCAGGTTCATTGTAGGATTATGGCCTGTCTCTCACTCTTTGACTATGACCACCGGAGTATCACAACCCTAATGTCTCTTCTCTCTCACCACACTGAGAAACTCATTGAGCTACTCAGAAATTTGAGCCCTTCTTGCTCCAAAGCACACATTAGGCTGAACAGTTCATTACCAAATGGAAATTGATGCTGCCTCTGCCACTTTCAGCTTTCAAGACAAAAAAAAAGAAAAGAAAAGACGATAACATTCTTTTCTCTGGCAGGAGTGGAGAAAAAATAGAAGAGAATGGGAGAAACCGAAAACATGGTTTGCTGCAGAATTTTGATGAGACTCATTTGTTTCAGGAATACATTGTCCTCAAACCTGATACTTTAGAGGCGGTCTGGACTTAGTAGGGAGAGTGTACGGGTGCGTTCTGCAAGAGCTACAACGATGTAACAATCACAAGTGATAATTCAGGCAAAATAAGATTGCCTCTCAACATGTCTCTCTTGCATATTTTGATTTGCAAAAGGAAATGAGAAACAAGTCCAATCTTGTCTCATAGACATTGCGAGGCTCGACACGTCACTCCTCAGTCTTATTCACAAGCGTCTCTCTCTCTCTCTCTTTTCAACATTTCTAAAAACAAAACATGCCGCGCTGGCAGTGACAAATCAGCCAATCATGTGACATGATACCATATCACACTGTAAATACACACAACGTTTCATTCATAAAAACAGATGATGTACAATCTGGCATGAAACAAATTTCAGAAAGATGAGACAACAATGTATTATAATTTTGATATATGGGATGTGTGTGAAGCTGAATATCTTCAGAAAAGCACTTCAAAAATAACGACTCTTACCAAATAATAGAGCAAGATAATTCACTAGACATAGTATTCAATTTAAAACTACATTAAATATATAAAAAGTTACTTTTTAAAATTATAATCATTGTTATTGTTATTAGAGTTTTTAACATTTATTTTAAATAAAGGTTATAAAAAATGTGTACAATAATTACACAAGGCATATTTACCATATGGAAACTATAAATGGAATATATCTAAAAGATTAAAACATTTAGTAGACTGATTATTCAACAAGCATAACATAATATTAAATATATTATTATTATTAATGATTTTATTTCACATAAAGATTGTAAAACATTTTTTATGAATTATACAAGGCATACTTACCATAGAAAATATAAATGAAATAGTATAGAATAGGTTTTTTTTTTTTTTTTTTTTTTTTTTTTTGAGGCATTTTTGTTTTACAAATTGTTTTAATATACCTGTTGTCACGGGTTGCTCAGGAAATGGACCAGGAATAATCAAAATACTATTTATTAAACACTTAGGAGCTTAAGTAGCAAATCATGTTAACAAAAGCAATACAGGAAAGGGAACTAACTCAAACTGAGGGCTTAAATGCAAACAAAATAGCTTGTGAGATCATTATTGAGACAGGATCATACATCAAACACACTGGGAAACTATAGGTCATACACCAACGCATTCTCATCCCAAGGCGTCATCTAACTGACAATTTTGACCATGCTTGCAACATCTGACGCTTTAGGCACCGTTTAGCATCAGTTACATGATGTGATCCTAGGACGTCATCAAACTGATGCTTTACCCTTAGCGTCAGTTAGATGACGTGGGTAGGTTTAGGTCTGGGGTAGGGTTAAGGTTAGACGCGAACCTAGGGCGTCATCTAACTGACACTAAAGGGTGCCTAAAGCGTCGGATATTGGAGCATGGTCAAAATGCTTCCCAAAGCATCAGTTAGATGATGCCTTGGGATGAGATGAATATGCAAACAGGGAAAACAAAACTAAAACACGGTTGGCACACCTTTTGTTTCAAATGGAATTAATTAATTCAGACTGATAAACGATAAAGCGATCCGGTTAATGTGCATGCACAAGGTTCTAATCAGAATGTATTTTTTGACATGCGCAAATTGGGATAGGTGGAGGGGAGGAATCACAGATGATGGGCTCTTTATCCGTCCCCTTGTCTGCCCTTGTACCTAAAATGCGGTATTTGTTCAAATTGGCTAATGTGAAATCACAACTTCCACTTTACTTTATTTATAGCCAACACACTCTGCTCCTCAGACTGCATTTCTGGCTCACACATTCTGCCAGGGTTTGGGCACCAAGCAGTTTCGTTTGCATATATTTGCATGCAATTAGCACATCAAACCTTCAGACTTGAAAGGGACGCCTTGTCAAAAAGTATTTTGCATCTCCCTCTCCTCTCCACCTCTCTCCCCCCTCTCTCACTATCTCTCTCGCTCTCTTTTCTGCTTCGCAGTTGTAGCCTCTATTATGAATGTGTGATTAGAAGAACAATTATATAAGTTAAACCTCTCTGAACCGCTGGAATTATACCAGAGTTTGCATATTTTTTTACTGTGACTTTGTATACAAGAGGAAATTCTTGCAATTGGCTGAGTGTGTACACGAACACCTTAGAGTTCACATTGCTTCGGGTGTATTTGCCGATTGTTGATTTTTCACCAATTATGAACGTCGCTGAGATGATGAGACAATACCATTGACTCACAAGAACTGCATTAATTAGAGTGAACGATGATGTCAACATGCATCAGTCAAGCCCTTGAGTCACAAGCAAACATGCACTGAGCCATAAAACAAGTGCCCAAACAATTAATGAACTTGCAGTCATTTACAGAACTTTTAGTGAGTGCAAACTCAGTAGAAACAGCCCTCTGTACAGCTCACGGGTCTGTATTTTTCTAGTAAATCACTGATGCATCAGCCCACTTCCCACGTTTCAAATAATCAATTGCATATGGAATGATAGGGATCATGTAAGGCAGATTGAAAGCGTTTTGTATAGTTCAAATCCTAAAGCATAGCTTTAACAACACCAATGAGTGCATGAGCTCATGTGGTTGTAACACAGGGTGAGCACCAACAGTTTAACCACACTTAAAAATAATGATTAAAGGGATTCTATGCAGGGTTTTTTTAACTTAACTGAACAGCTTTAGATTATTGAAATGGTTATATGACTTCTCTCAGGTTGAATGGTGGGCGTCTCAACCCTCACATTTTTTTATTATTTTTTATTATCATTTATTAATTATTTAATTATCAAAAAATTAAAACAGCAGTTAATCTCAAAAACAAATGTATACACTACCAGTCATTTGGGGTCTGTAAGCTTTTTTTTTAGATACATTAATACTTTTCTTGAGCAAGGGTGCATTAAATTGATCAAACATGTCAGTGTAAAGATATTTCTAACAAAATATACAAAATAATTTTATTTCAAAAAATATATTCTTTTTTGGGTGGGGGGGGGGTCATGTGTCAGTCAAATAGATGAATGTGAAGATGAATTGGCCTCACAACCTTCACGTTGTTGAATAAAAAGTTTGTGATATGCAAGTTTTGATATCAAGTGCGGGATTAATTCCTTATCATGAAAATGATTTAGAGGCTGAAATGTGAGATTTATAATTTTAGAAAAACTTTTTTTACATACATTACATATTAGTAAAATGTTGTAACCAGCTCAACCAATATTTTTAGTTTGTTTAAAATTCAGTCAATGTTTATAATGTTATTATTTACAATAATGTGCAACAGTTTACAATTTATGTACAATAAATCTATTTATTATTTAAAAACAATTTATGAATGTTTATGCATATAACGTCATTTGTTGTTTGTTGGTTACGTTTTCGACATAAAACTTTGGCGTGTGATGAGTAATTTTTTTTTTTTTTACATTTCCAGCACATTATAACAATATCGAATTGAACCATTGAATCATTTTGTTCACTATAATTGAGATATTACATTCAATTAAATTACTAAATTGAATTACGTTCAATCCGTTCAATTACTAATTAAAACAATAAAACACTATAATAAAATTTTTAAAAATCTGCTGTGTCCTGTAATGTTATGCCTAGAGCTAAAAATCTCAGTTCAATCATTTCTGTACAGATAATCAGATTGAACCTCACAAGGCAGAGGTGTCCCCACCCATGGATAAAGCACTGCATTGAATTCTGCTTTATAGCATGTTGTAAAATGAATGTGGAGTTGAGGGACGTGTCCTTGCTTGGTCTGGAGATGTGGCTGCGTTTGGTGTCTTAGTACTTTGCAGCATAAAAGCTGACCTCCTTCAACCCGGGGTTCTTAAAGGCCTGTTCAACGGCGTCCATCTGATGTGATTATTGAATGTTTATTTCCCCTTTCTCTTATTGTTAGTGCACTTAGAATGATTAATTACGCCAAGCTCTCTCTGCGACTTCTCGTCTCACTCAGGGGAGAAAAACAGGCTCTCCATGCTTCTTCCCCTTGTCTCTTTCTATCAATCGCTCCCTCAGTCCTCTCCATTCAAATCAAATTCAATTCAGAGAGCACTCCATCTGCCATCATGCCCACTATACAATAACAACTACAGCGACGGTAAAACAGACAACAAATAAATAAGAACGCCAATAAATTGAAGGAATAGTTAAAGTACAGTTAAACCCAGAGTACTCAGTAAAACATAATAAGATTTTATGTGAGCGGCACTTCATAACATTCCTGTCTCACATACGTCCATCTCTTTTCCCATCCTTCCATCTTCGTCTCAACTTCCTCGTTCCAAAGCTGCTGAGTTTGACATTTAGAGGGGTATCAAATCACCAGACCAACTCTCATCTCCTGCATCCACAGCATTAAAATTATTGATGCAGGAAACCCCTTTTATTCAAATAGATGTCTGTGTTTAAACATGCATGTTTCAGTTAACAAGCTCTGAACTGTCTGTCCACTATGTAAGAAATCCACTTAAACAGCCAGACTGAAGTATCCACAGATGTTCATCCTTTATACCAGCTGAGCAGCCAAAAGGGAAGGACAGAACCAGCAGGTGTGCTGTCTGAATTCAGATTTAGCCAGCAGAGTTGCTACCACCTGACATGAGCCAACAGTATTTGATTGTGATCGGTTCCATTATCTCAGACTGATCTCATGAAATGGCGTATGCATGACACGTCAATTCGTATTTCCATTTTTGGCGTACTATCAACACACATAATCACTTTTCAGCGTGTTTATGAACGCCGTTGGCTTAACGTTACATTACTGTATATATATAAAAACCTGTATATGACCTACCCCAACTCCGTCCCTAAACCTACCCCTCACTGGGGTTAATACCATTTATGAGTCTTCCCCTACCATCCTAGGAAGAAAAATATCGCTCCCCAGATGTAGATCTACATTTTGCTTCGTTTCGCTCAGACATTTAACGGCATGTACATACACGCGGAATCACTCGGACATTTAATGTCGTAGACATACACGCAAAAGATGATGGTTCGTTTCGGCGTGGACATACAGGCGGATAGCTCAAAATATATATAGAAAACACGCCACTTGACTTGTAAGTGGCATGTATGTTTACGCAAAAGTCATGATGCCATGTTGATTATCTTGACAAGTTTAGCTGCTTACCAATAAACTAAACGTGCTGGTTTACAGTAACCAATTGCAATGTATTGTTTTGTGGGCTCTTCTAAACACAGTGAATAATTGTAGACACCTTCCTATTATTGTCTGGACTATTTAAATGGTTTAAATGCACATTACACTCTTAGAAGAAAAGGTTCTATATAGAAGCTTAAAAGATTCTATCAGTGCTACATATTTGGAACCCCTAAAAGGTTATATACACTCTTAAAAGGGTTCCTCTGGGTTATATATATAGAACCCTAGAATTCCATACTTGGCCAATAAAACCTTTTACCAAAAAAAAAAAAAAAAAGGTTCTATATAGAACCATTTTGGAGTTCCATATATGAAGCTGGGGATGGAACCATTTCTGGTTCTAAATAGAACCATTTCTTCTAAGAGTGTAGCTTCATTTCGATCAACTGGTTAAAAAACTGTCCAATTTTTGGATTTGTCTGAAAACAGCAGACTGTAATCAATGAGAAGGATTTTTTTTTTACCTTTCAGTCTTGTCCTCTGACCTGGTTTCTAGTTTGTTCCTTTGTTAGCCTTATTCAATTCACCTGTTATCCAATTATTATACGGTTGTCCTACTCATTAGTTCCCTTTGTTTGGTCCATGCTTACAAGCCTGCAGTTTTCCCTTAGTCGTGGTCCGTTCTCATTGGCGTCAAGTTGTTCTCCTGAGCTTGTCATTAAAGACTGTTCTATTTCTTCTCATTCGGCTTAATGCTTTTAACACAACCAAGCAGTGACAGAAGAATTGACCGATACAGTTTAATTTTTGTTGTGTTTTTTCCCCTTTTCGATTTTCATTTTTCCCTTTGGACCAATCCACCGTCCAGCTTCTGTGCCTGGAGCAGGAAGACTGTTCACTGGAACATCACACAGGATTTAATACAACTGGCGTGCCTTATGCACTACCCTGAACAAGGTACAAGGCATGCCTTCCAGTGGATGGTCCCAGGGAAGATTTCACTGCATTGGTGGAGAGGGTGCCACAGCCCCACCACAGCCCCGCCGCAGTGAATGCGATGCTTAAAATCTCTGGAAGATATTTAGAGGATTTGATGGACGTATTTCAGGAGGTAATTACCCTGTTTCTCCTGTCCCCGCTTCGTTCAGCCCTGAATCTCATGTGATCCCTCCCGGCCTCCCTCTCCCACCTCCTCTAACAGCCAGCTCTGAAGCTCTGCCTCTGCTGGTTCCATTCAGCCCCTCTGCATCTCCAACACCACGTGAGGATCCGCCTCCGAGACTCAAGTCACTAGCTCAGCCCATTAAAGAGGATTCCCTGGCTCAGACTCTAGCCTCTTAACCCATCACTCCACCACGGCCTGTCGACACATCGGCTACGCCTTGGTTCCACCGGAAACCATCAGCCATACGGCTCCCCCAGGCTCTCTGGTCCCTCCGGCTTTGCATTGGCCAGTGGTCGACCTGCCTGAGCCTTCAGTTCCGTCGAGCTCAGCCATCCCCCTGGCCCCGCCTCTGTCCTCAGGTTCAGTTTGAACTATTTAAGGAGGGGCCATAATATAACGAGTATGCTTTCTTTTGCCTATCTGTCTTGTCCTTTGATCTGCTTTCTGGTTTGTTCCTTTGTTAGCCTTGTTTAATTCATCGGATATCCAATTTATTAACTCATTAGATCCTTTTGATTATAAGTCCATGCTTATAAGCCCTAAGATCTCCATTAGTCGTGGTACGTTCTCATTGACGTTACGTTGTGTTAAATACGTTGATTTTTCCTGAGCTTGTCATTAAAGACTGTTTTATTAATTCTCCTTCATCTTTGTGCTTTTAACACAACCAATCAGTGGCACAGACAGACTGAAGGAAAATGCAAAATGAACTCTCTGAAAAGTAGGTGCTGCTTAGAAGTATAATATAAACAAAGCAGCATCTTTGCAACTTTCTGTTTCTGACACCGACTTGTCTTGGAGAAGAAAGCATGTGAAAAAGCGTTTACATGATATCGAACATGTAAGCTTTTCAGATTGATTCAGTATACGCTTAGAAAAAAGGTTCAGTGGGGTTCTATAACATTTCATGCCAAAAAAGTTCTATATAGGGAGAAATGCTTTAAATTCTTGTAAAACACTTTCATGCTCAACGGGCCATTTCATTTTTGTTTGTTTTAGAACTGTTTAATTGATAAAATTTAATAAAAAATAATTAACTAAATCCTTAAAATGATCCCATGTTGGGAACCAACCCAATCTCACGACCAAGTCGTACGAATTCGACGAATGATTAAAAAGTGGCTAATTCGTAACAATTCAGACAACCTCACTCGTACGAATTAGTACGATTGTACGATTTAAAACGTACATATTTTACGAATTGGCCAATTCGTATGAATTCGTACGAATGACCTAACCCTTACCCCGCCCCTAAACTTAACCGTCACGTGGGTTTAGACAAATCGTACAAATTCGTACGAGTGAGGTCGTACGAATTAAACATTTTTTACTCATTCGTCATATTCGTACGAATTGGGCGTGAGATAGTGTTGTGGGAACCCTTATAAGGTTCTATATGAAGTGCCTGACAGAACCCTTTTAGGTTATTGAACCCTTTCTACTAAGATTGGCCATGTTTAATACTTAAATTTGCCATTTCCCCCTTCAAATAATTTTTTGTTACACATTTGACATTTTAATCTGCATTAAAACCTGGCATCCTAGAAAAGATTGAACTTAAAGAAAATGGTTTGAAAATGCTCTTATTTTTGTTCTTTATATTTGTGTTCTTTTGCGTGTCTGATTTTTCCTATTAGAGGACAACATTGAAATTTGTTTATCAATTCAGCCTGGTAATGTAATTCAAAACCATAATTTGGTACCGTCACATGCCTACATGCCTTCCCCATTCCTTGTGTCTGTTTAGTCTTCTTACAGTCTCTGCTGTAGCCAAGACAATGCTAAGGTAGATTGCGTAGGATGTTTGTATTCATGAATGAAGATTGGTGTATTTATGCACTCCATAATTATTTAGTCTTAATTGGTTCCTGTTCTTTCAGATGTTATTTGGATGTTAAAGAGGGTATGAGTGCACAGAGTCCTCCCTAAGGCCAGCGAAAAGGAGGGGAGACAGCTTCCTGGATTAACACTGTGTCGAGATCTGACAGCTTAATTGCGACTGCTTCCCCGGAAAAGAGAGTGCTTGATAAGAAACTTGAAAAAGAGGATATCGTCATCTTTAATATGATTCATTTAGTCAAGTCATATCCCTTAATACCCCTACCAGGGTTTCTAAGATTCAACTTCTGCATTATACATGTACGTCTTTATCATTTGTCTCCAGTGAAGTGCATCGAACAATCCCTCCTGTCAGATTTTCCTGGATGTGAAATAGACACACTCTGTTTATTAATCCTAACACCACAATTCGCTGTTCCAGCTCTCTTCCTGCATCATTCCACATTTACAGGCAAATAACTGTGATAAAAAAACACAGCATCCTTTAAAATCTAATTTTTAATTAATAGATACAAAAATATATCACATTTACTTATTATGAATGTCCGCAGCTAATATTATGAGAAACCAAGCTTTCATATTACCTCTGTGCACTTTATAGATGTAATAAAGGTGATGGAAAATAATTTCCAAATGGAAAAACAACTGACATTGGAGGCACCCTCTCTGTGCTTTGAACATTAAATTATAAATAGTTTTTATTATGGCAGCACTTGGACACAGCTCTATACTTTCTGTGTGCATATAATAAACACCAAAGATCTGTTACCATGGCAATGACTGGGAACAACAATCCCATTAGTGGGATTGATAAAAGGCCAAATGGAAAAAAAGAAAGAAAAAAAGGATAAAAGAGAAAATGAGGGAGAGAAATAACTGTAATAATATGGGTAAAACATCTGATTACATTTTCCGGACGCTGCTATACTGAACATTAGCCCGTGTTAAGCCTTTAGCCTAAGGTGGTCGAGGTTATTTTTAAAATATAATACAAATATAAAATAAATAATAAAAAAAACACTTAAAACATTATTACATTTGAATGAGAAGAAGAAGCAGGCAGGTCTGTCAGATGAAAAGGGGCTTGGGGAGCAGTAAACAGATCCGCTGATAGGGCGTAATACTCAACGTATACATCTGCATGCAGCACGGCTCATGGCAAAGCACCCTCAGATTTACAGCTAAAGACGGAAATTTTCACGTTTCTGCTTCTTATTTTGTTCCCTAATGGTTCTAGACAGTACTGATACTTTAAGCATATTTAAGAAATAAATATTTGAAAAGAAAGAAAGAGACGCAGTTCCACAGCCAAACGGTAGAGCCCGTTCTCATATAGGAGACACCGAGACCGTTCTCATACCAAAGCGCCATATACGATGCTTTTGCAAAAGCGTAAATATCGAACGCACATGGCACCCTTTAGCGCCAAATGAGACGCAGAAATATTAGGTCCAAAAGCGCCCCCTAGTGTCCTAACCCTAACCCCACCCCATACCTAAACTTAACCATAACCGAAGCGTCTAATTAGACATTAAAGGGTGCCATGAGCGCCGTATTTTTACGCTTTTGCAAAAGTGTCAAATATAACGCCTTGGGATGAGAATGCGTTGAGACACCATATGACATTTCGTCAAAATACTATACGAAATACTATACTATAACAAGCAGAACCCAAGGCGTATAGGTGACTGGCATCCTTTAGAGTCAATATGAGACGCAGACCCTACCCCAGACCTAAATCTAACAGTACGTGATATATTGACGCTAAAGGGTGCCAAGTGCATAGTATTTCGACGAAATGTCATATGGTGTCACCTATATGACACCAAAGGATGAGAATGTGTTGAACGGTAAGGTGATATCAATAAAAAACAATTAAATCTAAATTGTTGTTTATACAGACTTATTTAAAAGACAATTATTTAAATGCTCTATAGGATAAAAACAAAATTTTAACTGAATTAAGCTGAGTAATGCCTTCTGTTGAGCCACTTATAGCTGAAATGTACTTGTCTCCTAATTGATGAACTTTGCAACATTGACAGTTACTGAACTGGAACAACACTGAACTAAATTGATCTGAAAAATTACACTATTATCTTGCATAGAGCTGCTTTACATCTTTAATTGAATTTGTTACATAAATACATTAACAGTTATTTTCTTGTTTTATTAAAGTGAAGCTGCTTTGAAACAATCTATATTGTATGAATGTAAAATTTTGTTTAAAAATAAATGTGACTTGACTTATTAATGATTTTTAGGGCAACCATAGTTGCAATACAAATAACCGACCATAAAAAATTACTCAGACCAACACTAAACAAACAAACAAACAATGCGGTAACAATTCATTCTTTTATTTTTATAAAATACTATCAAAAAAATCTCACTATGTGTGTCAGCTACACATTGATTGCCATATTAACAACTAGTCAATAACTCACCTGTACGTATTTGGTTAACTAATAAACAGTGATGAGGTAACCTATTACAAGTAACACGAGTTACGTCATCAGATTACTTTTTTCAAGTAACTTGTAAAGTAAGCATTACTTTCAAAGAAAATATCTGAGTTACCTTTTCAAATAAGTAATGCAAGTTACTCCCATGTATTGACTGACCACTCTCCTGTCCCCATGCTGAGAGCGTAAAGCACAGAGCCATTGTGTGTGCTGTGTAAACATTAGGTTATTGTAGATCTAGACAAAATGTAAGCATACTTTTACTCATCTCACTTGCACAAAACCAGATTCAGTTTTGTATGAAATGCAAACTCAGAATATTAAGCAAACCAGCAATAATTAATATGTTAGATATACTTTATGTATTTAATCTCACTTTATTAACCAATACTTTATGTATTTAATATCACTCTATTAACCAATATCTTTGCTGCTGACCTTTGATGATCCATTTTAATACTTTTAAGCAAAAGTGACTTTAGATAGACACCCCAGTTGTGTTTAATTTTTATGTTTTCATTGCTGAAATGTTGAACTTTCTTTTTCTGTGTCCTACTTTTCTGCAATCCAGCCTGGCAGCACAGCTGAAAGGTTTATTTAAGCAGCACCCTCTACTGTACAGGAGTGAATTTGCATTTCCCTCATTTCCCACTAGAAACTTTTTTAGGGAGTAACACAATATTGGGTAACACTTTAGTTTAGGGTCCAATTCTCACTATGAATAAGTTGCTAATTAAGTATGGTAGTTGTTAAGTGTAAGTATTGGATAGGGTTAAGGAATAAGGTCATGCAGATTAAGGCATCAATATGTGCTTTATATTAATAAACAGTCAATATCATAGTAATATGCACGTTAATAAGAAATTGGGCCCTTAAATAAAATGTTACCAAACAAACTGATTCGGGTTTGTTTAATTTATATAATAATAGTATAACAATTTATTCTGGAATCTAACAACATTGGTTGTAAATGTCTTTTATTTGCTTAAAATAATAATCTCAAAATAGTAATCCATTCAGAAATTGGACAACACAGGCTAAACTGCATGTTTTTAATTTATAAATAATTAGCTTATCAGAGACGTTCTTCGTTTTACTGTAGATTCAGTAGCGGTGCCGTTGCACAATTATTGTAGGAACACTTAGGGTTCATGCGCATGTTCTTGCATTGCACTCATACTGCTTTTCCTTTGATTTTAAATGTGCTACACTTCCGTATCATTGTGAATGGACGCTTAGTCATGTGTATTTTAGTGCGTTGCGGTTCTGGCACTATTTTAAAAATTGGAACTGGTTAGAAACCTTGCTTACAGTCCTTGCCTTGAGGAATTCTGCACTAAGCAGCTTTAAACCATTGAACAGTTCAGACCATATCAAAATTAATGACAGACTCTTTTATTTGCAGGACCACAAACAGCATGCGTTTCAAACATTATTCGTTCCAAGCGAAGCCACTCATCTTTGAACAAGCTGGACGAATCAAACTCTTCAGGTTAAGTCATTAAGTCATTACAACAAGGCGTTCTAATTATACTCTTGAAATGTTGGCTTTTCAGACTGCTATCGCATGTGCCAAGATGTCCAAAATAGACCATATCGTTCAGCATGACTCCTCCTTTCACTGGAGTAATTTGCGCTCTGTATTTTCGTGATTTTCAGCATACATTCAGCCAATTCAGTGCACACAGTCACCTCAGTCTTTTTCTTCTTAGCATATACACATGAATTAGTCATTATGCACATTATTATGTACATGTAAATAAAAATGGTGGTAGCTTCTCTGACCAAAAAAAAAAAAAAAATCGTCGTTTTCAGTGAAGAAATGGTGAAGATGGAAAACCACTTTAATCTGACACACGTACACACACAGAGAGACTCACCTGCAGTGTCTGTGTACACCTGCCACTGTTTCGATGATGAAGCACTCTCCCTCATTCAAACAGAAGGCCATCTCCTGACTGTCTTGGCATGGCTTGAAGAACTCGGAACGTACGGTGGATGTTGTAGGGGCAACTGCGAGCCAAAGAGACAAAGGGAGGGTGCAAGAAAGATGAGGGGGGACAGAAAGAGATTAATCAAGATTAAATAAATTTAATCAAATGAATCAAACACTAATAATCCACCCATTTCCATAATGTGATAAAATTCCAGTGATAAAATTACATCTGAATGAGTTCTCAATATTATGACATGAATGGCGTTAATTGAATCACACGTTCAAGTACGATGGTTTCATAATCACTTCACTGATTACAAATGAGCCCATGTAAAGACTAGAAAATGTTCTAGAAACTATTATAGAGCTTATATGGGGTATTCATGACAGGCGATCAGAGGTAATAAATGGGGGGATGGACAAAACATACATATGTGACCCTGGATCACAAAACCAGACACAAGTAGCACAGGTATATTTGTGGCAATTGCCAACAATACATCGTACAGGTCAAAGTTATCAATTTTTGTTTTATGCCAAAAAAAAATGTATAGGATATTAAGTAAAGATCATGCTCCATTAAGATATTTTGTAAATTTCCTACTGTAAATATATAAAACATTCAGCCTGGTTGACACACACTGAGATAGGGTCTGGGGAAGGTTCATTCACAGCCCATTTCCAAAGGGATGTTTTCCATTTCCAGACATCGCTCAAATGCCTCTGGCCGCAATTGGATAGAGCTAAAACCAATCAGAGCAATCATCATCGTGTAAATCCCGTCTCGACATTTGTGATTGGTGCCTCAATTTGGAAAGATTGGAAACGGGCTTCAATGAGCTCTTGGCCAGACTAACTTGCAGAGCAAGTCGAAATTTGCCGGAAGTTCGTCAGGGTTTTCCCAGGCTATAAAACATTTATTTTTGCGAATGAATGCAACACAATCATTAAAATACATTGACAACTTGAGAGGCGATTTTCTCAATGTTTACATTTTTTTTTTGCATCCTCAGATTTTCAACTAGTTCTCTCACTGTAAAAAAATATATATATATATATTTTCAATATTTGTTATCACAACATATTTTCTTTTGTCAAATCAACTTTATAATAATTCATTTAGTTGAGATAACTTATTATTTTGAGTTTCTGATGATTAAATTAATCTCCTTCATTGTATTAACTCACTTTTTCAGTTCAATCAACTTAAAATTTTAAGGCAACCCAGGTTACTTACTTTTTTAAGCTAAACCAACAATATTTTTTTACAGTGTCGTAATCGCAACATTTTTTCTTTTGTCAAATCAACTTAAATAATTTATTTAGTTCAGATAACATATAATTTTGATTTTCTGATGATTAAATCATTCTTCTTCATTGTATTAACTCACTTTTTCCAGTTCAATGAACTTAAAATTTTAAGCCAACCAGGTTACTTACTTTTTTTGAGTTAAACCAACAATATTTTTTTTACAGTGCTAGATCTCGGCCAAATATTGACATATCAATAACAAACCATACATCAATGGAAAGCTTACTTATTCAGCTTTCAGATTATGTATAAATATGACTGTTTTTGTGGTCCAAACATATATGTTTTCCTGCTTTATCACAGAATGTTTGTAGCACTTAACACATCTGGAGCCACAATCGGCTCTTTAATATATTTAATTAGAGCAGTTTCTGAACAAAAAATAACCTCCTTAATTAAGAATGATGTAGAACGAATCAGCATGCTGGTCGAAGCTAAATAGCCCGCATTAGCACCTTCCTGTTGTTCTCTACAAAATGCAGAGATGATTCACATAAACAGTTAATCTCATGAAGGACTGCTGCTTATAAAAGATCGCCTGCACCTTTTAATCTGGACCTTGCCCAAAGAATATGGTTCCTCTGACCCTTATTTGCTTGCCTGACTTCAACATGTACATCAACATCTGCTGTGTTGTTAGCAGTTACTCTGAATACAAAACTAAGGCCTGAGGCACCTGGTACATGTTTACACAGTCATACCGCCACCAACCATGTCCATAAGCAGAAAACAATGCTATGAAAGCAAGCACACATGAACACACATAATCTCCCAGACATCTGCCACGGAATGAAATAAAGCAGAGACATTCATAAGCGCTGCAAAGATGCCGCTGCCCACTCGAAAGCTACATCTGTAGTCTGCAGCTGCCAGCAGAGGAGGCAGTCTCGGTGCGAGCATGCGTCCTGTTTAAAAACAAGGCAATCCAAACAGCACCAGACACCTGCAGTCACACTGGAAAGGTCAAATCAATCTGTTGTTCTCGCGTCTTGATGGAAACATCTCGGGTCACTGGTGCAGAACATGATGAAGGATTAGAAAATTGTTGAAACTAGAAAAAGAGATCAAAGAGGCTTCGTTCATTTGAGAAAGCTGCGATGGCTGACTCCATTGCGCGCCATAGCCAAAAGCGACTGCTTTGCACCCATAAACAATACAATAACAGCGCCAAATGCCTTATCCTAGCCCTCAGACAGCATCCGACTGGATTTTTCATATCCTCTGGTACAAGTGTCCATAGAAACGGTGGGTTTTATGCCTCGGTATAAATCATCTCAGAAGCATTGATCAAACGACCATTGATCTGCACATTTTGTTGTTAAAACGGAGGATTCTGTTGGGTAGATTATTAGTCTCATTTTTCTCCAGAGTGGCGTTTCAAACCCGACTGGTATACTGCTGCTGACTGGCCAGTCGATCAGCAATCAGCAGTGTTTACTGTGTGACCCAGGGCTACTTATGGACTGATCTCTCGCCACTACAGCTCTAATATGGATGCTCATAAAACCAGCCATATTGAGCCCATCCGCAGGCAAGGACTGCCAGAACATGCAATAATCATTGCACAGGACTATATTAAAAGAGGGGGAAGAAATCCAGTATAATAAATAAATTATCTTTCAAGGGGTTTGGTGGAAGTGATCAGCGAATTAATGAGCATCGCAATCGATGCTCTGGGATTCAAAAGAGCTATTTGCAATTAGCTTCATTTCAGTGGTGATTATTGGCGAGTTTATTAAATCAAAGGTGCCGAACGCGTGCAGGGACAGAACTGAGGCATAGCACCCACAATGCATGCTTTATTCTGTTGCTTTCTGTTGATTATTGGTTATTGAAAAAGAACGGAAACTGTGGGCGACGACCCTCACCACCCAGCCTAATTAAGTCTGCAGAGAGGTAATGATTTCCTCAACCCACAACAGGCTTTGCCGTAAAGACAAACTTTTACAAACACAGCAAAATCTAACAGAAACAGATATAATATAAAGAACTTTATAAAGATGACTATACAGATCTCAGGTGGGCCGTCACCAGTTGAGGCCATCAGCGAACAAAAATGACTGCATTCACACCGTGCACCTGGGACTCAAGAACACTCTGTGCACATCAGACACTGTGCTTTCATGAACGGCCAGCTCATGCATGACATGATAATTGCTCAGCTTCTGGTTATTTAGTCATAAATCCTCCCCTCTTGTTATTCCCAAAATGGTTTGTCATAACATTTGATTCATCCTGGTTGCTTTAAAATTACCACTTTTTTTTCCCCCCGGAAGGCAATCTACACAAGTCAGTCCCTTGATAAGTTCCATGAAAACAGTCTTACCCCTGTTCAAAATTCAATCAGAAATCCCAATTGGTTCTTCATCTGAATATGTGATGAGCGATTGGACAAAAAACAACATCAATGCTTCAGGCACATCTATCCATACTGAACAAAATTACATTTTTGTTTTAGCCCCATTTTTTATGAGCGGAACTCAAAGATCTGAGACTAATATGTTCACAAAAGGCATATTTCTCTCAAATATTGTTCACAAATCTGTCTAAATCTGTGTTAGTGAGATGCAGAGATAATCCATCCACCTCATAGGTGTGTCATATCAAGATGCTGATTAGAGAGCATGATTATTGTACAGGTGTGCCTTAAGGCTGGCCACAATAAAAGGCCACTCGAAAATCTCCAGTTTTAGCACAATACCACAGATATTGAGGGAGCCTGCAATTGGCATGCTGACTGCAGCGATGTCCACCAGAGCTGTTGCCTGTGAATTGAATGTTAATTTCTCTAACATAAGCCGTCTCCAAAGGGGTTTCAGAGAATTTGGCAGTACATCCAACAGGCCTCACAACTGCAGATCACGTGTAACCACACCAGCCCAGGACCTTCACATCCAGCATCTTCACCTCCAAGATCGTCTGAGACCAACCACCCGGACAGCAACAATCGGTTTGCATAACCAAAGAATTTCTGCACAAACTGTCTGAAACTGTCTCAGAGAAGCTCATCTGCAAGCTTGTCGTCCTTATTGGGGTCTCGACCTGACTGCAATTGATCGTTGCAACCAACTTGAGTGGGCAAATGCTCACATTAGATGGTGTCTGGCACTTTGGAGAGGTGTTCTCTTCATGGATGAATCCCGGATTTCACTGAACCGGGCAGATGGCAGCGTGTATGGCGGCGTGTGGGTGAGCCGTTTGGTGATGTCAACGTTGTGAATCGAGTGGGCCATAGTAGCGGTAGGGTTATGTTATGGGCAGACGTATGTTAAAGGGATGTTAACTCCACTTTTTTTTGGAAATAGGCTCATTTTACAACTCCTCCAGAGTTAAACAGTTGAGTTTCACCGTTTTCAAATGCATTCAGCCGATTTTCTGATATTTAGAAGAATACCAGTAACCAGACAGTTTCTGGTCCCATTGACTTCCATAGCAGGAAAAAAATATATTATGGAAGTCAATGAGGCCAGAAACTGTCTGGTTACTGATATTCTCATATAAATATCAGAAAAATCAGAAAATCGGCTGAATGGATTCGAAAACGGTAAAACTCAACTGTTTAACTCTGTGGGAGTTGTAAAATAAGCCTATTTCCAAAAAACGTGGAGTATCCCTTTAAGGGCAATGAACACGGGTGCATTTTATTGATGATATTTTGAATGCACAGAGATACCGTGGCGAGATCCTGAGGCCCGTTAGTTTTGGCAAATGAAATAAAATAAATGTAACAATGTGCATATGTGAGAGTGTGTATGTAATGTAGTTGAGAAGACCTGTGAAATTGTAACAAAATGTATTACAAAAAAAACTACATGACACATTTCAGCATAGTGTTCTCTCTCGCTGGGAGATATTTTCTTTTTTGTCACTTTATATAGAATTCAGATATCCAATATTTTTCTCCTGCTGTCTAAAGTTTCAATGCATTTGAATTCAAACATAAAACTTTTTTTTTTATTGCTAGGTTGTTGGTTAAAAGTTAAAAGTTGTAGCTATAATGCAACAATACTAGTTATGACAGAAAAACTAAATGACTGAACACTATGCTCATTTGAGGTAAAGTGGACTGTGACAGACAATTGTTACACTCTAACTTCATATACAAATACAGACAGACTTACTAAAAGACAGCAGGTACATTTGTAATAAGTAATGAAGGAAATGTAAAAATATTTTTGAAATGCAATTACATACTTAAGGTCCAAATCTATTCAAGTAGTTTTGAATATGAGAGCAAATTACAGGCGGATGTTCCACTAGTCATCTCTGCACACAATATTGAGTATTATGTAATGTAGCAGTTCAACAACTCAGCTGCAAAAATAATCAACCAATTTAGAAATCGTGGCTTTCCTAACTCTAATTTACAATTCCCTATAGAGTTCTCTTTCGGTTTCTAGTCCCAGAACACAAAATGAACAGATGAAAGGAAAAATAATCTAAAATATTAAAAACACATCACTATAATCACCTCCGTACAGCGAGCCAACCGTGCACATCTATGTGTAAAAACACACATGCTTTCTGTCAAGGCAGAGACAGCCATGCACATTTACATTTGTAACATTTTCCTGAAAGCCTTCCCGTAATCACCCTGCTCATTAGTGTGCTCATGCACTGGCATATCTCTGGGGAGACATCAGAATGAGCAGAGTTCTTCTATGCTGTTTACTGCACATCAAACACTGCACACACACAGAGCTGGAAGGTCTTCTGGGTACCTGGAGTTAGCTTTCCCATCATGCACTGCTGCCCACTGCCCTGCTGCTCTCTCCTGAGTGGTGTAGTGAGGCAAGGGAGCCTGTGTCTGACCGCTGAGCATACAGAGCTTCTGGGACCCATGCATCACATACGTATAAGCCCTGGCGATTCTGTGGTGTTTTGCATATTTTGAATAATGCATGTCAATACATCAGAATGAATTAAGTAGTAAACTGTATCCAGTCTTTGCTAATAAAAATTCTTTTTAAAGGGATACTCCACTTTTTTTGCAAATAGGCTCATTTTACCACTCTCCCAGAGTTAAACATTTGAGTTTTACCGTTTTCAAATCCATTCAGCCGATTTCTGATATTTAGAAGAATATCAGTAACCAGACAGTTTCTGGTCTCATTGACTTCCATAGTAGGAAAAAAATATACTATGGAAGTCAATGAGACCAGAAACTGTCTGGTTACTGATATTCTTCTAGATAAAAAAGAACAAAAAACGGCTGAATACATTAGAAAACGGTAAAACCCAGCTGTTTAACTCTGGGGGAGTGGTAAAATGAGCATATTTCCAAAAAAAAAAAGTGGAGTATCCCTTTAAGAGCATATTTATGAGTCAAGATCCTAGTTTGCCCTGGTCCTCTAATCTGATGGGTCAGCGGCATCCCAAGAGTGAGATGTACAGTTCAACAGGACGTTTCACTGTTTTATATCACTCCAATTGTCCAATTGTTCATACTCAATATGAGTGTGATTGCTATTATATAACAGTCCAATAAAATAAAGTTCATTTTGAGAAACATACATGATAAGACACCGTATGGGTATTTTTGCTAATAATAATAAAGTTCAAATGATTAAAATGCAAATAATTCATTGACTCCCACATAAAGAAAAGCTAATTTAATTCCAGAATGATTCAATGTCAGTGTGAACCAATTACAAATTGGTTGAGTAAATGACTCAATGACACACTCAAAGACGGTCTTTTGTTTTATTCATGAATTAATCTGTGTTTGAACAAATTAGTTGACTCAACTACTCACTGAGAGCCAGTCATTTGCTTCATTCCTGAATGAATTAGTGTTTCAAAAGAATTGGTTCAGTAAATGGCTTAGTGACTTCCAGTCACTTGTTTGAATCCTGAATGAATCTCTTTTTGAACTAATCAATATAGAGCAAATAATTCAGGGATTCGCTCGATTCCGCGAAACAGACTATGCTCCACTAAAAGTGCTGTTGGGCTATATCAGCTTTGTGTTGAAGCAAATTTGAGTTATCCATCAAATTTTAGAACAAGAATTAGCAGTTGTATATTGTTCAATATAATTAACAGGAGTCATGTTTCCATGTGGTTACTCTGAGATAAAATAAATGAACTTGAACTCCTACGTGAGTTGATTTATTTCTTATACGCATTTCAGTATGTACAGGCCATGACACAAGTCACCTACGCACGTGGTCGCCTTTTGACAGCTTCCACCTTGCCTTTTCCTCTCACACCCACCCAGTGGAGCCACCTGCCATGGACAAATGGAGGTTAGTGGTAGGACTTGTGCGTAAAAGCGTATGCCTTTGCTGTCAGAGGAATGCTGGGCTATGAGCATGTCTACTTACTGACAGCTCATGATGGCTGTACACACAAGCATCTGTCATACGGTAACAGCGTGCCCTGTCCTTTACCCGTCGAGATGACAAGCCCTTGGGGAAACTTTCTGCAATAAGCCTTTTCTTAACTCACAACTACTGGGGAGTGAGAACTAGTTCCATTTTTGAAAAATAAATAAATAAAATAAAATACTAGGCTACTTAATGGTCTTCATGACATTCATTTTGTTCATGGCTCCTGAATGTCTCCCTTCTTTCTCCACTGTGGAAGGAACACTAACATATTATGACAGTTTTGCCTGCATATAGCAGCGCTATGCTGATCTATAGCAGAAGAAACCATGTTCTAGGCAAGTGGCTTCGGATCTGATGAAAGTATTAGCTACTTTATGTACAAACAGAATTGTTAATGCAATTGTGAAGTGTGTAGTTTTATACTATACAGTATATAAACTATAATTAAGCCACTGTGACACTATATGTAATGATTGCTCTATTTGTTCGAGTATGGACACTTTTTCACATCTGGATTTGAAACTTGAATGTAAACTAAGCAGGATGAAGTTCTATAGAGGTACAGAACAAAAAAATGGTTGTAAAAAGTATGACATATTTTGTTGATCCTGGTACAACAGTCCTGTCTGAAAATGTAGTCTTCACCCCATCCCTAAACCTAATCCTACCCATAATGTATCCCTAAAATTAGAGGGAAATTAAATGATAGATGAATAACACTGATATAGAAGCATCTAACCTTGGTTGTAAGTCTAAGGTTGACATAAACTGCAAACTTGTCCCTCAAATCTGACTGGTTGATTGGAATGGTGTTCCAACAATGATGTTGATTCAGGAACATGTACTTGGTGAAATTACATTCACTCTTAACCTACAGGTTCAGTAGGTTTCAGATAATCTGCAGAAAGCCAAAATCGCAATACAAATGGAGATAAATGAAGACTACCAATTATTGCCTGAAACACACCAAGGCTACGGATTAAGTATACAGATCTGCTAATGTCTTTAGTCTTGCAAGAGCATTTTTTACTCCGTCCTTTGAGCATTTTTATTATGCTAAGTAATAATTATGCATTCACCTCTGAATTACAGTGAAGATGAAAAGATGATTTACTAATAAAAATGACAGAGATAGAGAGTGCTACAGGGCCTACTTGTGTAAGATATGATACTACAGAAAGTCATTTTTGGATATGAATATAGGACGCCTTAATCTCTTCATGGAGCCAACCATGAAATGAACATTTTCTTTCTTTCCTTCCTATTTTTTTTAAAGTGGAGTACCCTGTCCATTTTTCATTTAGATATTCCTCCAGTTTAGAAAGCTCAGATGACAGCATGTATGAGGTAAGCAAAACTGCAACAAACTCGTATAATGGATCGCAGTGTCTGCACAGCACCTTTGCATTTCAAACAGAAGAAGTTTCAGAGTAAACAGTGATTTTTCGAGCTGCGCTTGCATCAACATAATCACAATGGATATCCTGGTCAGTCTCAATGTAAGAGGTTTGAAGCAGCATATTTACTGAAATAAGGGCGATTGATGTTGAACATCAAGGAAAAAGTAGGAAAATCAGGATTAAATGGCATAAAACCCACTGACTCCAAGTCTCCAATCCTGTACTTGGATATATGCTTTCCTGCAGTTCAACTCAAATCCTAATCCAATACAAGAGAACCAGCTAATTAAGGTCTTCAAGAGTACTGGATTATTACAGATAGGTGTGCTGGATCAGGGTTGGATTTGAACAAGAGATCTTCATAAACAGAATTGGGCACCCTTGCTCTAAGGGAAGTGCATACATTTTTGGTATTGCAGATAATACATTACATCATGCCTTTCAAATAGGTGATTTACATCAAACAAACTTTATTTTAAAGAAACCGATGCAGCAAAGTTTATTACAGCTACCATAATTGAACAGGAGAAAACCGAGGGAAGACAATTTGTGGCTCTGTTAAGAAGAGTTGAAATTGTCTAGACAGATGACTTCGCCTGAGAGGAAAGGAGACTGACTCATTAAATCCCACTGCGAGGCGAAGACATGGATAACTTAAGACGGATTAATACCAGAAACGAGACCCATTACTGCTCTGAAAGGGAAAAAAAAAATTCTGACAGAATAACTGGGTAGAATCTAGAAAGGTAAATGGACTCATCTCAGCACCCACTTCTAGAAACAATGACAGCCATGACTGAACAAAATCTGCCTGACTAAACGCAAGTGACAATTAAGACAAAACTAGCAGCGTTGACGAGTTACATGAGAGTCTAACCATTTTCTGCCAATGCAAAAACAATCAAAATATGAAATCATGATGAATAGGACAGGGAACAAATCTAAGTGGTTGTAGCGTGCTAAAAGCTAACATCTTTAATTAAGCAAAATGTTCCACATGCATTAGTAGAATATAAAAGGCAAATGATGTGCTTTCACAACCTTCACTATGATAGTCCATAAATGACTTTCAACCGAAAAAAAAATGGTATGAATTATTAAGCAGTCCATTCATAAGCAGGAAACATCTCACAAACATCTTCATATAAAAAAGGTCCTCATCTTCCCTGACTGAAAGAAAACAAATGATGTAAAACTAGAAATGTTGGGGCATAGAGCAGATTGTATGCTTTTAAAGAAATTCAAATCTGAAATGCCATTAACTTCATTAACTGCCAAGCATGTGACAAAAACAATTATAGGCCCATAGTGAAAAATTCACATACAGAAAGCAGCCATTGATCTAAAGCCTTCAATCTCCCTGTTTTTTTTTAATGTAAAGTTAATGTAAGGCAGTATTAAAAGGCCAAAGCACTTTTAAATATACAGAACATGAAAGTAGACAAATGTAAGGAAATGTACAGTAGTCCTAGTGCTCTGTCCCTGAACCCAATGAACATAATTTAAACGAACCAGATGCTCTTAACACGAAGGCTTGTAGAAGGTCGGCAGTGTATGCAAAAGTTTTAAAAGCCTTGAAGTTCGATGGATGGATGGATGAATGGATGGATGGATGGATGGATGGATGATAACCTGAGTGGTACAAGATTCTCTATATTTGTCAAAGAAAGGTCATTAATTGATATGTTATAGCACGCAATCCAATGTGCGGATATCCTGTGGCAGGAAGTTTGATGGATGGATGGATGGATGGATGGATGGATGGATGGATGGATAACCTGAGTGGTACAAGATTCTCTATACTTGTCAAAGGAAGGCCATAAATTGATATGTTACAGCACACTATCCAATGTACGGATATCCTGTCTCAGGAATAGGAGCAGTAAAATCCCCAATGCTGGAGATCCAGATTACACACTATTGTCTTTTATGAGGTCTCTTTGCACAAGGCAACAAACCCAGGACCCTTTAGCCTGCCCAAGTCCCCTGATGTGCTGCAGATTTGGCCAGTTATTCATCATTTGATCTGCTCAAATCGCTCTGCCTCCCACACTCTCAAAACGTCAAACTGATTCATGTATTCATTATCCAGCGCAGAGGATGCATGCCTAAGCTCGAACACTCTCTTTCTCTCCTGGTCCCTATATCACACTATTCTTATTCGTCTTCTTCCTCCTCCTTATCTCCCTCTGTCTCTCGTTCTTCTCCCTCGCTCACACACAGCTGCTTTATGTTTCTGCTTGGTCTCATGTTTCTCCATAAGAGGAGGAATTATAATGAGCCATGTTTCGGAAGACATACTGTAGCAGATAACAGACTTTCGCTGTGAACGTAACTGATAAGCTTAACCAGCTACTGTAGCTACTGAAGTCTTATCAAAGGCGATCTACTGCTTTTCACGTGCATCTTGGGTGAAGCTAGCACGCTGCAGAAGGGCAACACATGTTCCACAGAATTATCTGGATGTCTGACCAAATAACCTTGGTGATAAGAGAACAGCTGCAAGGCTGATCCAGGATGGAGGGGAGTCTCCTTTAAGCTGGGTGTCCTCTCAAATCTCCTGTCTTATATGGCCTCCCCTTTCCCCTTAACCCATGTCCTGACGAGGAAGTGTAGCTACATCAGCTTCACTGTGAGAACAGCTATATTTAACGCCCAATGAAATATTTATCCTCAAGCTGAGACACAGGATGTGCAGAGCCAGCACAAATGGGAGGGGACTGAGAGACAAGAGAGTGAAAAAGAGACGGGGTGAGGAAGTGGGGATGAGGGGCCAGAACAACAACAACAACAAAAAAAATGTCAATGTCAATTGTCAATGCTCAAAATCAGAACTGACAATGGTATTAGATTTGCACACTTGTACTTTCTTCTTTTCAAGTTAAATTGTAACACTGTTTTCACACACAATTCATTTAACCAGCAATAATGCAAAGCAACATATCAAGCTATATAATGTTTAACAATGTTCCGTGATGAAAAAAAAAAGAAATTAAATGGCTCACTCCTTACACAGTAAAAAAAAAAATGTTGGGTTGTTTGATTTAAACATAGTGACCTAACACATATTGGGTCGCTATGTTGGGTTATTTTCCAAAAAAAAAGGATAGTTTTTAAAATCATGGATTATAAATAAAAAAATAAATACTTAACTGTTAACTCTAAATGTCGGGTTACTTTTAACCCAACTGGCTTTTCACCCAATGCACTGGTTAAAATAACCCACAGCTGGGAAGGTGCAATCTAAACGATGCTGGGTTGTTTAACCCAAATTTGGGTCAAATATGGACAAACCCAAATGTTGGGTTAAAAATGTAATTTAAAATTTGAACCCAACTTCAACTGTACAACATTTGTGTTTCTCCATATTTGACCCAAATTTGGGTTGAAATAACCCAGCATTTTTTAGAGTGTACCACTCCATAGTTGGGTTACTTTTAACCCAACATCATTAAGTGAGTAGTCTTGATTAGACAAATTTCATAGTTATTTCCTGAATACACACACCTTTAGCATAATGTGATCTGTGAATTTTGCTTTCCCTAAAATTCCATGCGTCTTATGTCACCTCAAGCTCTTCACTGACACTGTTGTCTCCTTGATAACAACGTACACTAACTTTTGAAAGACTTTAGAGAACACACTAAATTAATCATTTAAATTATCATAATTAAAGCAATAAGCCACAAGAGACTGTGTGTTACAGTGAATTAACCATGGCTAAGGGCTATTCTTATGATTTTACAATTACTTCAAAATAAAAATGATCAATCCCTGGAGTTAAATAAACTTTTTTTCAATTGTGAATTCAAATTAATCTTTCGACTGAAGCAGATGTCCTGAATAAAGCACACAACATGATTTACTGGATTAAAATCTCTTGTTGGTCCAGGAAAAATACTCTTTTAAAACAACCCTAACCCTAATCGCTAAATATAACCCCCATCAACTAGCAATGTTGTGGTAACCAACCAACCAACCAACCAACCAACCAACCAACCAACCAACCAACCAACCAACCAACCAACCAACCAACCAACCAACCAGGGGTAAGTCAGGAACACGTCCTACTTGGCTAAATCACTTTAAGCTCAATGAAACACATATTGCTTTTGAATTCAGAAAATCAGGTTTAAGAAGAGTAAAACTCACAGCGTGTCAGCAAAAAAAACATGACCTAGATCTCAAGTCTCAGATGAGCATTATATCTGAAACCAGGAAAATGAAACGGAAACGACTGTCTGAATTAGGAAAGCTCAAACGCTCTCCTGTTTGCTGCCATTGAGAGACAGTTCTTCAGCAGGCAGCTAGGATAAAGGCGGTACTCCTATTCCTAAAAAAAGAATAAATAAAAATGGATGAGACATACTGGAGTGGAAAGATAGCAGCAAGTTACAAGTAAAGGTGAGCAATGGTTATTTTCTTTCTCCCTGTATCTGTCTCTTTTCATTTTCCCTTAGAGCGCCCGACAAATCAGAAGAGCGATTCCTCCACTAACCTCTGGAGTGAAATGTGATTCAGCGATGGGCAGTGAGGTGGTGTATAGTCTTAGCAGTGTATGTGTGTGAGGGAAGAAGCAAGCAGGGTGTGATGTACTGCTAGCAGGTGGCCTGGTTTTAGTATGCAAGAAAGCAGGATGGAGAGCGGTGTAAGTGCATGCCAGTCTCGAAGTCTCTCTCTTCCTGTCTCCTTGCTCCCTTTCCCTTGGCACTGCTCCCAGCATATGGCTCAAAGATGGGCATCCACAGGGCACACATTAGGACCCACTGACACATAAACCAACAGGCCTGATGCAAGACTGGCCACACAGATCCTTTTTCTGCTCCAGATGACTGTGTCCAGTACTTGCTGTTTGTTTGCTTGTGAGCATTAGCATCAGTGACCACGCCATTTATATGGGTAGTAATGTTATTTAATCAAATGTACATATCGATTTTTTTTCGATGATTTAAAACATAACATTACATATCAAGCCTTCTGCTGAGTATTTTTTGCAATAGTATTAAGGTTTGTCCGCAATATAATCTCCATGTTAGTATGCTCATCCGAACTGTGGTTCATTTGAATTAATCCAAACAAACATAAGGGGTGCCAGCTCTGTGGATTCCAGAAAAGAGGATTACACAAGGCTGAAACTCAGCATACCCTCCACCCGTTTTTCCTGCACGAGCCGGCCTGGTCCAATCATCCTGAAACACTCTAAACAAGTGAGGGGTCATGCTCTTCGCCTCCTTGGAGTGCCTATCATGGCGCCCCCCGGGTGCTGATGCATTTGAGTGACACAGACTCCGAGTGTGTGTGATCCTGTTTAACCTCTCTGCCCTGCCAAGAGCCAGGCTCCCTGCCTGTTTAGTATGCAGACCGGTGACATTCATCCAACCACGGAGAACGAGGGATGGACTGCTGCCAGGCAATGCAGAGGAGAGGAGAGTAAAGAAAAGAGGAGAGGGAAGGAGATGAGATAAGAGGAGAGGAGATGTTGAGGTTAAAATAATAGGAGAAAAGAGGAAACAAGATGGGAGGAGAGGGGATGAGATTGGTCAAGAGAGAAGACAAGAGGACAGAGTACGGGATGGGATGAGAGTGGAGAAGAAGAGAAGAGACTAGATAGAGACTAGGAGAAGGTGGGAGGAGAGACTATAAGAGGAGATGAGGAGTGAGAGGAGAAATTTGGGATAAGGGCCATTTAATTTCTTTCTTTTTTCACCACAGAACGCTCTTAAACATTATATAGCTTGATAAGTTGCTTTGCATTACTGCTGTTTAAATTAATTGAGTGTGAGTTGCAATTTAACTTCTGAAAAGGAGAAAGTACAAGTGTCCAAATCTAATACCTACATACGCAGTTGTCAGTTCATACACAGATGTCATACACAGTTGTCAGGTTGTTGTTGTTTTTTTTGTTCAGCCCCACCCATTTATGCTGGCTCTGCACATCCTGTCTCAGTTTGAGGATAAATCCCCCGGATGAAACGAGTAAAGAGGAGAGGAGAACAGCGGATGAGGGATGAGAGGAGAGATGAGACCGAATACGACATGAGTATAGGAAAGACAAGTGGAGAAAAAGAGATGAGGCTAGATTAGAGGAAGTGGACGGAGAGACAGAGGAGAAAAGATGAAAAGAGATAGAATGTGAGGGAGTCAAGAGGTGAGGGAAGAGGATGTGAGAAGAAATGAGATGGGAGAGAGCAGGAGGAGAGGAGAAGAGAGGAATGGAGATAAGATGAGAGGGGATGAGTAAAGTCAAAAGAAGAGGGGAGGAGTAGGAAAGGAGAAGAGTAGACTAGAAGAGAGGAGAGAGGACAGAGATGAGAGGAGAAAACAGGAGATGAGACAAGTCAAGAGGAGAGAGAAGGAAATGAGACATAAGGAGGACAAAGGATGTGGTGGAGGAGGGAAAAGTGGAGAAGAGAGGAGAGTTGAGTGGAGGTGATTATACAAAAGGAGACAACAGAAGAGGAAAGGGGTGGAAAAGGAGCAGATGAGGGCCAGAGATTAGGAAATGTGAGAGACAAGATGAGAACAGATGAGAGGGGAGGAGACAACTAGAGAAGAGACTAGATTGGTCGAGAGCAGAACAGACCAGCCTATGAGAGGAGAAAAATGAATAGCCCTTGTTGCTGCGCTCTCTTTCTCTCTTAGCATTGCTCCTCTTCCCTCCTGCCTGAGATTTTCATTAACCAACAGCCCTGTGATTTACGAGCAGGAGCCCAGTTGAAGGTGGGGGCGTATAGCCTGTGTGCATATGCACTTTCTGCAAACACACACACACACACAAGATTCCTCTGCTCAAACGCACACAAATGTGCCACTAAAAACATACCCTGAAACACAAACACGCATTAATATAACATACTTTGTTAGATTTTCATCAGTTGTGTTTGTAAAAATGGCTCTTTTCACAGTGGGCAGATGCAGTTGTGTACCCTTCTCTCTCTTTTTTTTTTTCCAAGAACCAAAGAAAAGATTTAATCGGGAGTACACAAATTTGATGAAACAATCAGTCTCTGAATGGGTCACTTCACACAAAATTAAAAGGTGAAGTGTGTCATTCTAGCAGAAACAATCAGAACTTAAAAAAAACAATGGTCTCCAACATTTTAGTTGGGTAGGCCCAACCGAAAAATCACACTATTAGTTGAGCCACTGCTGTTATGTTCAGCCAATTACAATTTTGGTTGGTGTTACTAGGGCCACACAAATTACACACTTCACCTTTATGCTGCAATCATTTCAGTGAGAGACCAAATTATGCTCTCAGAATTGTGAAGCCCATCTTATATGTTTCCAGCCAACATGAATCCTGTTAGTTCACATTTGATCTGTACTTCTGCAAAAACATAGAGTCACTTTAGAAAAAACGTAAACCTGGAAGGCATTAGGTCAAGCTGATTAGCTGGCCGACATTTGGATAATTTAAAGATTAGCCTATAGCGTTCACTAGCGTCACCTGGATATCCAAAGTCTAGATGATTCAAAAGTGAACATTTCCTGTTTTAAATATTTAAATCAATGTTAATTTAACTTCAACATTTACACTGCCTCAAATTACATCTTATTTTACAACTCATTATTACAAGATGTATATCACTATATTATAAAGAATTTTAAACTAAATTTGTTTAATGGTCAGGCCAGTACCATCACCAATATTAATACTACTAATATTATTTCTGAGGATAAAAATAATAGTAATTTAACATTTTAACATTAACAATTTACCATTTAACATCATATTTTTTTAACATTTAATATAATATTTAAATGTTCAGACGGCTGATTTTGTTTATCATTTATTCCAGAACATTATCAATCTTACGACTTTAAATCTAAATAAACTTACAACAATCATCACATAAACCCAGTATAATTAATATCACATTTAGCTTGGCCTTTTTTATCATGAATAAAGTAGTCTGTGTGCATTTGTGTGTGTATATATATAAAGAGTTCAGATGCAAAAGCCTCTAAGTGCCATTTGAAATTTTCTTCTAAAATGATCATTTTTATCAAGCTTGTATATTTAAGTTCAGTATTTTCACTTAAATGACAATGAAGATTACCTATTAATTGTCATTTAAGTGAAATTACTGAACTTAAATATACAAGCTTGATAAAAATGGTCATTTTAGAAGAAAATTTCAGATGGCTTTTAGAGGCTTTTGCATCTGAACTCTTCATATACATTTAAATATACATATTCACACGTTCTAGATAAGCATTTGGCCAACTATTCACTACTAAGAGTGAGAGAGAAAGAGTAACTTATAAAGAGCAGAGAAACAGACACAAAAAGAGTGCTACAGAAAAAAACAGACCACTTCCTGAAAGGACATTTAAAAGACTTTGCCCTGACACACAAAGTGTAGCTTTAGACTGATGGAGCAGTTTTTCAAAATGGGTTCCACCAGAACACAGCACTCCTACTAGACATATTTATCAAAAATGTTCTGCTCTGAGGCATGTTGTGATTTTCGCCAAGCCAGCTCAACACTCTAACAAAAACAGCCGTTCAGGGGTGGAGCGTGTGAGTGACACAGGCCAGATACGCCAGGGAGATTTTGTGTCTGCATCACCCCTCCAGCTCTAATGAGACAAATCGTTTTAATTAGCTTCGGCTTTTTCGAACCTTGCACCTGAAGTGGGTGTTTGCTTATGTTCTGCATAGTGCCGGCTATGACTGAGTTTCCAGAGGGAACAACACAAACAGCCCTCATGGTTCCCTTAATCTTGCTCTGCGTGGAGCTTTCCTATTCCACCTTAGCTCAGAGCTGAGATGAAATAGCTGCACCGAAACCAAGTTTTGTGAGCAAACAAATTATTTTGGGGGTAAATGAGCTGTTCCTCAATTGTATATCTTGTATATTTTGTACATTCAATCGGCCACCACTGGTAATTGCTATCCTTTTCATGTTTTTCATGTCTTTTGAAGAGTTGGGGATGAAACAAACTTGTACTCTCTGTGTAGAATTGCTTCATATGACATCTTTGGAGGATGTGAAACCATCAAGGTGGCTTGATTTTTTTTGGCCCCAATCAGTCTGTGAAAGGCTGTTGAAGATATCTTTATAAACTACCAACTGATAAATGAATGGGAGATGTCCAATGGAGAATAATACAAGGGGCTATGGCCGCTAATAAGCATGTTGCCCATTTAGATCCCAGTCAAGGGGTGGAATGTCCATGTTGTACCCAAAATGAAACTTCTTAAAATGAACTTGGTTCATTTGTTTTGTGGATGATGTTGGTTAGGACTTTATTAGAACATTGGTGCTTGATTTGGGGGAGAATGTCTTTTCCCCATCTTTTTCTTTGTTTATTTTTGGACCAAAATATTCTGAATTCTTAGAATTGAATATGCTTATCATAAGTTGACAAATAATTTACAGTGTTTTATTGAAAAATGGTCTGTTGCAAATGTTCTTTATGTTGTTGCTGATGATGATGGTTTTATCTTCTGAATAATGCAAAGTGTTTGTAAGATTGATGAAAAATTATGTTGATGTTTTTAGAATGTTAATTAGGAATTAAAGGATACTTTTCAATCTCTCTCTCTCTCTCTCTCTCTCTCTCTCTCTCTCTCTCTCGCTCTCTCTCTCTCTCTCTCCGCTCTCTCTCTCTGTTTCTACTAGAAAATCAGTGTGAAGCCAGATGCCAGCAGCCTTTACTGCAGCCATCAGTTCACAGCTGAACTCACTGCTGCACGATCCTGCTTTCATTTCTGCCTCTATCTGATAGGCTACACTCCACCGCAGCCAGTTCATATAATTAACCTGTCAGCAGGATCAGCCTGGGTTAGACTCTGCTGTCCAATCTCATATTGAACCTAAATATTCTCACAGCTTCATCCAACCAGAGAAAGACACTTTAATTTCAAAGACCATCCCTGACCAGCTTTTCTCTTCGCTCTGCAGGGACATGTGGGAATTAATTTATCACTCAATAAATCAATAATCTATTAGTATTGGTCACTCTTTATCTTCTTTGCAACTCTGGACACCATCTTCGGTGTTCATTTTACTAATTTCCTTTGTAGTTAATCAATACATTCTAGTTCAATAAGACAAAAAAAGATAAAAATTGATTCATTACAATTGGTCAAACACTCTTTATAACTATATAATTCCTTCCTAACTACTGTGTCCTTTGATCATTCTAATTGAGGTTAAATGTGAAGTGGGTAATGTTTTGGATGTTACAATTCTCAGATACACCAGAAAATATGCCATTTTGCAAACTCTATGGCTCTTACATACATATCTGACACACGCAAAAAAACTAATACTATAACTCAGAATCAAAATCAGTCAAAACAAAACGGAGAAAATATGATCTGAGTAAAAATGTTTTTTAGCAAAATGTTATATTGTGAAATATAATAAATAAATAATTTCTGAATGCAAAGCTGAATTTTCAGCATTATTTATGTAGTCTTCATTGTCACAATCCTTCATTTATTTTAAATAGGGCTGTGCAAAGATTAATTGTGATTAATTGCATCCAAAATAAAAGTTTGTGTTTACATTTTGTATATAAATACATATGCATGCATGTATATATTTAAGAATTATTTGCACTTAAATACAGTACATATATATATAAATACATAATCTATATTAAATATAAATATTTTATATATGAATAACATGTTTTCTTCAATATACGCATGCATGTGTGTGTGTATTTATATATACAAAATAATTATTCACAGCACAATATATTATGTAAACAAAAAAAATATTTTGTATGCGATTAATCCCAATTAATCTTTGCACAGCCCTAATTTTAAAATAAAAAAATCTTTTGAAACATCATTAACTGTTACTTTTGAACAAAGATGCATGTGGCATAGTAACATTATACTGTCATTTTTTTTAAACTATAAATGTAAAAGACTTCCTGTGAGTATTTGGAGCACATGTGTGTTGTGAAACTGATGATGTTTTATTAATTTGCGGGTGTTTTTTTTCTATTTGCATGTGTTTTTTATTTTGTTTGTTTGTTTTCGTCAGTTGCAGCTCATTGAGCTCTCTCAGCCACTGTAAAATAATGCTGAAATAATTATAAAATATATGTATATATATATATATATATATATATATATATATATATATATATATATATATATATATATATATATATATATACGTATATTAGTTGAAAAACTTAAACGGCTTGGAAACTATATTAACTAAATTAAGTTAAAGTAAAATTTGTACAAAAAAAAAAGAAAAGAAAAAGAAAACTGATAAAAACGACAAAAGCACAAAACAAATTATTAATAGTATATTATACTAAACTAACACTTCTTCATTTACAGTACGTCATCAATGCAAGTTGTTGACTATTTTCACTATCAGTTATTCTTAATTTGATCGATGAGTTGCAGCCTCCCTTCACTGGACCAGTGCAAGATCACAGCGCATGTCGGCAAACTCAAATTGCAATATGGGATGGGTTTCAAATGGGAAAAGTGTGCTGTGAAGCGTACACAGGCACCTATGTGAGCGAGAGGACGACATTACTTAAAAACGGAGAGCGAAAGAGTGACAGGCATCAGGGGACACGACGCGGCCCAGACGTGTACGGGACAGCCAACAGAGGCAGGAAATTAGCGAGTGAAAACAGATCCAATGAGGCGTGAAGGAGCCTCTCCTCTCATTCGTTGGCAGTAAATGAAGCTCTTTCTCAGCCTAACTTCAGTCACAAGGCTCTAGGGCCCAGGAGGACGAATGAATGAGACGCCCGACAGGCAGACAGGGGAAAAACAGGAATGAGCCTCTGTAGGGACAAAGCACAAATGTGTTTGTTTGGCAACCATGTTTGCTCTGACAGTGGATACTTATGAGAAGCCATCCCTGTTGAAACCTCAGCAGGGACGGCTAATGTACGTAAGGGTTTTATATGTAATAGCGCTCACGAGGGAGATGCAACTTAACTGTGTCTGTAAACACGAGTGGAGAGAATGCGCATAAATGTGCAGGCATCGATGCAATCAAAACCGATCTCTAAAGGAGGGAAAATGCATGTCTATGCACTTATGCACAATCACTTTCTGCCACACATTCCACTCATTTATTGCCACTGATAGGCTATTACACATTGCAGCCATGATTATGAGGCTGACAGCGAGAAAGCTCTAAACACAAACAATGCAAAGCTGGAAGCAATTTATATCTTCAATATCATCATCATCATCATCATCATCATCATCATCGCAGATATGATTGCTCTAACCTTTAGGGGAATATGGGGGGAGAAGCGTGGTACTTGTTTTAATTACATCCACAGGGAGTTTGGTTAACCGCTCTAACTATCGTTGCTTTCTATACCAATTTTTACTTCCACCACCAGACTCAAGAAATTGAGGGCTCTTAATCTTTAATTTTTCTCTTTGCACCGTCCCCTTTTCTCCTCCACTTTTCTCCTGTTCACACAAGCAGACAGACAAGCACACAAACAAAAACTGCTCGAGCACATTCTCTTCGTTTGAATATTTGAGGAACGCATCTCTGTCTGGAGCCTATCCGTCATTTCCAGGAGGCCGTCAGTCTGGCAGGTCGATGACAAATGGCAGACACGATGATAGGCTGGTTGTTCATGCCATATGACGTGCATTTGTGTGTGCATTGCTTGTGTGAGCAACAACTCTACTATCACTCAGCATATTCTGCCCTAAAGGTGACTAAATACATATACTTTTTTCATAAAGTATAAATAAAGTCATGAAGTTTTCATAAAGGCCATAAATAAATTTAAAAAAAGGCATTTTGAGGTAGACGAGAGGAGTGAATTCAAAACATGACTTTAGAAAGTCAATACAGTATGTTCTATTCAGATTGTAGGGTTCAGGTTGGGGTTATGGCTAAGGTTAGGTAGGTCTACATTATAAGCCTATTTCTCTGATTATAGTGGAAAGTTATTAAAATGCCTTTCATGATAAAAAAAAAAACAATGTTGCAGATGTTCTACTTTGGTAAATCACATCATGACAGTTTTGTGACCTAGCTCAAAAAAACAAAAAAACAAAAAAAGAAAACTAAAAAAAGGGACAAAAACAGCCATAAGGCTTGTACTTCAGTCAGAAAGCTCAGCACTGACTAACATTGACGGCTGGTGCTTTTTAAAAGTGCCAAAGCACAAATGTCACTTATCAATGGAAAAATGTGTACTCAATTGTGATGTCTGTAATGTTGCTCCTGAAAGCTTCTTAAACTGAGCCATTAAATTACTTAAAGCTCAGAACTGTTTTCCTGTTATCTAAATATTTACAAATGCCAATAGGCAAGAGACACAGTTATGCATATTTAAAGGTGCAGTATGTTATTTCTCAAACTCATTGCTGAACATTGTTGATATTTAAAAATCAACCCAAACAAACACACCCCTTTCTTCATTGCTCCACCTCCAAAGCTCACCCTCAAATCAGCGCAGTCTCATCCCAAGGCGTCATATAACTGACGTCTTGGGACATCTTTTGACCATACATCAACATCCGCCGTTAGGGTACCCTTTATTGCGGTTAGATGACGTTATCGGATCCTAACCCTGCTCCAGACCTAAACCTACCCCTATACCTACCCCGTCACCTAACTGACGTTAAAGGTAAAGCGCCAGTTGTATGACGTCCCAGGATCGTCATGTAACTAACGTTAAAGGGTACCCTAAAATGGCGGATGTTGACGTATGGTCAAAAGACGCCCCAAGAAGTCAGTTATATGACGTCTTGGGATGAGACTGTGTTACTCAAATCTGTCCTGCTCCAAGTCCGTCTCAAACCCTGATCACTGATATGTGAGATGGGTGCACTAAGAAGGATGCTAAACAGAAAACACTGCATTCTCTACAGTCACCAGCATGCACAACTCTCACAAGCTAGCCTCCGTTACACACGCAACGCAAGGGTGGATGTCTATTTATCGTAGCAGAAGCAAATCAAAATAATGCTTTACGAAACATAAAGCGAAGACGATGAACGAACAACAAGGAAGCACAAAATTGATCATACGGTACACAATAGTAAATACACACAAGAGTCTGTCCTAGTCTGTTTCAAGCCTTCCCACTTAGCCCTCTCCAGCGCTTGACAGCGTTTCTAATTTTAACGTGAGTCCTAAAGCTCTTTCCTGATCATAACCCTTCATTTTCCAGTTATATTATTATGAGCTTTCCTCTTTTGTAATGTCTCTCAGCCATCTCTCTTTCTACAGTCTTTCTTCCAATCTCCCTCTCGCTCGTTCTCTCCTCCACAGTCATAAGCCCCCTAATTCTAATTTGCTACACATTTGCTGTTGTGTCTAGTTGTGTCGGTCCGAACTTTCAAGCAGCGTTTTACAAATATTGCTTGCCCCACCTTTAAGTAAATGTGCTATGACAGATTAACAATATCTCCCTCCGAGCACTCTGTGTTTGGTGGTGTTTTCCGTCCGGACGGACAGACAGACAGATAATGCTTTTAGACTGTGCTCTCACTAACAGACTAGCATCAATGATGTGAAAACAGGAAAGAAGTGACAACCACTCTGACACAGACATGCCTCGAGTCACAGCGGTCCTACTCTAAACCATAACGGATTAGGCAGCTGTAACATGTTCCCAGTCAAACACACCTTTAGGGGCCAGAGCAGACAGGCTCACGACCAGTGCACATGTGGGACCATGCGTGATGTGTGCAGGCTGACCATTGCTGAATCGAAGACTGTCAAATATCAAAGACACCCAGTTTACTCAGCAGTGACACACTGTCTGTGCCAACTGGAGCACCCCTATGGACAGGTCCCAGATGAGCAGGAACACACTGCTTGAGCCACAGACTAAAACTGCTTACTACACTGGATTACTTTGCGTCCCGAAGGTGCAGATTTGTGGCTTTGTATGAGAACACACCAAATCCTCGCTGGATTTTCAGGACAATACAATGTACTCATCTCTTCACCAATTCCTCTTGCTGTACAGCAGAGGAAATAACTTGCTGTGCCATTTCTGAGTCATACTTTAAATCCATCTAACATTTTTTATCTCATACTGGTACTGTAAATGAATCAAATCAAATTCTATGAGATTTCATCTATTTGCTTCAGATTCTAATCTCTAAGACAAAACACTTTCCGCTGGCAGATACATTTGTATATATTTCAGGTATTTTGCAATAACATCCTTTTGACCCATAGTTCATTCTGTAATTTGTTCTGTCTGTGGCTGTGAACAGTATTTTGTACAGTAAATTTTAAAGATAACATCTTTTGCACACTTTGAATCTAGTTCACCTTGAAATGTTGAACAAAAAGTTCTGTTAACAGAAAGCAGCCTTGGAGTCTCAATGTTATTCCAGCGCAATGGGAATGAGAAAAATATATTTTATACACTATAAAATATGATAGTATTGATCTCTTAAATAAGGCTAGGTTGAGATGTAATTTAGAGTTTTGGTTTTAATTTAGAGGTAATTAAGGGAATTTTAAAATTAACAATTGCATTCAATTTCTTATTGAATGAACAATTGTTTCAATTCTTAGTATAGTATATACTGTCCCGCGTTGCTGTGATGAATTGCACAACGACAGAAATACAATTACAACAAGCTTTAATATAATACGCAGAAAAACTCTATAATTAGAGGTAAGAATAATTAGGGCACAGCTACTTGTAAAAATAAACGGACAAAGGAACAGACAGAAACTCCTAGTATAAATGCATGAGGCAAACAAAGGAGAGTAATCAGGTACACAGCTGAACAGAATAGCAAATCAATCAGTAACCAATGAGATTAATGGGAACTCGAACAGGCAGGTGAACTGGGAAAATAATCAACAGAAACGGAACATAACTGTGGCAAATGAAAATATTTCAATTATACATAAGACTGATTTTTACATCAACTTTCTAATGATATAATAAGGTTTCTACTTCAATTTGAAATATAAACATTTACATGGTGACTGTCAATACGATCAGCTGAAGTTCAAACCGAGCATCACAATGGGAAAGAAAGGTGATTTAAATGACTTTGAACATGGCATGGTTGTTGCCAACTTACTGGGATTTTCACACAAAGGGTTTACAGAGAATGGTCAGGAAAAAAAGAGTGTTCAGTGTGCAGCAGTTTTGAGGGCAAAATGCCTTGTACATGCCAGAGGTCAAAGGAAAGGTCCAGAGCTGATAGAAAGGCAACATTAACTCAATTAACCACTCGTTACAGCCAAGGTTTGCAGAAGAGCATCTCTGAATGCACAACACCTCGAACCTTGAAGCGGAAGGACTATAACAGCAGAAGATCACACCGGGTGCCACTCTTGTCAGCTATGAACAGGAAACTGAGGCTATAGTTTGCACGACGTCAACAAAATTGGAAAATAGAAGATTGGAAAAACACCTAGTCTGAGGAGTCTATTTTTATGCTGTGATATATTCAGATGGAATAGGGTCAGAAATTTGTTCAAACAACATAAAAGCATGGACCTACACTACCTTGTATTAAAGATTCAGGCTGATGGTGGTGATGTGGGGGATATTTACGTGGCACACTTAGTAACAATTGAGCATTGTTTAAATTGTTGATGACTATGTCCATCCCACCCATCTTTTGCTGGCTACATCGAGCAGGATAATGCATTATGTCACAAAGCTCAAATAATTTTAAACTGGTTTCTTGAACTCCAATGGCCTCCACTCTTGTCAGATCTCAATCCAATAGAGTACCTTTAGGATGTAGTGGAATAGGAGTTTAGCATCATGGATGTGAAGCCGTCAAATCTGCAGCAACTGAGTGAAGCTATCATGCCAATAAGTACCAAAATCTCTGAGGAATGTTTCCAGCATCTTGTGTGCCATAATTGAGAAAGTTCTGAAGGTAAAAGGGACTCCAACCCCAAGTACTAGCAAAGGCTTACATAATAAAGTGGCCAGTGAGGCTCCATTTATCTCCTCCAACTGCTGTTTGGCCATTATATTTTAATTGTCACCACTAGTAGCAGCCAGACAAGATGTGTAAATGTAACCCGTCACAAAAAGTGGCTGAGTTGTTTACTTTCTAATTATTCAGTCCTCCGCCAGCTTGACCCATTCAGGTCTATTCATAGAACAACAAGGCGGGCATTATCTAATTGGCAGGGTTATCAGCCAATCATAACTACATGGTGTTTTCGACTGAGTTTTCACCTCCATTTCTTTTTTTCTCTCAAATTCTTGCTTCAGGGTCTCAGCAAGAACACACAGTGATGCAAAAAAGAGGCCTCCTTTGTATTGTTGCTTTGAAAGCGAAGCAGTTTACACACTATTTTATTTTTGTAGGCCGACTGAATGTGATTTTCTCATTTCAATTTTTGATGAGTCACTGCATCCCTTTCCTTCAGACAGTACAGTGATAATTCACTTTACTCTCTTCACAACTGCGCGGCGGATCATATGTGCTCCGTTTCCATCAGGAAAACACCATGAGTCAGTAGTCCGAATGAAAACTTCATTATTTCAAACATTAACACCCGCATTGATCATTTTTTAACCACAGTTACCCAAAGAGATTCTTCAGACTATTTTCTTGAACTGTGTGCATACATTCAGATTCAGGATTTTATGGTCTTATTTTAAATCACAGCATTATCTGTTCCCTAGTTTCATCCACTTGAAATAATCCCAACCATAATTGTAACACTGGCAGGAAGTGCGTATTTCCTCCCCTCTTGGGTAAGGAAAATAAGTATTTTATAGGACTCAGATATTATGTGTGTTCATGTGCGTATTTCAGGGTGAAGGGGAGGAGAAGCTGTTTGCGTATATGTGCCTAATGACATTTTTATTCAAGCTCAGAGGTGCATTTCTTTGAGTGCTGTCTTGGACCCAGAAGGAGGTGAAAATAATTTCTACCTAGCAAAGAAAAGTTACAAGTCATGTCTCAACCATCCTTCCCATATGTCTTAGAGTGACTCACTTTATCAGTTGACATACTGTGTATTTGACATTTGACATTAGCCGTTCTGGTGATAAATAATCACACAGAGCTGTCAATGTTTCCAATGTGCCTTCCTGATTTCACTGAAAAAGTCGGTCGGTGATCAAGACAAGCATTCACTCTTATTTTTCTGCTGTGTTGTTGTTGGTATGAATTTTGGGTGACAACTGCTAGTCAGGGGCTTGATATGATGGTGTTTGGGTCTTTTGTAACATCACTGTAAACTATGATTATAGTCTCTGGCTAAATGCCAATCAAGCCAAGTGCTTCCAGACTGCTACCATGAGTTATCTCAGCCAATCAGTTTGGAGCTGCTGTTTGGTATGGAGATATATCAGATGGGGAAACTGGACTTACTGCAAGGGTTGCTATTTTGGGTTTCCAATGAAAAATAATCCAAAAAGGAAGGGAAAACAAGATTACATTTCAGTGTGTGTGGAGAAGACTAAAGATGAATGAGTCAGAGGAGAGGAAAGAGAGAGAATGAGGAAGACGAAAGACAGAAATAGAGAGATAAGGGAGGAATCGAAGACTGAGTGAGAGGGAGCGATAAGGAGAGAGACTGAGAGAAAGGCCAACATTCGTTGAATCTGTCGCCAGACCTTTGGGTGAAAAATTACAGCCGGTCACTGCAGGGCACAAGTGACTTCCTACCACTTTAATAAACTGAGGAGAATGTGATTGCACGGTTAGATAGTCTGTCAGTGTGTTAATGAGAAACAAGCTTTTATCAGAGTCAGCTACTCCAGAACCACCTGGACACATTAGCGTAAAAACCCATAATCAACCATCTACGATCAAAGAACAAACAGCCTCCCCAGCAACCCTTGCACTTTACTTTCAAATAGACACAGCATATGAAGACAGAACACTCATACCAAAGCATACAAGAGAAACCGTAGCAGTACATCTAGAGTTATATTACTGAAAGCATAATAAAAAATGAAATAGTGGCTATAAATATTGATCTTTTTATCATTAAATAGGGATGGATGCATGAAGCAGTTTATAGATGCAATGCATATAAAATAAAAATAACAATATTTTTTTATATTACATAAACTAAATATTATCAATATATCTAAAAGTACAATAATAATGATATATATATATATATATATATATATATATATATATATATATATATATATATATATATATATATTAGGCCTGCTAGCAGACTAAAATAATTAAGAAAAAAATACTTGTGAGATTTAATAACTTAACACATTCAGTTATTTTTTAAACCAAAACATGTGTAAGTGCTGGGTTTGTAGCAGAATATGCATAAATAAAGTCTGATATCAGCAGTGCTCTTTATACATTCGCTTACACTTCCCATAACACAACAACACTCTTTGCTATTTTTGCCGCATCAGATGACTCAAATCCAACTAATGTTGTTAAGAACTACAACATTTCTCTGCTAGAGTTTGAGAGAAAGCTACTTGGCAACGTTTTCACCCACATTATTGATTGTTTTTAAGTTCAAAAGTGAGTCATTATTGTAATAATAATAATTTTAATACTATTAATGATGCCAAAATCTCACTTGAAGGACTCATTTGAGCCTCACGATTGGTTGTACCAAAGACAAAAAGCATCTCTGCATTCAGAATGAAGGGCACATTTGATGGAACGGCACCCAAAGCTTATTTTTGGATTCGCTCTTGGGGTGACCCTTGACCTTTCTGAAATGTGCTAGAACAGGTTTCGAGAACATTTTTCTGGCAACGGTGGAAAGAGGCAATCTATGTAAAGCACAGTCAGGGCCTCCCTAAATCTGCTCAGAGGTAGCACAAAATCCCTCTGAGACTGAAGAATGGAGAACAAAGCATGCCGTTAAATCACCATCCTATTCCCAGCACATGCTTGTTTTATTGGTGTACTCGGTTGAACATAAAAAGCTATAGAAAACGTCTGGCCACATTGTGTTCATCTTCAGTGCTCACGCATGCTTGTGTTTGCCATCTCTTTGTCTATTATTTTGAGCTTAATTATCATGGTGAGTTCAAGGGAACCCCTATGACTATTTAATGAGCACCTACTCAATAGACATAGGAAAGCCCAATCTGCACGGACGCATCATTTTTACCTCTCTGATCAAAGAGGTCTGGCAGGAACTCGCTCTATTATTCACATGCAAGACGGTCTCTCGTCCCCATTTTACAAGGCCTCTCGTACCCATTTGAGTTAAGTGATCCGTGTTCTGAGGTCGAGATACAATGTTTGGGCAGGAAGTCGGTGGTGGGTTAAAGGCCTGCGGGCAGGATGGGAGCGACCGAGAAGGAAGAGATGGGAGGGGTTGAAGGCTAGAAATGAAAGTGAAAATGAATCCCACCAGCCTGCCAGAACCCGAGTTGGAAGGTGAGAGCCTCTTAATCCATTTCCGGCGCCACCTCTGCCTGCCCTTGCGCTCTCTGCACTGGGTTTCAAAATGGAAGGTGACAGATTGTGAGCAAGAGAAGGCTAATCTGCCAGCCCTTCCAGGCTCCGGGTCCTCTGTATCCCTTTGGGCCAGGAACAGGCCCAGGCCTCCAGCAGGAGATAGATATATATAAATATACGCTCACACTGCAGATGCAAAGCAGCGGGTGGCTGATGACTTATAGGCAGATCTGGCAGCCTGGCTCCTTTTCTCCAATGTGCAGAATTACTCATGTGAAACTCAGGCTCAATCAGGAAAGTACGCTGAATACTGAAACAATCATCATTAATCACCACTCTGCCGGCTCAGGGTGAGTTTCCAATTAGCATTTGGGCACTGGTTTCCCTGCCACCAATATCCCAGCATGCCGTGTTTGTCTTCTCCCTTACACATCTATCTAGTCAGGGCCGCTCGCAGTTACAGAAGTGCCTACGTGTTTATTTTATGTTGACAGCCAGTGGCGAAATGCGAACGCTGGGCGCGTGGTCCTCCAGGAGCCGTGACACAACTTTAAACTCATTTGGCTTCCAATGGTGAAATTAATGATGCAAGTTATCAATGTGCCAATCAAGCAAACGCAAAGGAAAACACAATGCTGACTTTGTGAGTTTTTAACAAGTATCCAATAAAAAGCGCTGTCGATGCACCATAAAACAATATCCCGTTACTTATAATAAACCATAAACATTCATTGGTTTCTTATTCGTTCGAAATAAACCGCAATTGAGCAGAACGGTTTATGAAGATTGGCGTGTGATGGTTTTCCGCATCTCTGACAGTGGCGGGGATGAGAATGGCAAGAGGTTTGTCGAGCTGAATGCAGGCACAGCGTCTCTATTTGATGCTAAATGGCATAATGTACTGCAGTGTGCCCAATCTAGTGTTCTGGATGGAGTCGCCCTTTGTCCGGTCATATCCGTGTGTGAGCAGACACAATGTCTATTCAGACCCCAGGCCTCTGCTGGGCTTTCCTCTCTGTCTTTCTTTATCTTCTCTGGTGTAAACTTGCAAGAATGAAATGGCGGGTACAGTCACTTCAATTTGCTTCAGATAAAGCCTCCCTAACAGGGATCATGAGTGGCTCAGTCAGCCCTATCATCTTGAGGGGATCTCCTTGCGAAAACGACATCTAGAGGCTATCTGATGGATACCAGCAACAAAAGTGCCAATCTCCCCATCAGCTCACCACAGTGTTGCTTAGCTTATAAAACGGCATATGTAATTTTTTGTGATTATAGTGTTGTATTATGGCACATGATCACCCAGTACGTTTAAGCAAGCCAGCACTTCCCCACTAACAAGATAATGCTACCTAAACCATTCTGTCGCGGTTAAATTATGAAGATGGATAGGATTCTCGAGCACCAGGTGGAAAGGAGCTGTTGCCATGGAGAGCAACTTATGAATGCAGGTGTAGCCAGAAATAAATATTTTGATGCAAAGTCGGTGAAGGACATAAAACATCTTATCTACCCAATACAATATGTTTCATTACACAATTTATATAATGATGGAGCGGAAATTCACTGTTGAAAACGCAGCAGCCGTGGCATGTTGTGAATAATAAAGATGGTTTTTAGCTTTGCGTACAATCCCTTTCTGTGAAAATTGGAAAGATCTAGAATTGTGTGAGCAACAACAACAACAACATGTAGTATGTATGGACCCCAGTTTGAAAAGTTGTAAGGCAACTCACCAACTAACGTATTTGAAAATACATACACTCTAAAAAATGCTGGGTTGTTTCAAGCCAAAATTGGGTCAAATATGGACAAACCTAACTATTGGGTTGAAATTTTAAATAAGACTTTATCCAATGGTTGGGTTTGTGTTTGTCCATATTTGACCCAACTTTGGCTTGAAACAACCCAGTATTTTTTATAGTGCATGCATGAGAAAAAGTCTGCAATAAATATACACTCTAAAAAATGCTGGGTTGTTTTAACCCAATTTTGGGTCAAATATGGACAAACCCAACCATTGGGTTACATTTTTAACATCTGAGAAACATTTTAACATCAAACACATTTTTCAGTTTGAGTTTGTCCATATTTGACCCAAAATTGGGTTAAAACATCCCAGCATTTTTAGAGTGTAGTTTTGTAGTTAAAAAGCCTCGAAGGGACATCAGTATTTCATCCAACACACAACATGTTTATTACCAACAATGTTTTTTGCTTCAACTGGGAATAACTTAGGGCCTGATAAAGATGGCTCAGAGTAGTCCAAACATGTCATGCTGCAGAAGGGAGGGTGGAGGGAAAAATCATAATTAGTAAAATATTAACAGTGTTAGTTTATAATGAGGAAGACGCAGTGTGATTTTCATAGAGAGTGCCGGTGGCGTAGAGGGATGTGTGTAAATGCAGTTTGACCACTGTCAGCACCTTTTCCTGTAATCAGACAGGCCATACAGTATGCCAAGAATCTAAGAGTATAGGCTTACGCAATCCTCTGAGCACACACGTCACTCGACACATGCATACATTTTCAACTGCCAACCTCAACTGCAAACACACATCTAACAAGAGCATACCGATATGGCTTACAAACTATTTAAATCATAAAGGGTTGTGATCTCATTGCAGTTGTTATGACATTAGCACACACCCCTTGTGACGTTAACTTGATACTACAGTAAGCCATTGTCAAAACATTTAACTGATTTTTTTCAAAAGAAAAGAAAATAGAGATGATTACAGTAGGTAAAAGAGAGAAATATCAAATTCCTCAAAATGAATATATTGGCACATATTTTGCTAGTAAATCAAGTCTACTGTAGCTTTGCATGTTTTTATTTATAAAAATATTGCAAATAACCAAACACTGTAAAATGGCCTGGTTGTATACCAACCATTGCTGTTTGGTCTCATAATACACTGTATTTCCATCTTAATGCAAATTTATTTGGTTAACTAAAATTAATTTGGTGATGTCCAATGTTTCCATAATGTCCTATTTTGGTAGAGTTGTTTTTTAATTTTCTAAAAAATAATAATAAAAAAAATGTTTCTAAAATTTACTTTTTTATGTCTAATTTTGGTTTACTGGTATCAATCCATCCATTTATTCACCCATAGCTCTTCAGTGCCAAACACAGAGCATGAAAAACTTCCCTGTGTCAAGGGGCGTGAAACACTCTTTTATATCAATGGTATCACACACATTTTCATGCATATTCACTGCCAGTAAAATCAGCACTCTAAGTGAAGTGGGCTGTTTAAACTTCACTTGCCTTCTCTCACCTGAGAGACTCTTGACGAGTCATTTTCAAATGTCATTTTGAGATTGCTTGTTGTTTTTTGCAACTACTTATTTAGGCACCTTTGTTGTTTGGCCCAGACAAACCACTGAGGCCTACAACTAGTGCTCATACATCGCACGCTTGGATATGTGTCCGCCAGCACAGCCGAGACGCTTGACAAATAAAGAAAACTCTCAGACAGAAATGTCAGGTAATCTTTAACCTCCAGCAATGAGAGAAAAACATAAAACACGCCACCATTATATTTCCCATTATGTTTTGGTTGAACCCCCTGCATACAAATCAATTTATTTTATGTATTTCAGAGTTCACTGATTGAGTAGACAAGCCATGAAAGAACTCCTGGGAGAATATTAACTGTCTAGGAAACATAGTAGCATTGTTTTGAGGCAAAGTGCTACTTTTACATTCAGTAAACAGTGTATACATTAGTGGACAACATCTACATGCAATATTGACATCTATACACAGCAGATGAATGTGTTTGTGAAGACAAGCCCATGAGCATTTCTTAAAGGGGTGGTTTACTGCTTTTTTATTTGCATGATTGTGTTTATAGGGTGCAATATAACATGTCTTCGTGTTTTTAGTTTATTTTAAAGCCTAATTTTTCATAAATTTCACCTTTATTGAAAGCTGCTTTCTCCTCTGTCGTTTGAACGACCGGTTGACTTCCTGATTCTATGAAACTATATATATTGGCCCAGACTTTGATAGTAAACCAAGTCTGTTCGCATGCTTTAAATGTTTTATCCATAAAAAGATAACACAAATAGCCTGGTTGTATTTTTAGACAACCAGATCTGGATCTACATGTATTGACATCTATACAGATAAAGACTGTATGATAATGTATTTATGTATGGACAAACGTGACATTGTTCATCCATTATGAAGTAAGCAACTTTCTCTCTCACTTCCTGTGTGCTCTCACCCTGCCACCTATTAAAATGGAGAACATAACTGAATATAAAGGCTATAAATTTGTGATGTAGATGTACACTTTTCCGGTCATTGTTCCCAAAAGTGGTTCTCCTTTAAGCATGAGCGATAAGAGGAAAATGCTAGTCCGATCTGCCCCGAGGCTGACGAATACCAAGAACTGACGTGGAGATCGATGGCCGATTGCGGAAAAGTGTCACCGAGAGGAATTTATCACGGATTCAAGAATGTGATCCATACTCCTCTGCATTTCAATGAGCCATTCAGAGGCCAGTGACTTCGCGACTGACAGACTCTGAACAATTGAGATGACCTTCAACCTGCTAGAGAGACGCATCAACGAAAGCGCGGAAACACAACAATTTACCCTCCACCTTCAGTGGATGTTTTCTGCGGAGCGTCTGCAAATTCTGTGACATCTCACCTTACACTATTATTCCTGGAAAGCGGGAAGGAAAATGGAGATTTAGACACACTGACAGACTAAAGAGATTTTGCATTGCTCTGTAAACTAAGAACAGCATGCATAAACCGCAGCAGGGTCTCACGAAAAAGGAAACGAAAGAGCTTCTTTCAACTTGCATGCAAACAGACACACTTGTATACAGACACAAACAAAGATGCTAGCTTATAGGGTGTGCTTTGCCTTCAGCTGCACCAATAATCTCATCAAACACACTTTGTCTACATTTCTGTTCTTTCCCCTTCTAAATAAACACATCACTAGACAATTTACAGCTACTTCCTGAATTCATTACAGAGTCACTCGGAAAAAGGCCAAGGAATATTGTTGCAGAACCTATGCAAGGGATGCAGCCTTCTGCCACATTCTGACTTAACAAGAGAATAATTAGACAAGTAATGCTGGATGAACTTGTCTGCCAAACCAGTGAACCATGGGAAAACCAAACCAGCCAGGCTTCATAATAGAGCATTTTGTCGTTGGTCTCCAAGGTGCATCATTTCACAATGCAATACATTAGTTGTAAATTGCTGCAAGTCGGTTCAAGTCTATAATTGAGCGATGACCACAAATTCCAGCAACATGTGGAAAACTGTGTCTGCTTTTTAACAAGTATATAGGCTCATTGAATTGTGCCTATATTATGATACTTGAAGGTACACTGGGTCTTATTCGCTAATGAGCAAGAATTCTGGTTTCTTAAACTGCGGGCACTTTTGGCCCTGTACTTTTACAAGCAATTTGACAACCAACAGCGGACATGCACCATAGTGTGATGAAAATTTCCACCACTGTGCCATTTGCAACACACCTCAAATGATACAATTTGTTTAACAGTCCATGTTTTTTTTTTAATTAGCTCCTGAGAAACACAATAGCTGCTAATACTGAAGGAGCATATGTATACAGTGATAGGCGTTGTGTTCCTATAGGTAGACATGGATCAGCTGAGAGTCACTAGACTTGACTAATGTGACCTGTCAGAACTGACGCTACGCTTGGTTTTCTTCATGCTTCATATTTTATATTTCATCTCAAACATGGCAATTACTTACTCCCTCTAAAAACACACTGATGTCAGTGAGCACATTATTACATAAACCTTTTTTATAAACCTGTATCACAGATTGATCTATAATGCATATCATTTTTGTTACATTAAAATTAGACTTACTGGATCTCTTAATTATTCAATACTAATACACGTAAAAAATTGTAAAAAAAAAAAAAAAAACTACTTTTTTTGCATATGGGTGGATTCATTTGATTATATGGATTTCTTTGATTCTTGTGATTAAAACATATTAAAAAATAAATAAATAAATAAAATGACTGATAAATCATTTATGCATGCAAAGTTTTACACAAACACATATTCGTACACACGATTAGTGAATGAGACCCATTGTCTATCTACATCCAGTTATGGAAATAAGATGCACAAAACATAGCGTGCAGGATTTAAATCTGACAGGGTTGATGAAGACGTCATTGCCTTGTTCCTGTGAACCCAGCTCAGACTGCAGATGAGCTTCACAAATACCCTTGTGGACTTACAACTGCCGCCCCCTCCCCTGTCCACACGCTCATTAAAGACCTACACTACCCCCGTGGAGCTTATAAACCATGACTTTCACCTAACATAACCACACAGCCAAATTAGGCGACATTTCAGAGCGAGGAGAGAGATTGATGAAGATGCAGACAGAGATACAGGAATAATGGATAACTAGGGATGATTCATGCTGGATGACTAGTCATCAAACAATAATCTAGTGGATAAATAATGCCATTCGTCGAACAATAAACTAAATAGGTTAAATCAATTTCTACTTATTTTTGCTGTGATAATTATTTGAAATGGCAACTGTTTGGATATTAAGATGGCTGCCAGTGAACAGGAAGTGTAGAGATAGTGAGAAAAAAAGACAGGATAACCGCCATAACATGGCAAATTTGTCAAGGGAAGCAGCGTGAGGGGGGGCGCTATTAATGAACGTGTGAGTAGGACTCTTAATTTAGATCAGGAAAGAAGGTGAGAGTGTGGTGTCCAACATGTCGTCAGCAACTAGGCAGGAGGCCGCTCAGCTTGGCATAAAGCACTTGAAATGTGAGTGAAATATTTCTCATCACCGCAAACCATGTTAATCCGGTGGATCAGCGCTCATCTGCCCCCCACTTTAGGAATGGCTAAGTACTTTAGCTGCAACACTGTAATTCTCTTTGAGATTTCACAATGGCCCTACTGAGCTCAGTGACGTATTTCTGCATTAATTCAGCGGGGCAAATCTAGCAAAATTTTTCTTTTCTCTATTAATGTAAGATTGATTAATCCACACTTACTATATAACTGTATTTTTATGTTATATTCCATTGCATTTTGAATCTAAAGACAAATGAGGGGACATTGCAAGCAATTTATCAGAAGAGCCAACACTATTTGCAGTGAATAATGCAAGAGTAGACTAGAAGCTAAGGCAGAAAAGAGGAGAAAGTAAGAAGAACAGAAGATGTTGCCTTGGTTCAAGGTTGTGGTTTATGTAAGTGCTCAGACAAGAGGTCTACTTTTTGAATGTATTGTGTTGCCATTGATTATTTAAATTTAAATAAAATAAATCACATTTTATTAAAATTAAAATTCTGGAAAATTGCCATCACGTTTTACAGCATTACTAAGCAAATCTTCCCAAAATAGGCTATAGGGATATCACTTCCATTACAAGAGTGATTGTGATTAGGCTCCTATTTGTTAGAAAGCCAGCTAGTTTACTGGATGAATGAGTCCGTAATCTTATTTAATGTTGTGTGAGAAATGCTACAGTAATTGTGACATAAATTGTTTAATAGTGTTGACAAGAATTAACTGCAATGTATAAATGCTTATATTGCTTTCAACTCTACTGCCTTTACAAACAGATTCATGTGCAGCTGCCGAGGGAGTGACGGTAAATTTGGCACCTTCTTCTTTTGACTGCGGCAATCCATCTCTCTTAATTTTTCCTCTTTTGTACAGCAAAGTACTATTCATTTTGCTTTTTGTGCAAAAGGGAATGCTGTATTGACATGTGCTATGTTCTCTACACTCTGCTATTTTAATATACCATTTACCCTGCTGTTGTTCAGCTCCATGTATACCAAACCCAGAAATACAAAAAGATCCATGCAGAGAGCTGAAAACGAGAATTCACAACGTGATCTCATGAATGCGTATGTATTCTGCCACTGTTTGTTTACTTACATTTCCATAGACACTAAAACATACAATACTAACATATTGACAGCACTAACACTAAATTATTTACATTTAAAGATGTACTTTACAGTAATTATCTAATCAACCAATCACATGGCAGTTGCTTCAATGCATTTAGGGGTGTGGTCCTGGTCAAGACAATCTCCTGAACTCCAAACTGAATGTCAGAATGGGAAATAAAGGTGATTTAAGTAATTTTGAGCGTGGCAGGGATGTTGGTGCCACACGGGCCGGAGTATTTCACACACACACACAAAAAATACTGCTCAGTTGCTGGGATTTTTACACACAACCATTTCTAGGGTTTACAAAGAATGGTGTGAAAAAGGAAAAACATCCAGTATGCGGCAGTCCTGTGGGCGAATGCCTTGTTGATGCTAGAGGTCAGGAGGAGAATGGGCCGACTGATTCAAGCTGATAGAAGAGCAACTTTGACTGAAATAACCACTCGTTACAACCGAGGTATGCAGCAAAGCATTTGTGAAGCCACAACATGCACAAACTTGAGGTGGATGGGCTAAAACAGCAGAAGACCCCACCGGGTACCACTCATCTCCACTACAAATAAGAAAAAGAGGCTACAATTTGCAAGAGGTCACCAAAATTGGACAGTTGAAGACTGGAAATATGTTGCCTGGTCTGATGAGTCTCGATTTCTGTTGAGACATTCAGATGGTAAAGTCAGAATTTGGCGTAAACAGAATGTGAACTTGGATCTTTTATGCCTGGTTACCACTGTGCAGGTTGGTAGTGGCGGTGTAATGGTGTGGGGGATGTTTTCTTGGCACACTTTAGGCCCCTTCGTGCCAAATGGGCATTGTTTAAATGGCACGGCCTACCTGCATTATTTCTGACCATGTCCATCCCTTTATGGACACCATGTACCCATCCTCTGATGGCTACTTCCAGCAGGATAATGCACCATGTCACAAAGCTCGAATCATTTCAAATTGGTTTCTTGAACATGACAATGAGTTCACTGTACTAAAATGGCCCCCACAGTCACCATATCTCAACCCAATAGAGTATCTTTGGGATGTGGTGGAACGGGAGCTTCGTGCCCTGAATGTGCATCCCACAAATCTCCATCAACTGCTATCCTATCTGATAGCAGTTGCAAGACACTATCCTATCAATATGGGCCAACATTTCTAAAGAACGCTTTCAGCACATTGTTGAATCAATGCCACGTAGAATTAAAACTCTGAGGGCGAAAGGGGGTCAAACACAGTATTAGTATAGTGTTCCTAATAATCCTTTAGGCGAGTGTACAAATACAAATCATTATTTGTGTGTATTACAATCATGGCATTAGTATCTTGATGCCAAAAAAAAATGGTCCGATCAATGACATTGTTTTCAGTCACATTAAACAAAAAAATGCAGTTTACCCATACTTAAATGAAATGATAACATATCACTCTGTTCTGTGACTTTTGCTGCAAACTTGTTTTGCAAGAGTACATTATGTTAATCAAGACTACACTTTAAAACCTTCAAATAAATTGCATTTATGTAATCATTCAACCGTTATTTATTATGTAATATTTGTTTTGTTTGCAGTGGAACACAAAAGGTGTTTTCTCAGTATAATCCTATCCAGTGACTGACAACAGAATCGTAAAATACATCGAAAAATGCAATTTGAGCCATTATCCAGAGATCTTCAACTCCTTTCTCAGCAGCAACCATAACCGTCAGCTCAGTCCGAAAGCTTAAAAATGCTGCCTTCGGAGGATGCATTCCAAGTTAGGAAGGCATCAGGGCATGTCTGAATCCAATGTTAGCTTCACCTCCTGTCTACTGAGATAACTTCATCTGATTGATTTTTAAAGGTAACCTAGATGTACTCTTCACTGCCTTTGATATCCCACAATCCTGTGCGTTCCATTCTGTGATAGTTAACTTAAAAAATGAAGATGTTGTCTGAAAGTCGTGGAGGGTCAGAGTGTGTGTAAATGTACGTTTTTGACCAACTTCTGTTGTCATTTCTAGTGAGAAATCAGTGATCACTATTATAGTAATTAATAGTTTGTTGAGTTATCACTAAAGCTACTGTATCTCTAGGTTGCAGTGCATCATTAAACCATGCTGCCTCAGAAGTCTGCCTGGAATTCATTTTGTTAGGTATCTTCGCCTGCAAAGTCAAAAATTCAGCACTGTACCTAAAACATAACTAATTCAAATGATCAGAGAAGAATTTGGACTACGTTTGGTACTGCTTTTGACATTTTGCAATAAATAAATTATTATGATTACACTTGTCTGTCTGTTAAATTTTTCTTTATAACTGTACATATTTGTAAAGAGATATGGGTACATTTAGAGGTAGGAGAGGGATTAGTGGCTCAACTTATCTTTTTAATGCTATATTGTTATTAAAATTGTAATTTTCCAACACATTTTTGTTTTATATGTTCTTTTTATATCCTCCATAAAATTGCTATGTTTGCTTTTGGGTGTAGGGTTAAGGGATCTAAAATGTATCTATAAAATGGTAAAATGGCAATTTTACAAAATATATTTTATAAATACATAATAATGTATACATTTACGTTCAACAATTGCCTTTTCTAACTGGGGTAACAGCTGGACTCCTCCTGTGGAGACCTTGAGGGAATCATTTTCACCACAGGATGGATAGTTTCCAGATCAGGAAGGGTGAAATGGTGGATCCAGACCTGCCTGTCATGAAAATGGATTCCTCCCTGTATGCCTGTATTCGTGGCAGCTGGCATAGCTTACCCTGGCCTCAACTCCAAGGCCAAAGGCTTAATCTTTGATCCCTGGAACTGATTCTATTATTCATTTTTTTTTTTTCTTTTTCGGTCTCCCTCTCTGTCTTTCATAACCCACCACCCCCTCACTTTTTCACTCACTATTCTCATTTTCTTTCTTTCAGTGCTGCTCTAGTCTCTGCGGTCATCTGGCCAGTAGCGATGCCCATTCAGATGACATGCTCCAGTCTACTGCAGTTCACAGAAAAAGATAAAGGAAGAAGTGACAGACAAAGACAAGCATAAGATAACAAAGACCAAGGTGGACAATAATATCTGGAGAAACTATCAAGGAAAATTCCAATTCATCTGAAAGTTGCTCAGTTGACACAAAACCCCCTGAAAGTGTGCAATTAAAAAAAAAAATCCCATCTTTGCCCATGGGAGATTTTTGAGCCAATCACCTAAGCAGAAAAAGCCATGTGACTAATCACTTTTGGAGCTAAAAGAAAATTATTTCAAGACTTGCTAATTAGCTGAAAAACACTACCAACTATCATGAGCTGTCTTAAAGGAGGACGATGACATGCTCCAGTCTACTGCAGTTCACAGAAAAAGATAAAGGAGGAAGTGACAGACAAAGACAAGCATAAGATAACGAAGACCAAGGTGGACAATAATATCTGGAGAAACTATCGAGTAGAATTCCAATTCATCTGAAAGTTGCTCAGGCGACACAAAACCCCCTGAAAGTGAGCAATTAAAAAAAAAAAATGCCATCTTTGCCCATGGGAGATTTTTGAGCCAATCACCTAAGCAGGAAACGCCATGTGACTAATCACTTTTGGAGCTAAAAGAAAATGATTTCAGGACATGCTAATTAGCTGAAAAACACTACCAACTATCATGAGCTGTCTTAAAACTAGCTTGAAAAAAATATTTTAGCAATGCGGCTAATTCTGAATAGCCAGAGAACATTTTTTTTATTTTATTTTTTGGGGGTCTAGAGTGTAGTCACAGCCAAGCATTGAACCCTTTGGCCAACACAGGTGTGGCAAGCATGTGTTCTCTAATACCCGTTCGCAAGACCCCACAGCTATGTAGCCGAGCTGACGTTTTTAACAGTTTGCTTTTCATAAACCGTCACCGATCAATCCAGCTGACAACAGACTCACGCTCACGCAGATGGAAAGAATAAGCTAAAAAAGAAGAGCAGTGGGAGGAAAAGAAGGAAAGAATGATATATTGGGGGATGGAAATAAGAACATGGCACTACACGCCATTACTGTCTGTCGTCCTCATTATCTTGTGATTGTCTATGGTTGCGTGGGGTGTTCTTTTGAAACTGAATTGGAAACACTTTTGCCAGCTACTGTTTGAGTTTAGTCTCACACAAGGGCTGCAGACACATCCTTCTCACTACAGCTAGAGAGCAGCAGTTCGTCTACAGAGAACGCACTCTGTGTTAAGTGTACTCGTCAAGACATATGCAGTGAAATTAGAGAGAAAGTCAATAATTTTCTTTTTATTGGACTCCCAAGCACACAGTGACTACACTGTGTACCACATAAAATATACTTTTGAAATAAAAATTATGGCCCCACTCGGTAGAAGATTCGAGAAGGCCTCAAGACCCCTGGCTCTGCCACATAGTGCATTCTCTCCAGATTTGATCAAAATCTCATATTTCATTCCAGGTCAGACCTCTTTGCGACACTGAACTGCTTCCCCTTAGCACTTCCTGTTATATGTAACAGCACACTGGACATTTAAAGAGCAAATGGGACTGTGTATGGAAAATGAATGAAATTACAAACATGCTTTCTGCACATATCTGTAATGCAATATATGTAATAAGGAAACTATATTGTTTGTATTTGTGCTGTGGGACAAAACTGCATCTGATCCTACAGAATGTTTCGCTTATAACATCAAGGACACACATGCATTAAACTCATTCATTCTGATTGTGGACGCCCACATAATTACAGTGCAAAGACTCGTGTAGTGATGTGTGCAAGTGCAATGTTTCATCACCCAAATGAACCTCAAGACCATATCATGATAATTGTTCATTAATAACAACAATGCCATTATTTATTGCAAGCCAAGACTGTCATCCAATATTTCATGTTTTGTTTGAGGTACTAATAATTTTGGAAATGACTTCCAAGAGTGAGAGATCTCACTTGGAGAGAAAATTACTGTTAATGTTCTCCCTCAGTCCAGCTATTCACTTTGTCAGTGCCACTTCGATGGCTTGTGCATGGTAATAACGTCTAGAACTATATCGCCTTGTTTCGGCTGTCTTTGAAGCCTCTCTGTGTGTTGCAAGCCCTAAATGCTACATGCTATCAAACCCCCTCCTGCACTCCCAAAAGTCTTGGCTTTCAACGAGACTTTTAATTCAAGAAAAACCCTTCAGTCACCAACTGTGCGTGTTCTGAAAGAGGGTAAAATATTCATGCGGTTCCATCATAAATATATATCTTATAAATATAAATATATTTATATATGCATTCACAGACACTTTATTCTCAATTTCTGTGTGGGTCTTCAAAAAGGCGACGGCTATCCCTCCAAATCCATGGAAATCTAAAGCAGCCCCATTTGTCAGCAGAACTGGTTGCCCACGACGGTACAAAAAGAATACCGAAGCACTATATGCCCGTTTCATTTTGTGCTCGGACGGAATACCCTTGCTTCTTGGAAATATTAAAATGTGTGGGAAGTCGGCACAGACTAATCCACAGTGTTGAAGAGCCTTACTCCAGGGGTTGAATGTGGCGGATAAATAAAATAAAGCATAATCATGTAGCCATGTCAATAAAAAGAAATGTGAACCAGAATGTAGCCGTGTCAATAAAAAGAAATGTGAAACGTGAACCAGAAAAATAAACGTGTAATGTCCGAGCTTAACAAATGGCACCCATCTTCCGGAACATCTACACAAATGTTTATAGCTCTTTTAAATACAGTTGTAATCAGGCTAAGCTAATTGTGATTGTGTTAGACAGCTCAGAGACACTAATTCACAGCACAGCTGTATAATTTAATAGGCTTGACCCATGGGTCATTGCCGCCAAGCGGATCTCTTGTTGTCATGTACGAACTTGGAGGCTCCCGCTCCTACAGGACTCCAACCGGTGGAGTTCATTATCAGAAATGGGCATCAACCATCATTCTCCATCTTTGCAGGGCCTAAGGGGAAATAACACTCTTTGATCCCACTGTCATTATCATCTATCGCCACTCCCACACTCTGAATCTTTTTCTTCATCAACTCAGACGGTTCACACCCTCCCCCAGCCCCACGGCGGCCATTACAGCATTTGGTCCTCCCATGTCAGGATGAATGAGATTCTCTGACTCTGTGCACCAGTTCTACTCTAGAATTTCACATCAGCTGAGTGCTCTCAAATAACTTACATTTTGGTAAATCTACATTAATGGGATGGTTCAACCAAGTCATGTATCACTCATCAAGTATTTTCAAATCTGTATGAATCTCTTTCGTCTGCTTAACACAAAAGAAGACATTTTGAAGACATTTCCAATTTACTTACGTATTATGGAAAAACAAATACTATTGAAGTAATCTGTATGGTTACTGACATTCATTTTGTTCTCAGCAGAAGACATTAATTCATACAGGTTTGAACATGGGCGTCGGGACCATTGTATATGGGTGAGACAAGACCATGGACCAGGGCACATCTGTTCACTTTTCATAGTGGCGTCAGTCCACTTGAGGCATGTCGTAATAAATTAATTAAACTCCATTTCAGCTGAATCGCTACATCATATTTTTCAACGAGCCGCAACCTACGAAAATAACCATCCGTTGTACCCTTCCAGTCAAATACTGTGTTGCAAACATCAATAACAGCTTTGAGTTGTCAGTGCTGGCAAATGACCATGCTATCAGCGGGATAATCCACGGATAGCTGTGCATTTATTGCACAACATGAAATGGAGTTTAGTTTACTATAGACATTGGGCCAAGGGGAGATTTAGTGTTTTCAGACGATCTGTGGGGATGGATAACCCAGTTAACCCAACCACTACACTTTTCAACAAAGCAAAAAAAAATTGTTGCCACTCACATTTGCACATAACTATAATATCGGTAACTTTCTCCGGGTAATTTTCCCCGCGAATAGAGCAGGCGGCTACATGTGGGGTCCGACATAAATGATGTATTTGTTGCCTTCCAATAGCGTGCATGGGAAAGTGTCAGTGTCACTCGTTTGTCAATACACTGGCACGTTGATTTAAATCTGCTGTCTGTGCATGTCTTTTCGAGAAGTGATTTTAGCCCAGGAAAGATTGAACTTAACTAATTTTGCCCACTTATGCAACATATTCAGTTTGACACAAAATGTGAATGTACTGTAGAGGTAACGTTCTCACCCTTTTCGTTGTCATTTCGTTGTAATCTTTAATAAATATACCATTCTGATTTCACACATTTGATCCATGGTATTGCTCGGCCCACTGTCTACTACTTGTTGAATTAAAATGCTCTAAAATACAGAAAATGGCATTTACATTTTTCTGGGGCAGGACCCACCCACTTTTTTTTTTTTTTTTTTTTTTTTTTTTTGCTTTTGATGCCCATGGGTTTGAAACAACTTGAGAAACTTTCCCTTTAACTGATTGTATTTAGTGACCAAGTACATAGTCACATGGGCTCTATAAATGCATAATAAATGTACATAACTGACAGTAAAGATTTGTTTCCTTGTTAGGTAACACTTTATTTGAAGCGGTGTGCATAAGACTGACATGACACTGTCATAAACATGACATAACACCTGTCATGAACATGAAGGAGTCTTTATGAATGTTTATGACTGTTGTCATTCGGTAAATTATGACACTTTTAATGCAAAGTAGACATTGTTTAAAAAGTCTTTGTTATGACAACTTGACATTAACCAAGAAATCATAACCTGTCAACCTGTCACAAATATGTCTTAACAGGTCTAATTATGAAACGTAAAGAAGTTATTTAGCTTTGTGTTAACATTACATTACCCTGTCATATGTTATAGTTGGTTTTAACGTTGGTTGTCATGACACCATTATAACTTTGACATGAATATTTGTCCTCAAGTAAAGTGGAACACATTGTACTAGTTATAAAGATGTCATTATGGGTTATTACACTGTCAAATGCTTTAACAACAGTGCTTCCCCTTACCTCAAGTAAAGTGGAACACGTTGGACTAGTTATGATTTCTTGGTTAATGTCAAGTTGGCATGACAAAGACATTTTAAACAATGTCTACTTTGCATTAAAAGTGTCATAATTTACCGAATCACACTTAATGACAACAGTCATAAACATTCATAAAGACTCCTTCATGTTCGTGACAGGTGTTATGTCATGTCTTATGCACACCCCTTCAAATAAAGTGTTACCCATTGGGTCTTTCCATTCATCAAATAATCATGAACAATTTTATTAATTTCCACAAAAATATTAAGCAGAAACTGTTATCAACATTGATAATAATTAGGGCTGTGCAAAAATTAATTGCGATTAATCGCATCCAAAATAAAAGTCTGTGTTTACATAATGTATTTGTGTGTGCTGTGTATAACTATTTTGTATATATAAACACGCATGCATGTATATATTTAAGAAAATGTGTTATTCATATATAAAATATTTATATTTATATAATAAGGATTATATACATACAGAATTTAAGTGCAAATAATTCTTAAATATATGCATGCATAGGTATTTATATATACAAAATAATTATATACAGCACACACAAATATATTATGTAAACACAGACTTTTATTTTGGATGCGATTAATCGCATTTAATTTTTGCACAGCCCTAATAATAATACTAAGAAATGGTTCTTGAGCACCAAATCAGCATATTGGAAGAGGATGGTTGCAGAAAAAAAAAATAACAGTAATGCACGTTCTAATATTTAAACGCTCTGAAAAATGAATAAAGCCATTATTCACCAAAAATCTTGCTTTACCAATCTTGCTTGACAGCTGTGGAGGTGGAAAGGAGCTTGGATATTCTGCTATAATTATTCCCTTTTGTGTTCCGCAAAAGATCGCAAGTCGTAGGTTTAAAAAAGGCATGAGGGTGAGTAAATAATCACAGAATTTTCTGAACTATTCCTTTAAGTAATGCTCTTATTAACACTTTACAGACTGTTTGGGAAGAAGACGAAGGTTTTAATGGGAATAAAACCAACTAACTGCAAGAGACATGCAGGCAAATGAAGCCAGTCAATGCTGGATGTGCTCAGTATTTATTAATGAGATGGTGCTCGCAGAGCAGTGCAGAAATCCACCCCCTGCAGATGGAATGCTCCACGCTCGAGGGAGCAGGCTATTACTAATTAGCATTACATAAGGGCCAAATAAATACAGCTTCTCGGAAATAAAGCGATGAAACCTTGAACATTAATGAATTACAGCTCTCATCTGAAATGTTCACATTGAAATGCTAACTGACAATTGTAAATGCCCTAATAACAAACCCTTTTTATTTTGCTGCGTGGGGTAACAGGTAGGTCAATAGTATGTGCGTGTGCATCTATTCATGTTCAAATGAGTCATGTTCAAGTCTGACGATTCTCTTATCTCACCGTGAACACGAGGAAGGAGGAGAACACTAATCTGATGGCATCCAGCATGCTTTGCCTGACACACTTCAGAGTCAGTGCAGTGTTTTGAGACACACATACACATCTGTATAACCACATTTGTCATGTCTAAAGCAAGACAGAGCTCATGACAGCTTCACCACACTCCACCCATGATCAGTCGCAACAATTCACGCACATCTGCTTATCCAAGCACACCTAAAGACGCTGTCAGGCAGTTACGCATTTCAAAGCTGCCCACCGTCAGCTAGCCACTTTAATTGCACGTGGGTGATACATATGACGAATTTGGGCTGCTCGCCTCCGTGCATGTGTATATATGTGTGTGTTCGTGTGGGTGGGGAGTCAGATAAGATCTGCTTCCATCAGTACTTCTCTGCAGGAAATTTCATCATTAGTCACACGCGAATAGTCAATGGACAGACAGTTAAGGCCACTGATACGTACATAACACATAATCGAGGAAACCAGCTGGACATGCACATATCTAACTCGTTGGATTTTTTGCTTTCATCAGTTGGATCTTTCAATGAATCGCTCGCAAATAGTTATTCTCCAAATCAACAATTTACTGACTCACTGAACTGAGAACAGTCTCTTTCAAACATTTCAGACTTGTACAGTATCAAGCAACTACTCACTCACAACCATTTCTTTTGGAAAAGCTGATCTCCTAAAGAGGCATATTAACATATCACAAACTCAGTGAACTAAGACCGGATTTTTCTCCAGAAATGTAATCAAGCAGAACATTCTTGGTTTAACAACTCACTGACTCAATGGACAGTCTCTTACAGGAAATCTTCAAATCAAAGAAATTTAATGCAATGGCTCACTCAGACTAAGAACTATCTCTTTGAAACCTTTGAAACGATTCTCAATGAACCAAGTTAATTGTTATTTGACAGATGTGGCTAAGAGTAACTAGCAGAATTGCTAGCAACAGTGAAAAACAAAACACACTGGAAAAGAGTTTCTTACTTGATTGTTCTGTATGCGCATTCCACATTGATAAAATTGTCAAACAGCATTAGCTTTAATAAATAGAGTAGCATGTTAACCCTAAAACCGTATTCTGGACAAATGTGGGCAAATAGTTTTGATTTATTTAAAAAAAAAAAAAACACTTCCCTTGATCTGAGCGGTACAAGACTTGGCTACTTTTCCTAAGTTTGCCTACTGAACACACAATTTTTTTTTTTGACTCAATTCTACAATGTTAAGTGGATGAAAAAAAAAACTACTTAATCTTGTATTTGGGTCAAAAACGGGCACCCATAGAAATGAATGGGAAAAACAGTCATTAAGAGCATTCTAAAATAAGCCAAAATTAGACACCAGGTGACAGCAAAGTCACTTCATCTTTAGGTTTTAGCTCTAAGAACTTATTGGAATGATATTTTAATGTAGTTAAAAAAAATAAAACATAAAGATAAGCACAATTTACATAGAAAATATTGGTACTTTTTGAAGTACATAAATTCAAAAATACCCCCAAAATAAATAAATAAAAAAACACCATAAATGGATAGACAAAACTTTATCGAAGACAGTGATATAACATTTATAATAAATAAAAATTAGGATCACACTAATTACAGGATTAAGGGCTATAAAGTGAATACGGTTTGAGGGCTACAACTAAAGATGCACCAAAATGAAAATTATGTGTTGAAACTAAACCTTTAGGACACTTGGTCGAAAATCTAAACGAAATAATATTTTCATAATCAATTAATGAATCAAAATTAGTATAGCTATAGCCAACGTTCTACAAACGTTTAATTTGCACATAAGGCAAACTCTAATTCTAACTGAATTGTTACTACTCCAATCTGTTGGTGAAATTTAAATACAGATTTAAATATAGCCTACTGTAAATCTAGACTTCATGACTGTCATGACGACTGGAATATTCAGTCATTTGCTCGTTTAGTTTCATTATGGACTTTTAGTTTGCTTCTCGTTGTTTCATGTTGTCTTTGTTCATGTTTCTCACCATCAGTTACTATGGCAATTCATCTGATCATCACACCAGTAAGTCCTTAGTCGTGTCACATGCTGTTACCTGTGGATTATCTTTGTTTGAATAAATCTTAATTCATCTTTATCTGATCTTCTTCTGTGGACCTTAATCACTGTGATTGTAACATTAATTCCATTATATAAAATACATTTAAATAGAAAACAGTTATTTTAAATTACTTACAGCCTTGGTGAGCATTAGACTTTTTTCCACAAATAAACACCTATATTAATAAAAACAAAATAAAACAACCATAATATATCTCCCTACAAATGACTTTACTGGTTTTATAATATGTAAAGTCACAATGGAATAAATACTTGATTTAAAGGATACACTACATGTTTTTTCTTCTGAGCTCATTCATTGAAACAATTTTTTTCAAAAAAGCCAATTCACAAAATATTATTTGTATTTCCCATCACTACTGAAAGTTCAGTGCTGAATTTGGTATTTCCCACTGCATGAGGGTTAAGTAATCTGGCAGAAATCTATCCGCCATTCATTTCCCTGGTGTTTCCTCCCATGACGTTTGAGAAACAGAAGGCTCAGCTGTGTTGCCCTCTCTCCAGTTATGATGAAGAATAGACACTCCATCAGTGTAAAATGAAGAGATGATGGTGAGCGCCAACTAACACGGCAGGCAACATGTCTCCCACTCACACTCAGGGAGCCCCCCACCCCCCAAAAAAGGAAGAAAATAACACACAGAATCACTTCAAAGATTTACCCCCTGCTCCTTTGGGAGCCTCTTTCTTTGTCTGCCCTTTCCGCTTGATTGACAGATGAAGTCGCTTCTTTGTTGGGGTGAGTGGGCTGTCCATTTATTTAAGCTTATCTACAGGCAAAAGTACAGCGTGACACATTCTGATTACTTCATATTGACTATTTGGGCCTCGTGACAGAATAAGAACCAGATGAGAAAGGAGAAAACTCCAGGGAGTCTCACTTTATGAAAGGCTCTAAAAAATTGCAACATAATGAATTGATGAAAATATGACATCTCCATCCAGACATGTCTCCAAAACACTATTTCCGCTCGTTTTATTGCTGCAATAAGATTAATAAAAAAAAGTTAAAATTTGCACTTCTTAACATACACTTCCAACACCAGTGCAGGAAAGAAAGCAAAATAATAAGGCTGACGTTTCAGTTTAGGTTAGGTTACTATTAATCGTTCAGTGGTTGGTGAAAATAATAAAATGATGCCTTCTGAAACTAACATAGTGAATTAATTCATGACCATTTTAAGCCAGAAATCGGTTTCCTTAAAAGATGCCGTAATACTAAAACGCTATATCTGATAAGTCAATGACTACCTGGGTGGGAAAGCAAATGCATTCTGCTTTAGATACAGAAACCATCTTTGTAGTGCAAATAGAGCTACAGATGAAAGAACAGGCCAATCACATTTCAGTATACAAATAATTGCACAGGATTACCAATCACAATTCCATATGCCACTATTAATTATGTCAGCTCTGTAGGACTTTGGATAAAAGTTGTTGAAGTTTCTTTAAAAATTAATCATAGCTTCATTTGAAAAATTACCCAGTTGTTGATTTTGTCATCACTTTGAAGAAACACGCACTTGGTTCTTTTTTAATTGTTTTGCAATATGTTTTGAATTGACTTTCAATTTTGTAATTTTGTGACTCTTTGAAACTGTGATTTAATCACAGTTTATAATCATTTTATTACAATTCCTTGCAATATTTTACATTCATAAATGTATATTTTCAAATGCAAAACCCTCATGTTTTATTTTCAATAGAATTTGAATTTATTTATTTTCTACCAACCATTTTATTTACCATTCTCCATGGGTTTTAAACCAGCCTAAAGTGTATAAGATGCGTATTTCAGGGTCCAAAAGCCTGAGATGACATTGTTTTTTTTTTTATTTGTTTGTTAAATGCATTGGGTTAAATGAATTGTGTTAATGCATTGGTTATCAGAAATAACATACCTTTAAGTTTTATTTTCAAGAAAGATGTTCATATATGAAATTATTTAAATAATGCTTAAAATCCAATTGCTTGTCAGACTCTGGTGTAATAATAATATAATATAATATAATAATGTCAGTTCATTTCAGAATGTATTGCATTGTTACCCTCTTTGAATATTGTGTCTTTTAAATGTTCTCTAGTAAACTCCTGTTAATGCCTGCTATGAGGAAAATCTGAGTATGCTCATACAGTCAAATTCAGGTATAACATGTTTTATGCACGTTTTATATGAGACTATCTTTAGATGTTCTAATACTTCCAGTCCCTCCTCACTGAGATATTAAATTATGGATTATGTGCCAGTGAAATATGACATTAAAAAGCTGCATAGACATGCTTAAGGGCAGCACTTTCCTCTTTATACTGACATTAATTGCTACTCTATAGTGTACAGTGCAGCCGTACACATGTACTCAGGCTATACTATTCATTAAAGATGAGCAGGAGTATTAAACATCCGAAAGTGTACAGTTCACTGCTGTCACTCCATTCAATTAGTGTGTGTTTGTGTAAGTGAATCTCATATGCAGTATTTTTTCCTTGCAGTCAAAAAATATCTCCCTGAGTGGACAAAAATGTATTATTCAGCTGTACTTTACCATATAGATACTCAAATGAGCAGTCTGCTGACAAGCACTGACATACCCAACAATCCAGGCCTTTTAAGTACACCCATAAAAACACACACACTCACTCTTTTTCTCTCAAATGGCTGACTGCGCTGTCATATGGATTACTTCTTTAGTGTGCTGAAGGTCTACCGAGCAATTCCAGAGGTTACACCCTACAGGGACTCCATTAAACTCCAAAATTTAGAGTTGCGTAACCTTTTAAAGGGACACATGATTACTTAAAGCATGCAAGGTTGAGTTCACATTAAGTGCTCCAGATAGACCACAACAAGAGGAGCAGGAGAAGAGGGCAAAAGAGTGGCCCGCATACGTGACATTAAATGGCCGTTGCCCCCACACCGCTCGCTCAGAGACAATCTGCAGCCCACCCTGCGTTACCATGCAAATTCATGATTGGATTGAAAAGAAGATACAGTATAGCCACCAACACTCAATACTCTCATTCGCAACTAATCTGGCAGACAAACAAGCTTTTAATTGGCCTTCGCTTTCAGATGAAATGTGTTCCCAGCCATGAAATGAAATGCTTTTAATCAGGCTAAAGGGGTTAACTGTACTGTAGTGATTCCTTTGTTCTACCGACATTTGCATTTAACAATCTTTATGGATGTTGAAACAGGCTTTAGTCTGAGTTAATGCATTGGTTATCAGAAAATAAAAATCAACAATTAATTAATAAATGTATTGTTAATAAATGTAATGTTGTAAAGTATAAAAAAATATTTTAAAAAAGTATTACCACTTTTTTTTATCAAACGTTATGACGTAAAATGGAAATACGTTTAATATTTTGCACTATTTCTTATATAATTATCAATTGGAAATAGATTCAAGCAGACAATGCTCTTTGGGTCATTCTAAAATCATGCTGGAGAACATGATCTTCGGGTTTATACACAAACATATGGAGTTTATGCCGCTCGAGTGCTGCCGTCATTAAATTCAGAAAATCATTTACATTACATGCTGATAATATAATTTGTAATACAAATGTTTCTATTAAATCAGAAAAATGGTCTCAGGCTTTTTGAGTTCTCGAATTTAACAGCTACGCTGACATGAAATATCCACTTTGTAGATGGTGCCCAGATCTACTGGAGAAAAATGGCCCTTCGTTGCACAAGAAACACAATTGCACAAACATAATTAGCTATGCAGATGATGATAGTCAGACTGTTCACCTTAGGGTATGAAAATGGAAACTCCTGACTCATACACAATGGCTTTGTGACTATTTCAGGATGTCAAATGTAATTTCTTGCCTCAGAAGGTCATGAATTGCAGATGTAACATTAATGTCACCTTTCAAATTCTTTTTAAATCATTTCCAGAGCACCTTCCTGTGATCTCTGTTGACACCAGAGCCCTCAGAATCTGAAGAAGGTAAGATTGTGAGACTCATGCACCCTGACTGTTCCTTCCTGCATCTGTGAGCTTCAACTTGATTGCTGGCAAGGGGTGTGTAGGAGAGTGAATTAAAAAGAGAAGATCACCATGACTCATGCTCATTCCTTGCGATCTATAGACAGATGAGCGCACACACATACAAAGCCCTAGCTGGAAGATGCCATAACTAAACCATCCAGACTCAAACACATCTATCTCTATTGAAAGCCATTCATAATTGTCGGTGCGTTCTGACAAAACCGTTTGTAGCAAGCAACATTGAATATACATCAATAAAATATATTTTTATAGAAGCTCCTGTGCTTTACAATCTCTGCCAGTTTTATCACAATCACTTTATCAGTGTTTAGTGCCAAATGATCTATCTGAAGTCATTCTCGGGGCTCAAGAAACATTTTCTCGGCATATTAGAATGATTTCAGATGGATCATGTGGCACTGCGTAAGTTACAACTTAGCCTAATTTTGACCTAAATGGGCACTAAGTTTCAACTTGCATAACTAAATTTTTTTACGTTGCACCATTAAACTTAGTTTAAATGCAATACTGGGTCCACACCAAAAGATAATCGGGCTGATTTCAGCCGATTTCCCCCCTTCTGACAATCCAAATATGTCCCGATTATCTTGATGGTTCTACAGATTATCTTATCAGATTCTCCCTTGGTATGAGGTGTGTTAAGAGTGTCCGAACGTCAGAGCCGCCCAGATCGCGAATCTTAAATATTCAACATGTTGAATATTCACGATCAGAAATCCTGATGCTCGTGCTCTGGAGATTATCACATGAAACGAAACAACATCCAATCAGAAAGCGAGATAATGGAAGATGGAAGCATAACAAAATGCAGTCATGGCACAACACGTGAAATTGATGTGGACAGCGGAGATGGAGGATCCGCTTGTTGATTTGTGGCTCAGAAAATGTAATTAGCTCAGTATAAAAACATTCCATACAGTATAAGGATAGGTGTACCAATACATGATGTGTGTGTGTGTGGGGGGGGGGGGGGGGTGAGAGAGAGAGAGAGAGAGAGATAGAGAGGTAGATAGGTATTGTTTTACTATATAAATTTAACATTTAACCAACTAAATACCATAGTTAGAATTCTTTTAGCAAAACTATATGGTTAATTTGTGGTTATCATGGTTTAACTACAATATCCATGTTTTACTTTATATTTGCAGTAAAACAATTGTAAATTTTTGTAAGGGGAGAGAGACAGGGCCAGTGTGTGCATTACCACAATCTTTATCTGAGAAATTTACTAAATTCACTAAATTCCCGCCATCTCCACAACTTCACCCAAACCGCCTTTTTTTCGTGAATTTTCTGTGAGAATCATTCCAAAAACTATCATTGCAATTTTTTGCTGTCTGCTATTGGTTCATCAATGCTAAACGTCATATTATGTGACCACGCATTACTTTATAGAGAATTTACGACCCACTAACTACGTTCTACCTTACGAATAATAGTACAGAGTTAGTTACAAACTAGCTAGTAATTACTCAGCCTCTAGTGTGGACTTACGAAAGGCTGGTGCAACCCTACTCTGAACACTGAAGTAATGGCTGCTGAAAATACTGCTTTCCTATCACAGGAATAAATAACATTTTAAAAACATATTGAAATAGAAAACAGTTATTATAAGTTATGAGAAAACATGAGCATAAGTGCCACTGAGATGTGAGAGAAATGGGAAATGCCTACGCTATCTCACGACCAATTCGTACGAATTCAACGAATTAAAAAGTGTTTAATTCGTACTAATTCGTATGATCTCACTCGTACGAATTCGTATGATTTGTCTAAACCCACGTGATGGGTAGGTTTAGGGCCGGGGTAAGGGGTAGGTCATTCGTCGAATTCGCACAATTTGGTCGTGAGATCGGGTTGTAAATGCTAACGGATAGCTCTCTCCATGTATTATAGATTTCCTTGAATAAGATCCTTACAAAAAAGCAGTTATAACCTAAAGTTTCCCTGCTACTCAGCCGTGCCCGTGTCTCTCGTTTTGCTCGATTCCCCACGGTCCTTTCCTCCTCTCTTCCTCTTCGCTCACTTCAGGTGTCAAAGAGGTCATGCCAGTGCAAACTGTAGCTCTCCGAATTCTGAGAATGCAGACATAGAAAAGCACTTCAAATCGGGTTTACCCTTGATAACCCAGAGAGCACTTTGGGTCAAACGCGAGGCCTAGCCAGACTGCAGGGAGTTGTCAGCAATATGAATAATTCTGTCAGGGAAACGCTTCGTCTCTTGTTAATGGTGGTGTTAACGGTATCTTTTGATGAAATATGCATTTTGTAAGGTTGATTCACCTTTTTACTTCATTTATAGGTATTGCAGTTCCCAGGCACATGATCTGGTTGTTTCCCCTCACAGCAGCGCACTGTCTGTGTGAGAGCTTACCTATTGAGTTTATTCTTTGCGACATCACCAGGCACGCAGAAGTCCGAGAGGGTAATCTCCCTAAATCGCCAAACGCCCGAGAGCTGTCCCTATGACGCACAAATAAGCGCATGTGCACGCAAGAGCGGTTCAGTTTGGCGAGATATATGAAGCTCCTGGCGTATTGCGTCATCAGTGTTAACTGTGAAGTTCTGGGACACAGAACAACAGAGGCTCTTTGGCTTTCAAACAGACCCTGCTTAAAACAAGCAGACTATAAATTTGTAATGGATGCTATTTAATTTGAGGGATTCTGGCAGAAATACAAAACGCAACATGAATTATTACACATATGTATAAAATAATAAAAAATTCTGAGCAGAGATAAATTATGGCTGTTCTTTAAGATCCTTTTTCGTGTGGTGAAACTGTCTTCCACTCAAAGTCAGAAAAACCAAAGTGCCAATGACCCCTAACAGGGGAATGTCATTATGGCTGAGAACTTGGCCACAGAAATGGCAGCATGGAGAATTGAGACATCCCTCCTCCCAGTCCGTGATGGGCATTATAGATCCCCGGCTAAAGGTCAGGTTATAAACGTAAGGACAGAGCAAGAGGACAATCAAACTCTGCTGCTCGGCTACCTCTTTCTCTCTTTTCATCTCTTAAGGTGATGATACACAGGGCAACTTTTTGAGCAATATTGCTGGGCAATGTCAGTGTCAATGGGCAACCACAGTGCCCACGACCAATCTAAATTATCCAGATATAAATGTATTGCCCATTTTCAATGGGAAAGTGAACAAGGAACAATCGCTCGGGAAGATTGCCCAGCAACATTGCTCAAAAAGTTGCCCTGTGTATCATCACCTTTAAATGTGTTCATGGATGCCAACCTTGAGAGGAAGATCCTTCATTTCTTTGCACTTTGTACAAAATAGAGCTCAAGCATGTTATTTCTCATAACTTAATTTGTCTGCAACCTCTTTTCTAGTCTTGGTGTTGGCAGAGTATAGTAAATCTTAACACTATCAAATGTTCTGCAAAGAATAAATTAAATACAAGCTCAAGGTTGAGAAACAAGAACCAGTATGTTAAAATAAATAAAAAATACTGGAACCTAATTATTTTTATGGTGTTTGGTTCTGTTAACAATTCTTAAATGTACATTCTCCCATCATTGCAAACATTGTCATGAACAATTCAGAAAAACTAGAATTGAGTCTGAAGACCACGGGACGGGTATACTTATTTTTTATACTTAATTTAGTGTGCCGCTCTATCTAACACACAACTGAATGGGCAAACCTTTCAAAGTACATTCATTTGGCCATGGGCGTGGAAACACACCTAGTGGACTTTGTTTTCAAGCGCTCTAGCCTCTCGCACATGCACATTTGAATGCGTAGAATGTCCACGGACCATCCTGATGACACCAGGACAGGGTAACACCCTGACACCCAGACAGGGACCAATCACTTAATGTGGACAGCCAAAGTAGGGGCTTAAGACCCCAATTCCAATGGGCAGTCTAGTCAGCCCTTGATGTGAAATCCAACAAAATCGCTTTTTGATGCATGACATCTAAACCATTACTACTAATTACAAACATCAGTTTGTTTAAACAGTAAAACAGCAATCCAGTACAAGCGAAGATATAGATTAATATACAAAACAGTTCAAATCTTTCCAAGAACACACAGTGCAACCAGTGAGGGTCATTTGGCAAACAAATGACTATTTCTTTTAAATGACTCACTTTTAATGACTCACAAAAGAGTCTTAAACTACACACTAAGTCACTGAATTGGTCGGGGCAGTTACTGGAATTTACATTTGACTCTATCATATCCGGTAACATCCGACTGGTGCTTTCTGAAAAGAGAATTGTTAAATGCGATCATGAAGAATATATGGTCTCACTTTAAGTGGCTTTAACTATGTACCAACATTGAAATAAAAAATTTGATACAATGGACGTATTGTGTAGCTACATGTGTTTACATTGTACTTACATTTAAAAAAATCCCTGCATGTAATTACAGCTGTAATTAATTGATGTGATTACATTTGTAATTACACTGTTGACCCTTCCCTTGCTCCTTACGCCGCCTTCACACTGGCAGTTGAAATCAGCTCTGATATGGCTCTGAAACGACCGGAAATCATTAATTTCCTATGGAGATGTGAACGGGTCCGACCGAAAGCTGTCCGTTGGTCCGGATGCATTAAAAAATTTAACTCTTGCGAAAAGCTATGGACGGTTCCTATCCAACAATTCCAGCGGAAGTTATCGTTGCTATGATACTGATAAACAAAGCTGAATTCGTAAGTTTTAACAAAATAAATAATGATTTTATAACGATAAGTTGTCATGTCATTTTTTTTTCATGTTTTTCTAACGTTATTAGGGCAGTTAATACAAATAAACTGTATTATTTATACCATTATATCACATTTCTTAGCCGACCCGACATGTCAATGTCCTGAGCAACTTTCCTCATGCAGCAGCCTTCCTTAATATCTCATAACCCTCATCAGAGAGATCATACAGAACTGATCAACTTTTCTAATCACTCCACCATTTTTGTTCTACCCGCTTACGGTGCTTTTCACTGTGTAATACGACAAACGTTGGGGGCGTATTGCATATTACAGAGCTGATTTCAACTGCCAGTGTGAAGGAGGTGTTCACCAACCCTTAAACCTACCCACACCTGTATCACACCTTATAGCACCAAAAGTGTTTTACAATACAACATGGACACAATAGGTACATTGTACTTATTTTTCCAATGTAAGTACATAGTACTGAAAGCCACTTAATATAAAGTGGGACCGAAAACATAAATAAAGAGGAATCGGAACCGGATTTGTTCCTTACCATCCCTGTCACTACACAGCACTAGATTAAACCTTGGTTGTAACTTGTAAATGTCTACATCATGAATATTATATTATGGCATCAAATAAATTTATTTACACTAAATATTCTAAACATTTATGGTCATGCACATAATATATGTATTTCATAAACTCTTTGTATGTGCACGAGTGTTCCTGCACTGCTGCAACTTTATAAGAATCCTTTCAGATCTATTTTATGGACAACAGAGCAAACAGCCTCCACAGGGAGTAATGAAACATGTTACAAGAAAACAGGCATTTCAGGAAAACTACAAAGCCGAAGGAGGAAGACATTAACTTGTCAATCAAGAGATCAGAAACGCAGTGCCAACCAGCTGAATTGTGATGCTTATTTCCACTTGTCTGCCAATGAATTGTATCTCTGGATATTATTCTAATTACATAGCTCTGCCACTAATTCAACAATGGATCACAGACCGCGATTGTGTCTAGCTTTTAACTGCCACCACGCCATAATGACTCTGTGAAATCAAGTACGGCCCATCGCTAAGATAATGTATACGCTTCTCCCATAACGCAGAGGGTGAATTAGAGCTCGCGGCCACATCGGCTTGCCAGGCTTGGGGGAATTCAAGATGGAAATGAGCCGTGAGTGATGTGATTTGTTGGACGGTCTGCCGGACCCTTCACGCATCTACCCACTGCAGCACACACTGCAATCAGCCGGTGCAAAGCCCCTATTATGTCCCGCCATTACCGGCACACAATAGCAGGTATTATCAGTCATACGAGCGAGTGACTTTGACTTGTGTGAGGACGAATTGGTAGTGACGGTTTTAGCTGTTCTGCCAGCAATAAAGGTAGATGTGATAATGTGACAAGCTGTAATCATAAAGGCTGAGGCATTTGTCATTTCCGCCAGTGTGTTTGTACATGTGTCAGAGGGGCTTTCGAATGCACATATGTGTAGCTTTGTGGATTAAGTGTTACAATGCACAATGCGCAGCTGGGCCCGGACTCCCTGATTAAATGGCTCTGTATTAGTGGTCCATAGCAAACGGCCCTGTCTCTCCACCTGTCAATGCTTCCAGCCCTGTGGTTTTAAGCGATCAGCATTGCATCGGCTGGAATGGGCTCATAACCTCTGCAAGTACCTGGTATAATTGCACACTGATTATCATTACTCACACAGCCATTACAGCAGCACGAGTGTCATTAGCAGGCTGCCCTAACGTCATTTCTGATGGTTCACTATTCCCTTTTGTTCAACTTTATATTCTTGAGCGCTAACTCGAAACATTGTCAGGCCAATTTGATTGAGTGAGACGCAATCCCATGCTTTTTTTATCGAGTTTGTTTTTTTGTTAGTTTGTTTTTTAAGTAAAAGGTGTCATTTGCCTCTGTTAACATGGGTAATGCCCCTTAGTTTCGGCAAATTTCATGGTACACGAATCGCAGATGTAGCTCGAATCTCCACTTTGTGCTTTAACTGACCCTTTCGTACCAATCCAACCTCTCATTCTAAAGCAATTTTAGCAGTTAGTGCCCCAAAACAATCAGACCGGCAGGTGGGGCTAATCCTAGATTAGATGAAATGGTTGGCCGTGTTTGTTTACCGAGCAGAAACACCCAGAGACTCTCGGACAGATAGATTGAATTTAGACAGAGTAAAGGCACCCAATCTCAGCGCTTAAATTGACATGATTTGTTTTGCATTTGCTGCAAAGTGAGTGGAATATTATTGGCTCTTAGTGGGCCTGGAGGAGCCTGATTCTTTTCCAGTAACTGTAAGTTTGTGCTTAGAAGATATTCCTCTAAGCAGGCTTTCATAAAAGTCATCGCCTGCTGCTCTTTGCTATTTCATGACAACTCTTCAGCATAACCTAATTCCTGGAAGCACTCAAAAAGTCACTCATAAACCAAAAACCAACACAAGGTTTGACATGTTCTCTTTTTAATTGAACACATACTTTCTATTTAATACAGTTGTTTGGTAGCTTATTCGTCATCAAGGGCTTCAGAGATATAGGAGTGATAGCACTGCATGACTTGTCCGCTTGCTGTCAGTAAAAAGGTACAAAAAGTATAATTTAAATGATCTACTAGCATCGTACGAGGGTGGTCATGTTAGACTTTTCAATCGAATGACTTCCATTCATTCATAAGAATGTGGGAGATAGGCTAATGCAAGCTGATATGAATTTCACTGCGCTCAAAAGTTCAAGTTTGAAGAACTCTGCTTTATGAATTTGTATCATGTGATACAAAATTCATAGATACCATCACAGAGTGACCTCTTAGATATATTCAATTAATGCCAACTGAAAATATTCAGGATTGCAGTGTTGCAGTAAAGCGGAGTAGATTGCATATTGTTACATTTATTTTTTAAAAGACTTTGCAGAATGTGATGTTATTTTACAACCAGCGGCTGTACAAATTTCATTTGGTGTAACCGCAGCTCAAAGGTGGATATGATGCATATGACAATCTTAAAGATGCATATTAGTAGTTTAAGAGTGCAAACTTAAGTGCCATTTTAGTAAAGGCACATAGTATCTTAAGGGTGCACCTTAAATGTCCATATTAATAATTTAAAGTGGCATGTTAGTACCTTAAAAGGCCATTTAGTACATTAATGGTTCACCTAATTAACTTATAATTAAGTGGCATATTAATACCTTAAAGGTGCATATTAGTACTTTCAAGTGGATTTAAGTATAGCATCTTAGCTCATTACAGCAGAATATTAGCTTAGTACCTTACAAGTGTTAAAACCTTAAGAGTTTGCCTTAGTAAATGAACCTGGCATATTAATACAATGGAAATTAAATGTACTAATATGCACATTTAAGACTACACAGTAGTGCATTAAGTGTGCATAATAGTACCTTAAATATGCATATTCATTCTCTACAATGCATATTATTACCATGAAGGGGAATATTAGTACTTTAAGGTACTAATAGGCAAACTAGGGGTTGATAAGGTACAAAAGTGTACATTTAGCTACTACTAAAATTAATTCTGATCATTTTTCCTTATCGTGTGGTAGCCAACCCCTCCTGATCACCCCAAAGAGCCAAACACGCACCAGCATCTTGTTTATTACATTCTCTCAAATCCAAAGAACTCCTCAAATTTCCCATTAAAATAGTACATTTTATGATGGCTTCATTCACGAGTCATTAGTCCAGGCAAAAAGATCACAAATAGCGATGAAGTCATACTCATTGAAACTCAGATCCTTCAGTCTGTTTAAAGATTCATGGACAGCCATTAGCTTTTCCAAGCAGTTCTAGCACTGTTCATCTTAGTGAGGCCATCTTAGGAAAGAAAAAAGAAATGGACCCACAATGTTGCTCATCATATTCAGCCCGCATGCCCTTTGAAGAACTTAAACCGCTAAAACCAATAAAAAACACGAAGATGAAGAGTAAAACATGAAAAGCACAGAATTCAGTGACCCCTGGCCTCGATATCGAGCATTTAGAGAAAGCATCAGGACCAGACATGCACAATTGATAATTGATTCTACGGAGAACCCTGTTGGGAGGTGTCAACCTTCACCTAAGCTGTCAATCAAGCATGATCAAAGCTCAGTGACCCCACATTCAACATAAAAGCCTTTATCTGTGTGTCATTAGAGAACTGAAAAGGCCAACCGCAGGGCTATTACTGCAGAGGGTAGGGCTTTTGATATAGCGTGTCATTTGTATACAGAATATATGGACACATATATTCAAAGTCTCTCCCATGGGAAGCAATCATATGAAAAATTCAGAACAGTCATATCTTATTCATCACAGTCAAAACCTAAACAATCAAAGACTATGATGCTGAGATTGTATTGTTTACCTTTCTGAGACTCCCTCAAATGAGCACATCTGATTTAAAATCTAGAGCGATGGGATTTTCACCAATTAATGTGAACTGAAAGTTGGTATTGTAGCATTTAGCACACAAAGTAGATTGTAAAAAAGTGTCTAACTTAAATTTTTAAGTACAATCACCTTTAAATCAAAAGTTTAAGTCATTTCAACTCAAATTACATTAAACTGACTTGAAATGAGTTGAACCTTGTATAACTTGTCACAAAAAGCTGTAAAAGTGTCTAACTTAAATTTTTAAGTACAATCACCTTTAAATCAAAAGGTTAAGTCATTTCAACTCAAATTACATTAAACTGACTTGAAAAATGAGTTGAATCTTGTATAACTTGTAACAAAAAGTTGTAAAAAAGGGTCTAACTTAAATTTTTAAGTACAATCACCTTTAAATCAAAAGTTTAAGTCATTTCAACTCAAATTACATTAAACTGACTTAAAAATGAGTTGAATCTTGTATAACTTGTAACAAAAAGTTGTAAAGTGTCTAACTTTAATTTTTAAGTACAATCACCTTTGAATCAAAATTTTAAGTCATTTCAACTCAAATTACATTAAACTGACTTGAAAAATGAGTTGAATCTTGTATAACTTGTTACAAAAAGTTGTAAAAAAAATTGTCTAACTTAAATTTAAGTACAATCACCTTTAAATCAAAAGTTTAAGTCATTTCAACTCAAATTACATTAAACTGACTTGAAAAATCAGTTGAAACTTGTATAACTTGTAACAGAAATTTGAAAATTGCTGAAATTAAGAATTATGAAATTATTTAATATTATTAAATTATAATGGAATTATGAATTATTTTTTCGATAAAAAAAATGTAGCACTAAACAAAACACTGAAATCCTGTATCACTTCAAACTTTTAACCTTACTACCTGTCTCCAAGATATTTTTTGTACATTGTTCAAACTGCTGGAGTGCTCCCTGCTAGCACACTCAGTGCCATGAGCTATCAACCACACACAGACTACAAGATGTACATCACAGAAATTGCGACAAATGGCACTTGCACACGCAGAACCACCCCAAGTCTCATTTTGAGAACACACACACACACACACAGAGAACACAAACATACCTCCTGGCAGCAATCCCTGAGCTGTTTTTGCTCTGATGGAATGGTGGAACGCTTTTATTGGAATCGTTCACAGTGGAGCAACTCTTCAGTGCAGCTATCACAGACGGTAGAGAGAGGAGAGATCACCTGCTCAGGCTGTAGAATTACAGCATAATTGGCTGCTAAAGCAGAGTCCGGTCATGTGAAACAATGCAACTCCAATTGACCCCTCTCTTCTACCCCCTCTCTACACTCACAAACACACATAGAGAAACACAAACACTGCAGCTTCCGCGGTGCCACTGCATTAGAGGCCTCAGATTTCAGCACCGGACAGCTCCCTGTCTGCCAAAGCACTCCAGAGATGCATTGTTTCAGCACCACCACCATTACACAGCTCTCCTCATGTTAACATCTATTGGCAAAGATCATCTTTTCCTCTTTGTCCTCTTTTCTATTGCTGACAGGCCCGGTGTTTACATACTGTGCTAAGTGAGAACAGGTCAGAGAGAGAGAGAGAGAATAAGAAAGGGAATTTAGTGGTATGGAACAGACATGCTATTGCTTACTCAAACTACAGACTTCTGTGCCTCTTCAGGGCACAGAGCTTCACTGTCACATTCTGCACACTTTTTTTTGCTGATGTTGAAGTCTTAGCACTAAGCATATTAAGAAATTCCAGCTCCACTATGAGAATATTTAGTTAGGTAACTTAAAAACAAAACAAGAATGTGCTTTTAAAATGTGCGAGCAGTAACATCTAAATGAAAAAATTGGTTTTATTCAAAATATCACTTAATATAGCTGAATCAATATGACAAACATTGTTTAAAGGTCAGGTTAGGAAGAAATCTTAAAGGAACAGTGTACCCAAAAATGAAAATGTTGTCATTATTTACTCATGAATGGATCAAGCTCACCAGCTTAAAATAATTATTTGTTCAACTCAATGATGCATTCACAGTGGTTCACCAATGTTTACTCACACTCATGTTATTCTAAACCATGACGGTTCTGTGGAACATAAAAGATGACGTTCTGAGAAAAGTCTGTGTTTTTTGTCCATACAATGGAAGTCAATGGTAACCAAAACTGTTAGCAACCTTCTTGAAACCCATCTTTTGTGTGCTACAGAAGAAAGAAATATCTTAAAGAATTTGTATACCCTGAGGAGAGAATCCTACTTGCTAGGTTACACATTCATTTACCCAGGAAACTGACAGCTGCTGTAAAAAAAACGCTGCCATTTCATTTGTTATCCGATTTTCACTACAAAAGAGCACAAACTCAATACATCTAGATCGCTAACACCAAAAACGATCTAATGAGCATTTTACTTCAGTTGGTATCCACAGGGCAGTTTTGGCTGTTTTACTATAATTATCTGTTAAATAAATAGCAATTGAACTAAATAGTTTGGACCATGCTGATAATTTTTAACATTCATATTTCTGTAACGCACCATATTCACAGTATAATTTACAGCATGCTTAGAGAGAATATCATTCATAAATAAGCAAAATGAACAATATAACTGATATATAGCCAAAATAATCAGATCTGCATCAAGAGCTTGTTAACTGGAATGAATCAGAAACGCAAATTGAAACCCAGCCCTCATTGTAAAAAAAAAAAAAACATTTTCAAGATTTGTTTTCACAGCATTTTTTTTCTTTTGTCAAATCAACTTAAATAATTTATTTAGTTCAGAAAACTTATTATTTTGAGTTTCTGTTGATTAAATCAATCTTCTTCATTGTATTAACTCACTTTTTCCAGTTGAATCAACTTAAAATTTTAAGGCAACCAGGTTCCTTCATTTTTTAAGTTAAATCAACAATATTTTTTTTTTTGTTTTTTTTTTTTAAGTAAAACTAGATTTGATCAAATAAACGCAGCCCTGGTAAGCATAAGATAAGACCTCAAACTTTTAAACAGTAGTGATTAATTCTACAATGTACAATAAATCTTGTATACCGGAAGTAACCACATTGATAAATGTGATTGATATTTTGAACCTCTGATTTACCTTGCCGCATAGTCCAACAGATAATTGTTATCATGCAGCCTCGACAAAATACAATAGTTTTTAAATAAAACATTGAGCCAGAGACGACAGTCAGCTACGTGTGTGAAAAGCAAGTGAAATAACAGACGAAATGAAAACCATAACATTACACGGAGCACGAAAGAGACACCGACAGCCATGTGCATTAAAGTGGGATGAAGAGCGACCGAGAGAGACATGAGGTGACCGAAAGCAGAATGGGTAGCATTCCGTCCCCATCATCAAGTGACGCGTAAGGAAGAATAACAAAGAGAAACAGCAGACACATGGGAACTTAGAGGATACACTTTACTCAGCACAAAGCCCCAGGGTTTTAGGACCAGCAGTAAATGGAGAGTGACATTTTAAACAGTATGCATAATGAATAAGCCAGAGCAAGGAGAAAAACACAACCAAGGCATAGCAGCTGACACCGCAGCCAGTGATCGAATGAGCGTGTGTGGCCAGACTTAAATACACTCTTACCGTTGGCAAGGTGCGCTGCGCACAGTGTTCCGAGATTAAATTCACCGTATTAGAAAGGATATATCACTTTGATCTGGGCACTAGAGAAATGTGGACTCTGGCATTCCTTTATGTCTAAGGCTGAATGCTGGTCAAATCGGAGCATCAAGCACAACAGGAGCTGAAGTGCTCTCATTACACATGAGTGGGAGAGTGTGTTTTATGATCTGGGCCTTTTGATTCTCTCAGTGTCAATCAAAAGAGCCCGAACGGTTCCTCCCGGTCAGCGGGGGGCGATAGCGGGCAGCGTAGCATCACAATGTCACGACATCCCCAACATGCATCATTCAGCCGTCATCCACGGCTAAGCAGACCTCACAGAGGCAGACGCTGTCCTAATCCTCTTAAACTAGATTTACAAACTGCAGGCATGGTGCAAACATATCATATAGCACGAATTCAACACATGTCGATTGTGTAGCCAAGATTTAAGCCTCCGCTGTAAGTGAAATGAGGAAACAGTCAAAAATAACTTTGAAACAAAAGCAGATGAATATTTCCTCACACATTCGCTGACAGCTCATGAACCGGAGTGTGAGATGACGAAGAACAAACAGTCAGGGAGCCGCTTCTTATCATAAATTTGTGAAAACACATAAATCAAACACAAGGTGTAGGGTGGAGTGATCAAATAACGTGGTAAGAAAATGTGACCAACAAGAATGTGAGACCTGGGATGGGGCATCCCTCCCTCCGCTCGAGTCAAAGTCACCCCGGGACCTGGGACAACAGACAGACTGATGGAAAAAGAGCGAGCCGGTATCAGGCTTTAATACATTTGATATGAAATATTCAAGCCCGTTGCATTAATCTGCCTTTCCTTCAGGCCCCTTAGAGCAATGTTTGTCCTGTGCAGTCCTGACAGAGGACAAAAATGGAGAATCTCACCTGCCTCTACCGAGCGGGTTTATAATACCTCTGGAGAAAGCTTCAATATGGGTAGCATTTCATGAAAATCTCAATGACAGTTTCTCAGCTGTGCCAGGATTCCTGTAAGATTATGAGATTTTGGAAATTAAAATCTTCACTCACGGGTAGCACATTTTTAAGCATAAAAGTAATAGGATGCTGTGTCACTCTAGAGCCTCTGGAAAATGACACTATGATAATTCTGATTGGCTGATCCCAAGCTGAGGCATGATGTGAAAGGCAGCAGGTGGAAAAATACCAGTGCATATTGTTTACTGCATCTCAAATAGTAGGCATTTTACTGTGAGAAGGTGGTTATAATTATGCTGCAGATATGATAAAGACATGCTCAATGGCTGATAAAAGATGCATGGGCAAAATAAAACTAAAAATTTATGTTAATTTTGAAATTTAGATTTAGATTTTTTTTTTCACTTTGTTTATATTTCATTTTATTTAAAGGGATACTCCACTTTTTTTTGGAAATAGGCTCATTTTACAACTCCCCCAGAGTTAAACTGTTGAGTTTTACCGTTTTCGAATCCATTCAGACGATTTTCTGATATTTAGAAGAATATCTGTAACCGGACAGTTGTTGGTCTAATTGACTACCATAGTATATATTTTTTCCTACTATAGAAGTCGATGAGACCAGAAACGGTCTGGTTACTGATATTCTTCTAAATATCAGAAAATTGGCTGAATTGATTCAAAAACGGTAAAACTCAACTTTTTAACTCTGAGGGAGTTCTAAAATAGACCTATTTCCAAAAAAAAAAATGGAGTATCCCTTTAAGAGCATGTTTTATTTTTTTTATTTAAGAGCATGTTAAAGGTTCTGTAAATGTCAAAATAATTGCATGAACAAATAAATACACTATATCATACATACTGTATCAGCTGATATTATATTTGAAGAGTTCAGATGCAAAAGCCTCTAAGTGCCATTTAAAATTTTCTTCTAAAATGACCATTTTTATCAAGCTTGTATATTTAAGTTCAGTAATTTCACTTAAATGGCAATGAAGATTACCTATTTATTGTCATTTAAGTGAAATTACTGAACTTAAATATACAAGTTTGATAAAAATGGTCATTTTAGAAGAAAATTTCAAATGGCATTTAGAGGCTTTTGCATCTGAACTCTTCATTTGTAATTTAACATGCTCTTAAAATAAAATAAAACACTAATAATTGAATTTATTTAATCATTTTGATGTTAAAAGCATGTTAATGGTAATGTAAATGTTTAAAAAGGAAATATGAACAATTAGATATACAATATCTGCTGATGTAACCAAAATAAATAGGTACACAATGTAGGTAAGTTCGTAAGTTATGACATAAGTCAGCAAGGGCTAGCAAGCTACCCCAATCAAATTGTGACCAAAAGCTTTATTGTGACCACAAGCAGATTGTCTGTAATATTTGTTTAATTAATAAACAGAGAGCCTGCTTTTTTCCTGCATGTGTGTGTCAAGTTTATCTCTGCATCGGTAATGAGAGATGACAATGAGAGCCCAAAGCCACGGTCCAAAGTAGAGCTCACTGATGTAAGCCTGGAGGAGTCGAGCACAAGCTTATCTAGCACACCAGATCCACAGCTGGCCACATCTGGCCAAACGGCCATCACCCACCCACCCACTCACACACACAAATTCACATCGCATAATCTAGAAAACCCACCCAAACACACACACAATATTTATTGAACAGTGTGCAATCTGTCTCAGCAACTGTCCTAGCAACCACACAGCTGTTGTGGACTACAAAACCCAAGAGCTTTAGATGGGCTAGCCCTGGGTTTGACCTGAAGCAAGATAGAGCTTGCCTGAACCACAGAGTAACCTTGTCACATCATGAATATATTTAGCACCACATGCTCTCTGCACTGCACCCAAACATGTTAAATGCATTCCTCTCGCAAACATACAACCCTCCCGACCCCCACCCCACGACTACAACCACCACCACCTCTCCCTCTCCATCACTCCCGAACAGTCATACAAAAAAATGTATTGACAATCTAACCAATCTTCAAGCAATCTACCACAACAAGTGTCTCTGACTGGCCTTTGACATTGAGCACTGAGAGGCAGCCATCAGAGCCCTTACCTCTCCAATCCTCTATTATAAACACACTGCCTTGAGGCTGTTTCGCTGCTCTCAGAACAAACTGAGATCCCTAGCAGAACAAACAAACAAAAAAAGCATCCTTCACCACATCGTTGTCACACAGATTGTTCTCAGCAGACCCCATGCTGAAAACATGAACTCTCACATACATCTAGCTGTCCCTGTACACCTTGAAAAGATGTGTGGTGCTCTCAAACAGAAATTCTGCAAGATATTGGCTTTGTATAGCAACATTAAATGGCCAAATAGAACCATCTTGCTTTATATATATATATATACACACATTTTCATTATCATATTATGCTGATTGTGAAAGATACACAAATAGTTAGTGAAATGCCTTATGCTAGACAGCACCACAAATGTAACGTTATCATGGTACGAGCATGGAGCAACGTCAAGCTAATAAAAGTAGGCTATTGTTGTACCATTGCAGTGGGAGTTTGCATGAGTTTCCAGTTGTGTGATGCTTTCTCCGGTGTGTTGAAAGTCTCGGCGTGGCCGTGTACCATGAGTGATCGCTCTTGTGTTCGAGCATGTGCAAGAGCACGAGCACTCTTGTAAAAATTGTTTGCAATCTGAAACATCACAGACAGAGGCCACTAAAAAAATACACATAGCACCTTTAACTAAGATTTGTGCCTCAATAAACTCCTAATTACAGCATATAAATAGTTAGTAAGGTAGCAGTTACGTTTACACTGTAAAAAAAATATTGTTGGTTTAACTTAAAAAAATGAAGTAACCTGGTTGCCTTAAAATTTTAAGTTGATTGAACTGGAAAAAGTGAGTTAATACAATGAAGGAGATTGATTTAATCATCAGAAACTCTAAATAATAAGCTATCTGAACTAAATAAATTATTTAAATTGATTTGACAAAAGAAAAAAAATGTTGTGATAACAAATCTTGTTAAATCTTGTTAAATCAAACCCAACTGTTGGGTTACATTTTTTTAATGAAATTTTTAACCAAAACGGTTGGGTTTGTCCATATTTGACCCAAATTTGGATCATTGAGTATTTAGTATTGAGCATCATATTTAGTCTTCATATCAGAATGAAACTAAAAGTGAAACTGAGGACTGGGGTAAAGTCTACTAAAAATTTAGCTTTGCCATCACAGCAATCAATTACCTTTTAAAATATACACAAAAAAAACATAGAAAACCATTAAATTGTAACAATATTTCACAAAAAAAAAAAATATAAATAAATATATAGTTAAATACATAAAACATTAAATGTCACAACTATAACACAGGACACCTTTCAGCAGCTGACTGCCATGCTGAATCATCATCATCATCATCATCATCACACACATCTATAGTGGCCATGGTGCACCTTGAAGGGATGTGCACTGCTTTTGAACAGGACTTTCTTTTTTTAAGAGAGGCTCTAGTCAGAAAATGAAATCCATCTATTTACTGTGACTCTCAAATATTCAAGCTATATCTTTTCTTAATCTTTATTATTCCTCTGAAGCTCACTGGCCTGGCTGGATGGACGAATTAATGGCAAACGGCATCCACACTGTGATGTTTGCCATCACTAAGGAGGGAGGGGAGCCACTCACAAAGGATACATTAACAGTCCTTCCGTCCAGATGGCTGAATGAGTTCCAGAGGGGAGAGCCAGGAGACACACACACACGCGCACACAGACAGATAAGATGTGGGAAAGGCCACTAGCCTTAATTTTACTTGAGACAGCATGCTCAAGCACATCTTATCATATTCCTGCAGAGCAGTATGCCACGCTGGGATCAAAGTACTGCACATATTTAATGTTGAAGGGCCTGTATGCACAGCACGCCTACGGCTAAGACCCGGACAGCGAGAGCTGGAAAGCAGGCCGCAAAATATTTGCAGAGATGTGCATGTTTGACAAGGTGAAAAGGGGAGTCTTTGAACTCTACAGCCTAAGTGCTACACGAACTCCGGGTATGTGTGTAAGCATTAGGGGTTACACAGAGTCATTTAGATCTGCTAGAGTCGACTTGTTGGGTCTGTTTCTATGGATTACGAGTTCAGCTGTGCTTGTGTAATAGTTGGTGACAACAATAGGAGCAATCTTCTTCAATCCACACACTGCATCTATTGAAGCAGAATTTCCAATTGAATTTTCAATTAAAACGCATCAATGGAACTAATATTATTGATGTGATATGTACTACCATTAAATTATTCACATTTTGGGAGCCATGGTGTGCCGACTTTTTTTCCCTTTTTTTTTTATTAATTTCCTTGTTGAGCACCCAATTTGAGCAACATATTGCTTTGCTGTGGATGTGCATGCTTTATATATATATATATATATATATATATATATATATATATGTATGTATGTATGTATGTAACAAAAGATTGATCTATCTATCTATCTATCTATCTATCTATCTATCTATCTATCTATCGTGATGGGAATTTTAGATTTATCTATCTATCTAGCTGTGTTCGACCTCACACCCTTTCTGCTTATCTCTCGTTTGATCAAAAAATGCACACATACATTTCACACTTGAAATACAATGGGCAACCTGGAGTTTCCCTGCTGCTTGGTCCTTTGTTAACTACAGAACAATTTGTTCCTATGAAGCTTACTCTAACCTATACATTTCGAACAGAACACTTTGTTCCCACGAAGCTTACTCTAACCTATGCATTTCTAACAGCTTGGTTATATCTTAATAATGTCCTTTAGGTTATATGAACATCTTCCTTTAAATGCTTATGAATACATACATTTTCAACGTTAATAAAAGTTGCACAGATCTAAAAACATCTAAAAAAGAAAAGAACACAAATAAAAGAAAAACGCATCCAAATGTAAATCTAAAATTCCCATCACGATAGACAGATAGATAGATAGATAGATAGATAGATAGATAGATAGATAGATAGATAGATAGATAGATAGATAGATAGATAGATAGATAGATAGATAGATAGATAGATAGATAGATAGATAGATAGATAGATAGATAGATAGATAGATAGATAGATAGATAGACAAAAATGACATGACAGAGATGACTGTTTGAGCAGTCGACAATGCAAGCAGCATGAATCTGGCATCAGAGGTGACGCACGCTTTGTTTCTCACCCGCATCATCTCAACTGCGTGGACATTCTCTTCCCTCGCTACACGCTTTCCGTAAACACAGTGTTGGACTTGCCAAAAACAGCTAAGACCGCTGATGCTGTAAGGCGTATGGTGAGTCAATATCAGAAGGTAAACACTGACCCGTGAATACTCCACTAGCTGGCTCCTTTTCTGGAAAATTATTAGTCGTTTACCCTTCAGATACACCAGTGGCCTGCTTAGACTAGTCCTAAAAGTGAATCACCTAAATTTTATCTTTAAGATTGGTCCTAACTAAGTCAGTTTCATACAGTAGATCGGTCTAATTTACTAGTTGGTCAAACTTCTTAAAGCGATACTCCACTTTTTATGGAAAAGGCTCATTTTACCACTCCCCAGAGTTAAACAGTTGGGTTTTACCATTTTCGAATGTATTCAGTCGATTTTTTGATATTTAGAAGAATATCAGTAACCAGACAGTTTCTGGGCTCATTGACTTCCATAGTATATTTTTTTCCTACTATGGAAGTCAATGAGACCAGAAACTGTCTGGTTACTGCTATTCTTCTAAATATCAAAAAAAAAAATTGGCTGAATACATTAGAAAATGGTAAAACCAAACTGTTTGGTAAAATGAGCCTATTTCCAAAAAAAGTGGAGTATCCCTTTAAGACAGAGTTTTAACATAGAGGTATGTTTATGCAACGGGCCCCCCTATAATAGAGATTTGGATGAACTATACATAGGCACCAACTAAAACACATGCAAGGCACTTGCAATAACCTGAAGGCATGCAGCAAAAATAAATCTGCCGTCTAAAATTCTTTAGTATGACATCTGTGCCCAACACCACAAGCGAAGGCGAAAGCAATCTGGCAGATATTACTTCAGTATACACTACACTGCCCGGCATAGATTAGCAAGCGTGCCGAATTAACGACGGCTACCAGAAGAACAACACAACCATAACACTCCTTTTCTATAAAAACATTTCACTAGACTTTTTTCAAAGACAAAGAGTCTGGGGAAAATGCAGGCCAAATGGGGAACAAGCTGAGAACAAAAAAAGACTGCACTAAAAAAGCACAATAACAATACAGTAGAGAATAAATCTGAGAATATTTGGCATACCTGCAAGAACAAATCGTACCCGACACCTGAATTTGTACCTGAACAACAAATATTCAGGTAAAAGGAACAAACAACATGTCATGCTCAGCAAATGACTGCAAGTAAGGCATCACTCCAAAAAATCACTGGCGTCAAAGTAAGTCATCATCCCGCATTATTTTTTTCCTCATTTTTTTCCAGCGGGCTATTTTTATGTGCTTTGTTGCATGTTGAACAGATCAAACGCATTGCCTGCGCAGGAGTTCCTTTATGTCTGCCTGTGACAGGTGCTTTAAGAGATGCTTGGTATTGTTGGTGTGTAACTCAACTATCCATGATTTAATATTTCACTTCAAATGGAAACCGAGAGATGTTGTGGAGAGAAGATCCACAGCATAGCATTTTATGATTCACTGTTGCTTGACAGGTTGAGAAGCTCTTCGTGTAGCTCGATTCAATGAGTCCCTGAGATTCCATCGCATTTCTCCTTCTCATTATTCAGGAGATGTGCAAAGTTTGTTTTGGGCGGAACACGGCACGCCAGGGTCACGGATCGTTACTGGGAAACATAAGGGAATGTGGAAGGGAGATAAACATGGAAGATGGGATGGGAGATTAGAGGAGAGCCAGAGTTTGGGGTGAGCACAACACTGAGATTGGAGTCATTTACATTATCCCTTCGAAGCTTTTAGCATGCCAGGATTACACCAATGAGACCAACACTACTGCTCTGGATGGCTCTGCTCACTTCAGTATATAGCCAAACACATACTGTATATACACAGAACACAGATGCCTCCCTCATTCCATTTTTTAAACATAAACATACTCAGAGCTCTTTTTTTTCCCCAAACAATGTATATCATGTAGCAGTAATAACCATTTTCTAATTATATTGTTTACAGTCTCCATTTCTGATGCATTCAGAATCCATTTCATTTTCATCTGCTTAGAAAATAAACAGTTCTTAGCACTCATGGTCTGTAGGTTGCTTTTAAAATTATTCGTCAAGCTCAAATTCAAATTAGGCCTATTCATAAATTAACGCTCAGTATTGCAGACTTCATAATTTAGAAAGCAATATTCAAGGCCGTCACATTTACACTATTGATGTAGGATCCATTACAATTAATACAATGCATTTCACGTCACAACACAAAATGATTATTTTATAAGAAATGTATCTTTTACAAACAAATCAGTATCTGACAAGTAAAGTTACAAAAGTTATAAAAGACAACAAATGTCATACTTTTTGCTTTTTGCTTTAACAGACAAATAGGAAAATGTATTTCACTGCTGTGTCAGCATATAATTTACTAATTTGTCAAACTAAGGTCAGAATGCAACATTCTGAACCTGTCAAAATGAACAAATAAATCTTTCCTGAAATCTTTTGATTTACTATGGCCATTTGAGAACTTTAATTTATATTATTCAGATGAAATAGAGCAGAGCTAAATCAGATCAAATGTGAAAGTGAAAATGCAGGGACTAAATCAAAGAGCGCAAGACCAAAAAATAAATAAATTAATAAAGTAAAGTAGATTTAACAATAAATGAATATTAAAATGATTTTCATTTGTCATCATCAAAATGTAAACTCTACTATACTGTATGTATTGAAACGATTCATAGAACATCTGATAGAAAGACAGAACAATAGTATATATAGACAGATATATATATATATATTTAATCTTTTAATAATATGAAATAATAATTTAATCATTTTTTAAATCAATTCCTCCATTCCAGGTGGATGAGGCAGATAGGCCTGTAAACCAGCACCTGCTCTCCCCACAGCGCGGTGTTGCCAACTCTAGCTAGGGAGAACTATCAAAATGGAGTCTCCATCAACAAATACATACAGTGCCATTATTCTCTAAGTACTTTAGCCTCTTATAAGCATTCCAATGTACCAGCTGCAGACAAGCCCAAATGTCACTTCCATCTATGCTTTTCTATCCATTCAGAGGTGAGCTGATAACTTGCGTAATTCAATACAGAGGATATGCAATAACTGAACTGTAATCCCCTTTACTCTGCCACAGCAGTATGCAATAATGTCATGTCATATCTTGTTATACAACAAGATGCGAGTTTCAGCCTATGAACGAATCGGTGGGTGGTGGGAAAGGCAATATGAGACCAACGAATAAGAGGTGTTTTTCTTAAACAAAGCTATATTGTGGCTGCAGAAGACTTATACAGCACCAAAAGTCATATTCACCACTTTATGGTTTATATAGAATGGTTTGGAAAAGGGGTTATCACTAATAGTACAGCAAATGAATCAAACAGACCAATCACTATTGGTCTAACTGCTCAAACAGGTTTGCAAAAAGTCTTGCAAAAGATTCAGTTTGATTCATTTGGACAGTTTATTGGATAATGAGTAATTCAAGAGTAGTTCATGGCTGCCTAAACATCGCAGTACAAGCCGGTTGTGGTATCGCGTGTTTGTCCATAAAACGTTCATATCAGTTTGGTGTTGAAAGACTATGTTGCGGTGAAAAAACCAACATGCATACAGTGCATGACCCGGCAATCCCCAGCACTTAAAAGATGCCATTAATTATTTACACGTCCTACCACATGCGTTCTACATGTTTCTCTCTCTGTGCATTAATATTTCAGCCTACTCCAGGACGAACTCTTGGCTTCCTAGCGGACATTTTGTCCACATAAATCACACAGTGACATTATAGAAGCCTAAGATGGCCTTCACTGCCACTTACCACAAGTACACATAGGGGCGCATTAATCTCGCCCTCTCTCCAGACAGAGGAGAGAGCCCGGCTCTCGCGGCGCACTAAAATGTCACTAACAAACGAGGCCGCTCCGGAGAGGACTGTCTGTAAGTGCACAGTTACACAAAGACCATGAGGACAACTTGGAAGTCCGGTGAAAATGTCACGTCACTTCTTGAAGATAAAAGTCAGCTAATCTGCAAGATAACGGCGACCGAGTATGGTGGTACTTCATTTTAGAACGGCCTGGGAAACATCAGGTGGAGTGAGATGCTGAGTCTCTGAGCCTCCAAGTTTGTGATTGGTGGGCGGACATCACGTGGCTATCCTGTTGCTGGTGTCTGGGGAGAGCAGTGTGGTAGCAGCAGCTGGAACTACGCTCCTCTTAGCCAGGGCAAAAGCCTCGCTGACCTCCCATGAGGCGGTGCTAAATGGATTTCTGTCTTTAATCCCAGTGTATGATTTTATGGTACACCTTCCCCTCAGGAGCCGCAGGGGTTGCGGTGTACGCCGTACTCGAGTGCATGCTATGTGTTAGCACGTCAAAAATATGAATCACCGCGTCAGAGATTTTTCTCAAGCCCTCTATTTTAGCAGCAAGGATGTGATCTACTGGCTATGTTTTTCCCCAGGCTTTAGGCTGACATGTTCTCAGTGTCTCTCTCTGATGCCGCTGCATTTTCATACCTGACAAAATCCGCTCAACCACGCCAGCTTCTGACTGTGCCGTGGAAGGTGTGCGTGGAATCACAATGATGTGTCAGTGAAGAAGCATCCCCGCCCCCCAAAGGCAGATAGCCAGCTGCATTTAGAGAGCCAGCCGCCCACTGCCTCCTTACACAGGAAGTAATGAGGCTTGGCCCCTGAGCCAAATCAGCCCCAAACATAGATAGGGCACAGAGACAAACATAACACATACAGGAAACTCGGGCATAAAAACAAGGAGGGAGAGGGAAAAGGAAATAAGGAAGAAAAGGAGGGGGAGGGTATAAAAGATAATATTAGAGTTGGAAATGTAAAGGCGGAGAACTACGTGCCTCAGTGTGAAAGAAATGGAGTCGGAAGGCAGGGAAGAAGATGAGCGGCTCAGGTTTCAGTGCTGTAGCTAATGGACGGCTGCATTGCCGTCCTTCAGAACAATGGGATGATGATACAGATATGAATGAGAGATGCACTCTCATTGAGACGAGTTTTAAAACGATGTTAGTGCATCGCTTATTCAATTGAGCTCCTATGGAATATACAACATACTCTCTACAACATAAGTCCCACCAAAACATGAGATCATTTTGCCGTTGTAAAGATGAATGCGTTCGCACATGGCCACAACCAGTGCATTTCATCATGTTCCTTCTCAGACGATCATCCGAGAGAAAGTCCAAGCAGGGGCGGAACAGGCTTGTATTATATTATACAGTGATGCATTACCCGACACAATATTACACATTCAAAATCCAACTTGCAGTCCACTACTCTTTTTCTAGCTGCCAATTCTATTCATAAAACAGCTTGGCCCAACAATAACACCTCCCTTTCTAGATGCAGATGTATTCTGAGACTCAAATCTGTTCTCCAACCATCTCATATTTCACAATATAAAGAAATTTAAGAACAATGTACACAGGCTTTCTGTCCACTATTGTTTTTAATGATTTAGCCCAGTCAATCAAAAGCTTTTCACCTCACCACATTAATTCCTTGGAGTATTTAGTCTTCATAACATAACAAACATTGTTTTTGTTCTTGAATTGATGCAATTCACGCGGGTCATCCTTTAGGGCGGGAAATATATAAATTCATATAAATAAGGAAAAATTGCATCCCTGAGTAATGGAAGCTGATAATTCATCAGGAATAAATTAGTCATGTTTATTCATATTTAATTTTTTTAACAAATAAATGCAGCCTTGGTGAGCATAACATAGTTTTCCTATCCTCAAACTAATATACATGTAGTTGAAATTTTTATATTTGCATTTTTGGGTCATTTGAGGAACTTTATGGGTATACCCCAAAACATAAAAACTTTCTCACAGGTCCGGTGAATTGTAGCAATGACCCTGGCACAGACAATCATATTAATATAAGAAAAGGACAGCCATGTGGTCTGTGAACCATGGCCGAAAGCATGGTTCCTTGTCCTTCTCTGGCCCCAGACTAGACAGGGCCCTCTTTTGCCCCTCACCCCTTCCTTATCTGTATTCGCCCCAGGGCACTTTCAGCTCAAGAGAAAATTCACTGCACTGTGAAAGAGAGAATGTCTGGTATTAAATTATACATATGCTTCTCTTTATACAAGCAGTTTGACATGTTCTCACTGTTGACTAGGGTGTTGGATTTAGTTCCTGTATAAATAACTATAGAAAAATATTTATATACATATAAGATATTGAAGTTTAACATCTGAATAGATGAATAGAGGAATGTGAATTTTCACTGGTATCTAAAAGGCTGTTGTTGTTGTTGTTGTGGTTTTTTGTCATAGCTGGTAAAAAATATTTTTCCCATGTGGCTGGCAAAAATATATATATTTTAGAACCTGTACATATACAGTGCATATGAAAATGTCAGCCAGGGGCATAAAGATGCATATCTTGATTTGTTTTCCTTATAAAAACACATAAACGAGGGTCACTGCTTAGATTTCAATATGCTATAAAACGCTCCACGATCTCCAAGATATGATTATGGAGGAAGAAGCGGGAGGAGTAATGTGAAATGTCATTTAAGTTACCTCTGTAATTGTCTATTCATTGTAAGGAGCTATTTAAGGTCCCAAGACTGGATGATATTCAAACTCCAAGCTGGCTAATTGGTGCTGACATAAAAAATTGATGGGATGTTTTAACACCTTGCTTTATAAATAAACAACATCACAGATTTGATTACAGAAGTACATCAAATTAGCATGCAGACTAATGAAAAAATTCCCCATTCCCTAATAAAACAGAATATTTTTCAGTAATTTAACAAAAGCCTGTATTTTATGTGGATAGCACATTCTTTTAGTATTCATGAATGAATTGAGCAGTGTTTGAGAGTAACTAAGTTAAACTCATATCGGCTTCTTTCAAATTAGTATACACTCTAAACAATGCTGGGTTTGAAATGTAATTTCAAATTTTTACTCAACTTCAACTTTCCCTTTCAGCTGTACATTTTCTAATTGCATTTTTAACCCAACATTTAGGTTTGTCCATATTTTACCCAAATAAATTTGGGTTGAAATAACCCAGCAAGCTTTTCCATCAACAAGCTTTTTTTTTTTTTTTTATCAATGAGTATACTGTGACTAAACATTACAATCAAACATGCTCCCGTCTGATATGCATCTCTAATATGTAGCACTGCACAGTCAGGTTCATTTTAGTAAACTAATTTACTAAAGTGTTCAGTATTCATATGAATGAACAGACCGAAGAAAAGAAAAACTCAACAGTTTGAATCCCCACACTGCATTTTAGATTTACACTAATTGCAGAATATTTAATAAAATTCTGCTGTTCATTACATTGTTTCTGCCTCAATTCTATAAATTATGTAAGCTGTAAATATAAATTTGTATGTAATAAATTTATTCAGCAATGAAGCATTAAATTGATCAAAAGAATAGTTTCTAGAGCACCAAATGAGCAAATTATAACGATTTCTAAAAGGATCATGTGACATTGAAGACTGGTTTGCCATACATTTAAAATATATCAAAAAAGATTTTTTTTTTAATTGCAATAATGTTTTTCAATATTATAGTTTTACTGTACTATTAGTATAATAGTAAGCCTAATTGACAATGTTCATCATAAAAAAAAAAAAAATAAAAAAAAAATTATACGGCCAAATACAGCTGATTCAATTATAAGTAGCCTGATAAGTAGGCTCAATGTTGCAAACTGCTAGAGATTGAATGAATAAGCATTTGCTTGTAGCCTAACAGCTATAATTTCAAAACAGCATCCCTAACACTGTAACTGAAAGTATTATCATAAAGATGTAAAAGGACATACATGGAGTCATACAGACACAGATTACAATGCAAATGCTATTTCCCATGTGCATCAGTCTCATATCTCACTTCTTCAGTTCTCTCTAGTGTGTGTGTGTGTGTGCACTCTCAATGCGTGAGTGTCTTAGTGTGTATCCAGTGCCTCAAGTCTACCTACCAAACCTACTGCAGCACTCATATCTTTACTTATCTAAATGGAATCTCCACCCTAAGACCTGATCTCCACTGACAGGACGAGAGCAGCCAGCACCCTCTCCAGCACTACACTTCCTCTTTGACTTCTATCCGTCTCTCCTCCTCTGACCTTTAGCATCTGCTTTCGATCAAGCAAATCTCTCTCTAACAACAGACCTGCTTTAAATAGGTGAACATGCTTATGCTATTGGTAAAACAAAATGTACTCTCCAACACAGAGTCATTATTCTTGATATGAAACAAACAAGCAAGTGGGCAGACCCTAGTCCACCTGATATAGCGAAGATAAAGACAGATGAAAAACAGGGCTCTCTCATTAACATGCAGAGCTAATGAACTCAGCAGCAAGCACAGACACTATTAGACTGCTTGACTGCCTCTTTTGTAATGCCGAGAAGAGAGCTGGAATATGTATATTGATGCACAGGAAGTTGAGAAGGGATTTTATTAGAGGAAAGCAGAATAATGAGACCTGAAAAAAAGGTGTTTCATAAAATCACGTTATCACAGACGGTGGCGCAAGCTCACGCACACTAGCATAACTACACATGCATGCATGCATGCACACAGTCTAAATGTTTAGAAGATTGCACTTACGCGTCCTAAAGCGATGGTGTGGGCGAGTAGGCTTGGTAGAAGGGCCCTTGGAGGAGCGTCCATGGTTCCAGCGTTGACCGGGTTTGGAGGGGGACGCAAGGGTGGAGGTTGGTTGGGCCGCTTGGGTGGCGGTTGTGCTCGTCGGAATCGTAGTGGTTGTCGTGCTCGCGGTGGTTGTACCCGGTGGCCCGGCCCGTGAAGGTGGCGATGCGTGTTTGCTCCCACCCTCCACGTTGGGTTTTCGGATCGTGGTGCTGCGCGGGGTGACATCCTTTGCTCCCGGTTGGACAGGATTGGTGGCCCGGGTGGCGGTGGTGGTGTTGGTCACTCGCGTTCCTACTCGGTTATGCAGGTGTGGAGCTCTGTTTCCTGACCCTCCCCCTAACGCCCCACCTCCACTGCTGCTACTGCTACTGGCCGTGTGGTTCGAGGACTGCCCAATTCGAGTCCTTTGAACTGTACCTGTACCCTCAGCTGCTCGGGTCGCTGAACCCGGAGCCACTGAGGGTGTAGTGGAAGTGGTAGACATGGAGCCATCAGAGCCCTTCGGCAGGGCACTGGGTTTAGATAGGAAAATGGGGTCCTGTCCGATACGATTTGCGTCCACCAGGTCAGTCGGGACATAATCCTGCACTGAGCCAACCACAATCCATTTTAGAAGCATCAGGCTAAGGCCCAGGCCCACAAAGCCCATCAGCAGGGGCACAACACAAAGCCAGGTCTGCTGGCGGGGCCACACGGCACAGGGGCCACAGCGGAGGGGCCCTGGGGCCCGGGGAGAGGCTTGTTCTCCCCCAGGCTCTTCCAGGGTCATGGTCTCCATGGTGGCCCCTAGTGCTGTTCTCTCACTCATGCTTCTGGGGTTCAGGGCCCAGCCAGGAAGTAGTGCAAGCAGTGGAGGGGGCTAGGGAGGGAGCCAAAACTGGGCATCTCATTAATATTCATTTAACACTCTTCCACAGCTACAGATACATGCAATACCGACTACTCAGATGGATGGAACGGCAAACATCAGCCTATATACATGAACAGAAAAATATATGAATTCTATACAATACAGCAAACAAACCTTAAAACCAAAAAACACCAATAGTCACGTACACACGCACACAAACACACACTCAATAAGGGACCAAACGGGACTGGGTTTGGGAGAAGAGTGGGTTTTGGGAACAAGCCTCTGTTTAGTTCAGCTTCCCGTAGAACCGAAGGTAATTCCCAAGATGCTCCATATGTAGCGACGAAAAAAATAGAACAAAAGGAAGTTTTGGGGATCCGTCAGTGTTCTGTCCGTAGTCAGATTTTCCTTGTAAATCCGTGAGTGTTTGAGCGAGGGCAGCTCCCTGCTGCAGATCTTTTCTCACAGCTGCATTAACGCATCGGTCGTCGCGCCTGGCGCAGCCCTGCCTCTGTATGTGTGTGTGAGAGTCTGTGTGTGTAGAGAAGCTCAGGTAGCGGCAGAAGCACAGCCCCACTCAAGGGACAGCTCTGCGTCTCTCTCTCCCCCGACACGGCACTTCGTCTCTGGCTACGCAGCTTGTGTCTTCTCTCTAGTCTCTACAGCGGTGCATCAGTGGACAGCCGGTAATCCACCCCAGAGGAGAGAACAGCGCAGCGCGGGAGAATTAAGTACTGTGACCAGGCAGTGACGGCTGCTAGGGTTAAATCCATCAGATCCTTTTCCCAATCCCTGCCCTTAGATCTCCTGTTCTGTCAGTGCACATCCGAGCCTCTGCCCTGCATCCGTCATTGCACCAGAATTCAAAGACAGTCCTGTCTCTGAGCTTGCTACATTCCCACAGTGAAAGACTCAGACCTTGGCAGATACACAGCACACAGAGTGTGAGAGAAGCAAGCAGAGGGAGAGAGAGAGCGGAAACAAGAGAGAGAGAGAGCGGGCGATAGAATGTGCAGCAGAGAGAAAGCAGAAAAGGTGGGGGAGTGAGTGGGTGAGCATGAGACTGTGAGAGAGTGAGATAGGGAAGGGAGGGGGGAAAGGAGAGATCCCTGCTCTGAAAACTGATGCGGCTGCTTTTCTTAGAGGCTGCAGTGTGTGTGTCTGTATGTGTGTTTTCTGGTGTGTATGTGTGTGTCTCGGAGGGGGGTAAATGATACTAGTTATAAATTTCTTGAGCAGCCACAATTTTCCCTTCCCGGCCCTTCTTTCTTTGTTGACTGCATGTGTCCAGACTGACAAATATGAACTGCTCAATGACTATACTTGAGCTTGTTTGTGACCAAACATGGAAGAGCAAGGAGGTCAAATTTGGGAGGGAGGGAAGGAAGGAAGGAAGGAAGGAAGGAAGGAAGGAAGGAAGGAAGGAAGGAAGGAAGGAAGGAAGGAAGGAAGGAAGGAAGGAAGGAAGGAAGGAAGGAAGGAAGGAAGGAAGGAAGGAAGGAAGGAAGAGAAAGAGAAAGAGAAAGAGAAAGAGAAAGAAAGACTTGCTATGGTATTAAATCCTGCAGAAGTTGAAGAGAAAGAGCAGCACATATAAAGTTCAAATCCCCCACAGACGCCCGTCTCTCAGACACACCCCTGAGTGCCTGAGGGACTGCAAAAGGAGAGGCTTCTGGAAGACAGGTAAGGACATGGGAGTATGAAGACTTGATTTTAAAGTTTCAAACCAGGACACTCAGTGAGTAAAGACAGATATTGTAGTGGGAGGAAGCTACCAAGCCTGAAACAATGATAGGAATAACATTATTCCACATCTAGTCACTTTCAATCTATTTCCACTCCACAGCAAGGTTTACCAAATAGGACAACATACCAAAAGGACAAGCTCCGCTCCTGGTCCCTCCCACTAGTTTATTTAGTTTCCTCGATATCTCAACAGAATCAAATGCAAATAATATTTAAAAATATATATTTACAGGTTGTTGTCTTCCTTTTTGCAAATAGATAGGACAACTTCAACACCTATAATGTACATGTTGTCGTCAAAGTCCACTTCCACCAGACTACTATGGATACTTGACTGGAGTCAAATAGCGCCTTGCTTAAAGGAGTAGTTCACTTTAAAAAAAAAAAAAAAAAACTTTTGCTGATAATTTACTCACCCCATGTCATCCAAGATATCCATGTCATTCTTTCTTCAGTCGAAAAGAAATTTTTGATGAAAACATTCCAGCATTTTTCTCCATGTAATGTACTTCAGTGGGAACCAAATGGTTCAAGGTCCAAAAGACACTTTCAGTACAAACTGCAAACTGTTCAAAGGGCTTTAAACAATTCCAGGCGATGAATAAGGGTCTTATCAACCGAAACGGTCGCTCATTTAATACATAAATAACAAAGTTGACGTTTTATAAGCTGAAATGGTCGCCTTGCTCTGTACTGTGACCCACGTTTGTGACTCTCCTGTTCGAACTCGTTCATCAAAATGAACAAATCTTTTTCCGAGTCGTTTGGTTCATTCAACGAACGAGACGAACAAATTGACTCGGAAAAAGATTTGTTCATTTTGATGAATGAGTTCGAACAGGAGAGTCACACAGTACAGAGCAAGGCGAGCATTTGAGCTTATAAAACTTAAACTTTGTTATTTATGTATTAAATGAGCGATCGTTTCGCTTGATAAGGCCCTTATTCATCATCTGGAATCGTTTAAAGCCCTTTGAACAGTTTGCAGTTTGCACTGAAAGTGTCTTTTGGACCTTGAACCGTTTGGTTCCCAGTGAAATGCATTATATGGAGAAAAATGCTGGAATGTTTTCATCAAAAACCTTTTCGACTGAAGAAAGAAAGACATGGACATCTTGGATGACATGGGGGTGAGTAAATTATCACTAAAGTGAACTACACCTTTAATAGGAAAAACTTTTGTTTGTAATGATCTGCAAGAATTCAAAGAGTGGAAGTGAGTAATTTTTGGATTCCAGTAAGGATCCAGCGCATTATAGGCAGTGGCTAAAGGCTCCATAGAATCATAAATATGAAGAGAACACCGCAATGAAAAATCTGAAAATCTTTTTCAGGTGGATTTTTTTTAGTCTAGTTTAAAATGGGATGAATATGCATAGTGTTTTAGGCTAAACACAGGTGTAAGAAACAACCATAATGCTGTTTAGAACAAGTATGACAAATAATCGTTTTGTTTATAACCCTCTGTCAATCTGACTGTCTGTGACTGGAAAAAATATATTTTTATATATTTTATTTTAAAATATACACAATTATTTTTATCAATGTAATATAACTGCAAAAATAGCATTTACAGTCAGCCTATCTCATCCTTTTAAACACAGCAGTAAGCTATCATATGGATGGAAATATGTATATGGAAATGATATGCAGATGAGCATATGCATAGAAAAACAAGGCCATGTAAGCTCCATATATGGTTATTTTGGGGGAAAGGCGGTGGGGATGCATATATACACAATCTACCACCGATAGGATTTCTAAAGGGAATTTTGCCCAGGTTCTGGTGTACAAAAACTTTTTGTGCATGTTTTTCTACATTTTGTGCATACATACACTTTAAGGATAGCCTGGCTAACATCAGATCCAAGTCTCTTGCTCAGGTGTGTCTCACAGTGGATTTGAACCCGGGTCTCTCACACCAAAGACATGTGTCTTAGTCACTGCACCATCACCACCCCCAAATGTAGAATAAAACTACATTTTCATTCAGTCTATCTATCATTTTTAACAGGCCTTAAATGGTTGTATAAGTGCAGCATACATCACCAAGTCATTTTCACTGGAAGCATTTCATAAATTAATTGTCAGCATGAAACTATCACTCCAAAAGTGTTACACCACATCTAATATCAGTGATGTAAATTGAACTTTAAAAGTGGAAGTAAAACATCTTACTTGCATTTTCAAGTGTTGTGCAATGAACTGGAGCTTCTTTCAGCTTGCAGTTGAAACGGTTTCATTTTGTTCTTCATGTTGTCAAAGCTGCTTAGGGACACTGTAGAGACAGGAAAAAAAATTGAGGTTATTGTCACGGCAACCAGATATATTATTTGCTTAATTGCATTCTACAATGAAGCATCTACAATACTTCCCCTTCTCTACAGTGTCACCTATTGAGAACCACAAGCAACAGAGACAGTTTGCTATTGACAATGATTGGCATTAAGTTAGAGAAGCTAAGAACAGAAACCATGACTGATTTACTAGACACACCTCATGAAATCTAGATAAACCCAGACATCTTGCCATGCTAATACAGTGTATTTCATAATCACAAAATACTGAACACACACACAAACACACAATACAAAAGGTTAAAGCCTTCATTCAAGCAGATCCCTCAGCAAACAATCAATAACAAGCTTTATAAAAGCCCTTTCCTCTGGGTGGCACTAGACTGTGAACGCACACCCACCGCAAGTGTGACCAGGGGTGGATTTGGACAGTTTAACGCTCTGACAGCACTTGATTTATGGAGGGGGGTGTCTCTGCAGAAGCAGGGACAATTAAATGTGCGGTGACCTCACATAGGACCTCCTTCTAATAAGATAGGAGAGGATAAAGGGAGAACATAGTGTGAAACTAAGAAAACAGGGCACATGGATGTCTTTGTTTGTCAACCGGAGAACCAATGGGAAACAGACGAGTGATTGACAGGGGGAGAATGAGAAAAACATCAGATGTGAACAAGATACCACCAGTGGTGCAATACCTTGTGTGGATGATGCAAATATTTATACCTTATATAAGACATACCATCATCTTCAATTACACATTCAAGAGCACTGCAATTCTTCACTCAGCATGACTTTAGAGACGCAAAATATTGTTCAAACAATACTGAATGATTTTGAGCCTCAGTAAAAGGGACATGGACCGTGTAACACCATGAGCACAATATTCCCAATGTATTGGATCTCTTTTCCTCTGCAGAGCAAATGAAACCCATACAACTGGAATAGACACTGTAAATGATAGGACTGTCAGTAAACATCTAAACATGTATTTGTTACCGCATGGATTTAAATTGCAAATTGGTCTTATAAGAGAATTATTAAACCCATCGGCAAAATAAAATGAAAGAGAGAGCCATTAAAAGAAGCCAATCCCTTGTTGGGTTAATGTCTGTTTAATTGAGTAATCACTTTCTTACTGGTCATTTCGTAATCTTTGGGTGCAGTTGACCTTCAATTGAACTGGATCCATCGTTTATTACGAGCCTTGCCAGAATAGCATAATTGCATTTAAGAGATTGGAAGACATTCCGTCTGTTCAAAGGGAAGAGTCTTTGTTGCCATTACACTTGAGGCTGGACTGTCTGGGGTCCACCCACATTCACACATACCCACACATTCAATACACGCACACACACACACACACACACGAGAAAACAGAATGCATTTTATGTAACACCCTAGTGAGAAAAGCTTTGTAAATACAACATAATGCACAAGGTGTAAAATGCCCAGGCTTGGAAATGATAAAAGTATACTAATAAAATTATCTGTATAGCACCTTAAATAAAAAATATATATAAATAATCTCAAAATGCTTCAAAATATAAAAACATTAAAAAAGGGAATAACAAAACATAACATAAGTGTAATAAAAGAAAATTAAATATAGAAAAAAAATCATTCTTAACATTAAATATTTATTATTTGGGAATGACATTATAAAACAAATTAATACACTGACAAAATAGAGTTCACCTCAAAATTAAAATTTCCTGACGATTTACTCACCCCAATGCCATCCAAGATGTTCAATGCAGTTTCAAAGGGCTATGAAGTGCTTCAAAGAGCTCTGCACGCTCCCTGCAAAAAAAAAAAAAAAAATTATATATTGTTCGTCATGTGCAGCACGTCATCACGTTGGAAACATAACTTTTTTTTTAATAATAATGATAATAAACAATATATTTAAAACAAATAATTAAAACAAAGATTTCAGACGTAAGAGAATACAATGCCGAATAAAGTCGTAGTTTTTTGTTATTTTGGACCAAAATGTATTTTCGATGCTTCAAAACATTCTAACTAACCCACTGGTGTCACATGGACTACTTTGATGATGTCTTCCTTTCTGGACAAGGACAGTATATCGTTTATGCATTTTCAATGGAGGGACAGAAAGCTCTTGGACTAAAACTAAAATATCTTAAACTGTGTTCTGAAGATGAATGGAGGTCTTACGGGCTTGGGATGACATGAGGATGAGGGAACTAACCCTTTAAAGGGGCACTTGGCAACTATTTCAACTTAATAAAACCATTTAGAAATCTGTTCAATAGCCTGTAATGGAGAGAATGGAAAGTTAAAATCAGCAAAGAAATGACTAGAGTTGCCAAGCGCCCCTTTAAAGTGAAAATATTGTAAAGTACTGCAAGTGGTGCACAGACCTCCTCAAGGTCAGGGGTGCAGGGACCAAAAAGGGCACTCTTTTTTTTTTTCTTCTTTTTCCTTTCCTTGGCATTCTAAGAAAATGTTGATACAATTACAATGCATAACACATCTAAATAAAATAGGGAAATGATGATAATATTACTAAATATTATTTACGGAAAATTCATTTTTAGTTTTGTTGATGTTGTAAATTTGTATGTATAATAGCCTATGTATAAAAGTGTTAACTATCATGAATCAGTAACACTTTACAATAAGTTAATATTAACTAATAATGAACTGCACTTCAACAGCATTTATTAATCTTATTTAATATTAATTGCAGCATTTACCAAAACATTAAATCAAAAGTTGTATTTGTTATCATTATCCACTGACAGTGAGCATGAATAAACAATTAGCCTATTCACTAAGATTAACAAATAACTTTACAGTAACAAATGTGTTGCTCATGGTTCATGTATGATGAATAATGAACCTTGTTGTAAAGAGTTACTATGAAATCAAAGACATAAATTGCTAACAACTGTAGCGGAGATAGCATGGGTGCCATGTTTGCGCAAATTGAAATTGAGAAATGAAAATACGTTCAATGGAAACACGTCAATTTCGCAAAAACTCCCGTTTATCGCATAAACAGTTTTTAAAAAGGATTTTTTTTCCGCAAAACTGCGATGGAAACGGGTTTTGCCTGGTTTTGCGCATTTACAGTCACCTGACTTAGAAGACGGAGTGTGTTTTGGGTCCGTGTCCGCAAATAATAATAATTATCATCATTAGCCTATTACATTTATTAGGCTAGAAGACGGTTTTATCCAAAAAGGAACAAAGCAATTCGTCACATTTTATTCATAGGTTGGACAATAATAATAATAGGGCAAAGATTATGACAAATAAACACACGATTTTGCCGAATATCCAAGTGTTTGTACGGACGGAATGTTGAGCGCGCCGCGAACACTTGCATTTTCCTATCAACAGTGGAAACAACTTAAAATACTCTATCATTTCTTGTTCTACAGAAAATAATAATACATTATTCGCAACTACTTTTATTTGCGTAATGTCACAATAACAAGAAAACGTTGTGCTTTTGTAAAATAAAATAAAATAAAACGATCAGGCGCGCTTTATGATCTTCGTGAACTGGAGCGCGAGAATTGAATCATCAGCGACTTTTTATTGTACTCTAAAGGAGATGCAGTCCTCCAACCATCACGCAGACGCCCAGACTCAAGGCCAGCCCACTTCTATTCACCTCAGAGATGCTGAGCGTCCATGGCCGGGACATAATCGCCGTATTTTTCCAATGATCATCTAGTTTCGAAGCACTGAAAAAAATCTGTTCAAAGCAGCCCCGTTGAAGTCAAAGGACGCTGGCCTCAATGGGCTGCGACTCTCCGGGAATGTATGAGAAGGAGATTTAGTCTGCCAACCTGCTATATACTGTAGCTGATTCTGAACTAACTCGTCTTCGAGATGAACGTCCATTTCTTTTACTGTCTATGTTTGTACACAGTTCCACATAATCCGCACATGTTCTGACAAGGGGGTGTTAATAATTTATGCATAAGCACTGACGTTAGCCAATCATAACAGTGGGCGTTAACACTGAACTCTGAAGGGGGAAACAACCCCAAAACAACACCTAACAGAACATAATAATAAAAAATAAAAAAAATAAAAACGAAAAATACATGTCATGACCCTTTTAAGAATCCCCTTTAAGGGAAATTTGTTTGGCTGTACTGCAGAATACTGCAAAATAGTCTTTAAAAAACAAACAAAAAAGAATCGTGATAAGATCATGAATCATGATCCATCCTGACAACTCCAAACTATGAACATACTGTATCCTAATAAACAATCAGCAATGTATTAAGGTGTTGAGTCATTCAGTGCCAACAAGACACCAATCATCTACTGTAATTCAGGTGTAATGAGGTCTCTACTTCTCAATCTTGTGCCAGCACTCTAACTAGAGCATTGTCCCTACTGTAGTTTTCAAAATTAGTTTCAAAATGTAGTTTGTTATAAATAACATTTCAATGTGGAGTTACAATAATGCCTGACAGGTGCTATGTCATTTCAAATACAGGTACAGGACATACATTTTGTGTCAGCTTGAAATCACTGCAAAATAAAATGATGAGTCTATCTCTTCACAAGTTCACGCTGTCCTTTTTGCTTGGAAACCTCTTAATCAAAGAGCCCTCTTAGTTAATGATGTCACAATGAGCCCACTCGGGTGGGGAGTCTCTCTCTAATGCATCTTCAGAGAGTGCAGTTACCATGGCGGCTGTGAGTGACAGAATGTCACGGCAGCTGTAATAGATGCCTGTCACAAAGGATTACCACTCTCCTGAATTAAGAAAGAGAGATAGGAAAAGTAGCCCTTTTGAACAAGGGCTTCCCTCCTTCAGCATCAGAGCAAAGGAGAGAGAGAGAGAGAGAGAGCAAGAGAAAGCACTCCATGCAGGTTAGAAACAGAACCTTAGACTTGAAAAGCCTGGCTATTCCCGCTGAGTGTCTCACAGTCCAGAATAAACACACACCAAAATGTGTACACAATCAGATGTACAGACCAGAAACTGACATGGGTTCTCTCAAGTTGATGTCTATGGAGAGTCTTAGAGGCCCAGCTGGTGTTGGCGTGAGCGGCATGAAGCAAAGATGTCCAGCGAAGACATTATGGATGAGGGGACACAATCTGCCGTAGGGTTATAACAAGCACTGGTCGTTTACAACCAGCAGGGGTCAGGCATCTTCATCTGAGATATAATCATCATTAATCACACAGACTGATTCTTAAATATATATTGACAGAACCATAGACAGAAATGACAGAACCATACACAGAAAGACAGAGAAAGAATAGAAGAAATAAAATACATATAAAGAATGCTAGACAAAATGAACGACAGAAAAAAAATAACAGATAGAAAGAATGAGAAAGAATGACAGAACAACAGATAGACAAAAAAATGGATAGCCAAAAATAAATTATAGATGGAAAGAATGAAAAAAATAGATAGAAAGAACAATGGATAGATAAAAATAAGGAAAGACAGAATGACAAAAATACAGATTGATAGAAGGAAAGACGGAAAGAAAAGAAAGATGGAAAAAACAATAGATGGAAAGACAGAATGATAGATGGGAAGACGGAAAGAATGTTGGACGGACAGACAGACAGATAGACAGATAGATAGAGAGAGAGAGAGAGAGAGAGAGAGAGAGAGAGAGAAAGAGAGAGAGAGAGAGATGACTTGTAGATGTATAGACAAAGATGGATAGAAGATGGATATAGATGGATAGATGGACAGACAGACGGACGGACGGACGGATGTTCCTTTGAACTGCACACACAAGGCTCTGGTCCCAAGTGACACACCAGCGTGCAGCTGACCTGTATTTCTGGCCCATATAGTTCTGAGGAGCCTCCCTAGAGATCCCTCTTACACCGAAAGGCGGCTCTATCACTTTCCAAGTTGGGGAAAGTATATTTGTCTCTTCCATCCCTCCCTCTGTCCCCTCCCTTTCCCTCTCTTTCCATCTCTCGTCTTTTCTCAACACTGATTTTCATTTAGATGCTGTTGACTCAGTTGGTCATACCCTCTTGTTGAATTCTCTTTGATTTAGCTCTGACACTCTCTCTGACACATCCGATGCTCCTCTAAATCTTCCACGGTATGACTTTGAGCCCTTACAGTATCACTTTTATTATCCTACTGTGCCAAACAACTCATCTATTGAAAATTCATTAGATCTTGCTTGGGAGAGAAATTGCACCATGCGAAAGAAAGAAAGCAATTGGATTTGAAAGGCTCCGTCCTCTAAAGCTTTGATGGGCTGCTGCACGAACAACTCCTTTTGGTTTCTGGGTTTCCTCCCTAAAGATGACCTTACTCCCTTCTTTTTACTGATTTCAATCAAAAGAAAGGATGAAATGGTGCTGTTACACAGTTCAACAGAGAGGTCCCAGCAATGCCAATTAAATGCATAATTAATTGTGACTCAGATGCAAAATGTTTGAAATGCAAATGTCTTGCACTGTCCTGGCACTTCTGCGCTATGCATGCATGACAATATGTAGGCCTTGAAAAAGGATGGTTGTATGTAACTGCAAACAGCACACAACTTAACGGAATCTAATTATACTTAGTGATGTTTTGGTAAAATTCATAAAGACATTAAATGACAGTATACAAAAAGAATAGATGTGGGCTGTTATGTTTGAATAAATGAACCTTATATCTGGAAGCGGAAAGGCTATAGCTCGATCTTTCAGAAAGCTGCAACAAGAAAGAATGTTATTCATGAGACGCTCTGAGAATCATTTCATAAACAGGAAGACGGTTTCGCAATCTAATGACCATTGTTCCCTTTTGTAAATGTTTCTGTGTGATTTGCATTGGTTCCGTTATTTCTCTGCGGAGCTGGTAAATTGTTCTTTTGTGATCATCGACTAAAGCTGCTGTAATACTCTGAGCAATGTGATTTAATATCAGTGCCAATCTGTGTGCATTAAAGAAGCTGTTTATTCAATGTTCAAAGAGATGTAATGATCTATTTATCATAGATGGAATGTGTTTTTAGAGCAGATGTAAAGGATGTAGGCCAGTAAGAGTAGGCCTGTGTGTAAACCTCACCCCCCTGATCTCAAGAGGTCTCTTGCTACTGACGCTAGAGGCAGTGTTTTTAACGTGTTTGTTAGCCTCCCACGCCAGAGACCCCGGTTAGAATCCGCTCGGAGCAAGTCGAGTAGAACCGGCTACACAGATACGGATCAAGGTTGCTTCTATATGCTTGTATCATATGATCTCATGACTTAAAGCCTCATGCAGACAGGGCATTTCGATAAATACATGTCTACTAAATGTGTGGTTCCCACCACACTTCAAGCTAAATTTGCATTCTTTTGAAAGCAGGCCTGTCGGTTCGTGATCAGCAACAACAATCCATGTTTGAATAGTCATTGGCTGAGGCCAACACAAACAAACAAGCAAGATAGTAGCATGCCTACTTTCACTGGAATGGGATGTAAACAAAAGGGTTGGAAACATACCCACATGCCAAACTAGGGAAGGTTCATGAACACATTTCTAATTGTATAAGGGTTTTAACAAACTGATAAGTTGGGCAGTTGTTCAGGCAACCCACTGACAAGACCATCTGACAATCACTGAAAACAAGTAACATTCTTGAAGAGCAGAAACTGATTATTCTCATGAATTCAAAGATTTGAAGAAGCCATTCTGCACAGCTTGAAAGCAAAGCTTTATGTAAGAGGAGAGCAGGATGAGTCTGCATACTGAGTAGCCTACCCTGACATCTCCAACAGAACAGACACAGCTTAATGGACCCGTGAAATCAACACTGACACTCTCGGTGTGTGCACCATACCTCTGGGAAGACTTCAGAATATGCTTTTGTCATTATGCTTACCTGCTGTCAATGCAGTATAGTACAACTGTTTTTATGTACATGGTGCAAATTAATGTATGTGGTACATGCCATCAATGAGAAATTATGCACATTCTTCACCTGGAAACAAATTCAGTGCCAAGTTGCTGAATTTTCCAAAGTTTGCCAGGTAAGTGTTATCAAATCAATGAAGAGCACTGAAGGTTTGGTTTTAAACACTAAGTTGCAAGTAACTTGTACATACACAGGCAGAACTGAATGTTCTGCTTTGTTTACTGTCAGTGGAGTTATGTGCACTTTTTGACAGAAAATGTCTAATTACAAAGTCTACACGCACACCTGCGTGTAATTTATTGTTGTTTCTGTACCGGTCAGTTATTTGAATGAGTTTCTAATTATTGCAGCATTGACTGTTTCAGAAACACCCACCCCATGGCACAAAATAAACGTAGTGTCACTCTAGTGTCAGTCGAAGTGAACTAGACTTAGTCAACAATTCAAAGAGTGTGCCAATAGTCAATAGTGCCAATAGGTGTGCCAATAAGTGTGGCTTCCTGAGATTACATTCTAAATGGCTAAATCGGTGGTTCTCAGACACAGTGGTGTCCAAATGTGTTCATTATACAAAAGTAAACCATATAATTACACATAATTATAATATAAGGGTATTTAAAGATAGTTCGCCCAAAAATGTTGCCTTATGTTGTTCCCTGTATTAAATTCTTTCTTCTGCTGAGCGCAAAAGAAGATATTTTGTAGATTATCGGTAAGCAACCAGTTGATGGGCCCCATTGACTTTTATAGTACCTTTTTTCCATACTATAGAAGTCAATGGGGCTCATTAACTGGTTACCGATATTTGTCAAAATATCTTCTTTTGTGTTAGGAGAAATAAATGCATACATGTTTGGAACAACTTAAGGGTGAATAAATAAATAAAGGAACATATTGGAAGTCTTGACCTCTGGTCCATGCTTTTAAATTAATGGAATGTATTATATTTAGGGTCAAACTTAAAGAGGCCCTAGTAACTATTCATATTGCAATATGCATTTCATAGTAGTCTACTAAAACTCGACCCTGGGTTCAGGCCTTTAAATGAATAAAAATGGATTATACTTTGAACCTCTTTAAAATGACCCTCTCTCCCATTTATTACATTATATTCATTTGATACTAGGCCTCAGTGTTGCTGTGTATAGTATTGGCTTTGTAGTGAGACATTATTGTTGCTGTTGAAATTTAAAAATGTATGAATTAGATCAATTACAAAAGCAGTGAAAATCAAGTGAAGAACAGATGCACTTTCAAAAAATGAGTTACGTATTATGTGATTACAAACTAGAAACTATCCAAGCTGGACAACTTAATGGCTGACTCAGCAGAAGCAATATTTTAATCGTTTTAAAAGAACAGGGATTAAACTAAATTGGCTCGACTTTTTTGGTTTACCTTGAACTATTAAAATGAATCTTAAATCTGCAGTCCGTAGCTTTTTTGAGGTTAAAATTTTCCAAAATATATGTTTGAGAAAATACATAACCAGCCAGTGTTCTAAACTGCTTGCCGTAGCTCAATTCAAAGTGGTAAGCTTGTAATAATGTTTTTAATTCCAGTGGTACTGGTGGATTTCCGAAGGACATTCTAGCATGTCTTTGGGTCATCATGTCACATCATGTACACATAAAGAAGGAGTCTTTGTGTGATATGATAACTTAGAAACGATTGTTAGATTTAATCAGCCTGATTTACTGCAATGTCAGAACCAGAACAAAAGTGGATGTTGATTATAGTTCAGATGACATTTTCAGGTGAAAATTCTTATGTTGGTCATACTTCCAAAATTCTGAATGCCAGTATCCACATCGGCACAGTGACCGACAGCCTCACTCTCTCCTCAAACATTGTGTTCATCCGCGCTATGCCGTGTCAAAGTACAACTCACATAAAGTTCCATGAATTACTGCAATTGGAGATTTTGAACAGAGATGGCGACAAAGAGGAAAGACACTGGACTGCAGCTTTTAAATGTCTTCTTTTTGTTTCAACAGACTGTCTGGTTGTTTAACAGACTGCTTTATAATGTCAAACACTGCATATAACCTTTCAGGCTAGAATACACAGGAAGAGATCATATTTGATAGCAAAAATCTATTTAATATGTGTCTCTTTGACATTAACTTTGCCATATTCTGCAAAAATTCTGATGATGCCATGTTCTTTGAAATTACTATTGGCAGTATAGCAATACCTCTACAGGAAGAGAGCAGCAATCGAAAGCCTCTTGCAGAGGTTATTTTAGAAATAACTAAGCTATCAAAAGGTATATTGGTGTACTCAAAATGCACTTATAATGCCAAAACTGAATTATGACCAAAATTGGGTCTCTTATGATCAGTTCTGTGACATGCTTAGCTATGCTCAGATTTTGAGAAAATGGAATGTGAAAAACTGTAATCACAAAATCAATCAAGTCAAATTTTCTCATTTCCAGTGTTGGAATAGTTACAGTATTATGCTTTTTGTCGTGCAGGCTGATTTGAAATAACTGAACACATTACAAAAAGTGGTTCTGGGAGAAATAGAGGTCTATTTGGAGAGAAGGATGACAAGCTTTATGCATCTGATCTGACTTATGGAAGGCAGAATGTTCTGCAAGCAAAGACACTGAAAGTCATATTGTAAAAAAACATCAAAGAAAACCTAAGACTACATAAAAGTGTGAGTGCCTCAGTTTTTATTTTATTTGTTTACCTTTAAAAGCAAACATCACAAATTCTGAACTTTAAGTACTGCAATAACAGAAAACAGGAGCTGTCAAGAACTGTTCAGAGAGTCCACTCCTGACCACTCCTGGTTCGACCTCTACCCTGACAACAATCATTTCATATTTTTTTTGCCACACACTTCACTACACTTGCCACACTCTGATCTCTAAGAGCAGACTGAGATTCACAAACCAATTCTCATGTACTTAAGGAATGTTTGATAATGTATTTTGAAATTATGTGATGCTTATTAGGAGTATAGGCAATTGCTAATGTAGTCATGAAATTTAACATACATGAAGAAGGAACATGACATTTACATTCAATTAATGTCCATGAAGCAGAACCCAAAGCTCAAAGTCTAGCTATGGGAGGAGAAATAAATATGTGCGACTTGCATAAATTAGTCAAGTAGGCCTCATGCTGATATATTGCACTGAAAAAGAAGAGGTGATGCAACAGATTTATAATATCAAGTATCAATTGCTATAATTGCAATTGCAAATATTCAAGCTATATACTGATTTTCCACGTGTTTCTTCAACTGAAGACACTTTTAGCCTGTAAGCTTTAAGGAAACTGTTAATACACACTAGTGTGATTAATCTACTAAAAATGTCCAACAGCGCATATACTAAGGCTGAGTATTGATTCAAGGCTGAAGGCTCGGAGATTCATTTGGAAATAATTCAGGTACATGTACATTTTTTGGAAAGACAATCTTACTCAACTAAGTTGTAATCTATACAGGGGAAAATGTTGTCCGATCTCAGTCTTATTTGGTATTTGTTGCGTCCTGTGTTTAAATGAAAGCTTTAGCATAAGTTCTGCCAGGAAGACTTAATTACCACGTCACTTGTTACCTTCAGTTTATCCAATCACGTTCTTATTCTTGTCGTATAAAAGATCAGTACTTACACATGTTTGAGTTCGCAGATGCCGACACGACAACAACCTCCACCCTCCCCACCACCACCAGGATGGTCCCGTTTATACTTCCCCCTGGGGGGTCGGCTGCGCCCCTGCCTTCGTCTTCAGGCAGGAAATGCTGATCCGCTACCCTCAGATTACGGTCTATGGACAGGGCCTACGCCAAAGAACTTTGCAATTAATTGCCTGCAACATCATTTTATCTCCCGAGCCTTTCTGGTAGAATTACTAATAGCACTAAACCTTCATTTTGGAATTATCTTCATCTCCGTCTGCCATCCTGCAAGCCACCGTGACAGAAGATCAGACCAGCCCGTATGGACGAAAGGGCTATATTTGTCACCATAGCTCAGAAGAGCAAAGAATTTTTCTCCTTTGTTTGTCGAGCCATCACTAGTCCCCTCAATGATGAAACCCTCAAGCTGCTTCACTGATTTGGGGCCAGTTTCCACCAGGCCATCAACCTCTCAAACACTGATGGACTAAGCAGGAGGGAAGCCATCGCTATGTGTTTGGTGAGAGTCGTGTCCCAATCCAGAGAACAACCACCATCACCAGCAGCCGCCGAGACCACCCTTCCAAAGTCTCGTCCCACCAAGAGCACCCTTCTAGAGATTCTTCACGTCATGCCTGCTGAGCCTGAGCTTCTTTACGTCATGTTTGCCGGACCTAAGCCAGAGACTGTTCACGTCATGACTGCCGAGCCAGAGGCTGAGGTTTCCCTGCACAGCTTGGCTATCTTCCTTCCGTTACATGCACCCACCCTAAACCTCACTGCCATCCGTTTCACGGCACCAACGTAACCTCTCCAGTTCACCCTGCTCAGAGCGCTTGGGCACACCAGAGACTATTTATATAGAGACATGCCACTTCCTCAACCCTTAATACAAATGTATAGGGAAAACCCGTAACACCAAAGATGGCGGTTGTATGCAAATGCCCCGCCCCTCCCGCTGGACAGCCAATCGTCTGCTTTTAACGTTCAAGCCGGGAAACATTTAAACACGTTACTGTTTGAAAAGGCGGCAGATTTGATATACAGTGTTTGTGTGCGTTGTGTAAATATCAGACATCCCAAGTCTCCCAGAAGTTCCGGGTGTCTCCCGCAGCTTGATAGAGGTTTGCTGATGCCCGCAAATTAGTTCAAATCTCCCGGAATCTAGAGCGAGTGAGCAAGAGGCGTTGACAAAGGAGGCGTTGACAAGATTGCGGCCGAGTGGCATGACTTGCCTAAAAGGACTTTGGGCATACTAACAAGGATGGGTGCAGTGGGTGTTTGAATCGAGATCACGATATTTTAACAATTAATCGTGCTGCTGTAGCCTACTTGTGACCAGTTGAGAACCGCTGTGCCAAACGATATACTGCAGGTGAGGATGCTTTGTGTTCTAATCCATTTACACTGGCACAAATGTCTAGAAAAAATCCTGACAAACAACTTTAGATAGATATTTTGGCAAACCCATGAGTATAACCTCTGATACTGAGTACACAGACCCAAAGGACATGTGAGGACACACCAGTGTTCTGCAGTAAACACAACAACACTGCTCGTATATCTCCTTTGTCTCCCTCTCTCTCTCTGTATCCGTCTCTGTAGACGTCCCAGTGACAGAACGTGCTGGCGTTATTAGATTAGAATGTGATTCAAAGTGGCATTTCACACATGCACATCCCAGCAGGCCCACAACACAGCCGCAGGAGTATGCATCCCTAGTGTTTGTCACACTTCTACCACAAACATAAACTCGCACACACATCAGCAGCACCGCCACACAGAAACACACAATCATATGTCACAAATCTTAAATCCTTAACGTTAACAAGCCGACTACTCTCCCTGCTGCCTCTATGACCTGAGGTATTGAGAGATATTGGACATACAGTTGTCAAGTCAAGTCATCTTCATTTATATAGCGCTTTTAACAATGTAGATTGTTCCATACGGCCTCGCTGTGAAATGGACTAGACTAGATTGAGTTTCGCACAAGTATCATCGAAAAGGATTTGATTTTTTGGCATAGTTGTTTACAGCGGTGACAGAAAAAGAGTACAGAAGTGTTAGCCAAAATGAACCCCAACTGTTACCTTGAAAGGCTGCCACTCCTGGATGAAAGAGGTACAATTTGCATCACAGTGAGATGAATGTGTTAAATAATACAGCAGTTCATGATGGAGAACTGTATAAATGAATAAAATGCAACGCTGAGTGCTCAGAGTAGTGTCTGTAAAATCTGTCACCTGTAATGAGGCACTGAATTACAGTTTAGGCAACAGCAGCTGCATGTACTCCAATAATGCGCAAAAGGCCTTCAAAAATGGGATAATCTTTCTACAAATAAGAACCTGCATTTTAATGATGCCTAGTCTTCATTTGTTTAGGATCTCTCATCCTCAGAGATCCTCAGCATCGTCTCATTTCAAACTGTAAAAAGTTACTTGCATGGAAACGTTTGTTTAAATAGGTACTTAAATTGACAGTCACTGTTGCTAAGATGTAAACAATATAACTGTCACACGCTGGCTTAGCTTGGTAATCCTCAAGATGCTTGACACAGAAGAAGGATGAAGTTACATTTAATAAACACCAGGAACGATATAGAGAAACACAAGGACGAAAACTTCAACACAAGACAATAAACTGAATATCACTGAGGCAGATGATGATCACACTGTCAGTCCAATTCTGATTATTTCTCCATCTAGTCTGAAGAGTATTGGGTGAACAAGTACTATAAAATCTGCATGTAACTGAGAGAACAGGCTGAATCAAATAGCACTATTTGTCTCCTCAGCCTCATAATGTCCATGTCAGCCTTCCCAAAAACCATGCGCACCAGCCCACTCTGACTCAGCCATTGCTCAACCACGTCCCAGAATTTCAACATCCTGACGCAGGAGCTTAGAAGCCAAACACTCACGGGGCATCAAATGTGTGACACTGCAGAGCTCTGATTTAAAGTCACAGCTTACCTCAGTGATGGAGGCTTATAGTACAGAGTGAGAGATTCCGACGAGAAATACTAGAGTGCCTGAGAAAGCAGCTGCAGCACTGAAAAACTCTGAACGCCACATCCATGACCTGCCCAGCTCCTACCGAGATCCCTCAGGAGTCAACTCCCTGCGAATGTATTTATTCTGTGTCCCAGATTTGGAGAAACTCTGACTACTAGACCATCATCACATTTGGATGCATTTGGAACCGAGGCGTGTGTTCGAAATCGACTATTTCACTATTCCCTGCATTACTTAACAAATATTGAAGGGGTGAAACCAGTGAATTCGGACACTGAGCGCGTAGTATGGGGTACTGCTTTTGCATAGATTGTGTTTAGCAAACTGGCAGCTCAGTAGTAATGAAGAGACTGAAAAGAACTTGAACTCTATCATGGAAACTAGCATGTAAAAGCAAACACTTTAATAATCAATTAAAAAGGAATTTATACCTGTATAAAATTAGAGCGCAGTCTCATCCCAAGAAGTCATACAACTGACGCTTTTGACCATACGTCAACATCCGCCGTTTTAGGGTACCCTTAAACGTTGGTTAGATGACGTTATCTAATCCTAACCCTACCCCAGACCTAAACCTCACCTAACTGACGTTAAAGGTAAAGCGTCAGTTGGATGATGCCCCAGGATCGTCATCTAACTGACGTTAAAGGGTACCCTAAAACGGCGGATGTTGTGACGTATGGTCAAAAGCGTCAGTTGTATGATGTCTTGGGATGAGACTGTGTTAAAAATGACTCTGTACCCACAGACCAGCAGATAGGAAAATGGATGGATGGATGATTCAGCTGTGGGCGTCATCTTCTGATGAGGCACGAAATTCTTTTGGCACGACCGTCACAGTGCATTATGGGTATTCTCTAGCCGTTGAACGAACATCGGTTATATACTCATTATTGTGGTGCATTGTGGAATTGAATGAGTTCACTCGATAACGTCCACTATGGTTTCAGACACCACTACAAATGGCTGTCCCCTCAAATAGTGCCCTATTAAGGGTATAGGGGTGATTTCAGACACAGGTTTCATCCAACTAGAAGGTTATAAAATGTGAACTTTACATGAATATAATTGCTTTAAGTTGACTATTAATACTAAAAATGAAATGTGAATAATTAGAGAATTCATTATGCATTCATCAAGCACTTGAAAAAAAATCATTTAATTTTGATTAACTCTTTTAATCACTTAACCACATGCTTTAAATGTACTTCCTGCACTTCTAAATATGTATTTACAAATCTAAATAAGGTGTCTAAATGAATCAGAATCCACCAAAGGTGCTTTCACACAAGCACTTTGGGTGTGCAACCGAGTTCAATTGAAGTCAGACTTTGGTTCTTTTGGATGATACAAACTCTGTTTTCCCAAAATCGAGTGCGCACCTGCAACAAGCACCAAAGTGTGCCTAAAAAGAGTGGTCTGTGGTACAGTTCAGGTGAACTCCGGTATGGTTTTCTGATAATATGAACGCCATCGTATTAAATCACAGATATGATATTGATTATGATGTATGGATATATGTTTTGTTTGACAAAACTGCATTCTCAGTCACTTTCCTGACAAGCATGACTGAGAAACAAATATAGAGAATGTATATCTCATATCTGCACTCCTTAAAGGGATACTCCACTTTTTTGGAAATATGCTTATTTTACAACTCCCCTAGAGTTAAACTGTTGAGTTTTAACTTTTTTGAATCCATTCAGCCGATCTCCGGTTCTGGCGGTATCACTTTTAGCATAGCTTAGCATACATCATTGAAGTGCACAAGACCATTAGCATTTCTCCCTAAAAAATTACCAAAGTGTTTTGATATTTTTTCTATTTAAAACTTGACTCTTCTATAGTTACATCGTGCACTAAGACAGACGGAAAATGTAAAGTTGCGATTTTCTAGGCTGATATGACTAGGAACTATACTCTCATTCCTGCGTAATAATCAGGAAACTTCACTGTCGTACCATGAGTGCAGCAGGCGTAATGTTATGACACAGCACCTGAAAATAGTCCCCAGCTTCTAACGTGACCGGGACTAAATTTATGTAGTCATCGCGCCTGCTGCACTCATGGTACAGCAGTAAAGTGTCTTGATTATTACGCAGGAATGAGAGTATAGTTCCCTGCATATCAGCCTAGAAAATCGCAACTTTACATTTTCCGTCTGTCTTAGTGCACGATGTAACTATAGAAAAGTCAAGTTTTAAATAGGAAAAATATCGAAACACTTTGGTAATTTTTTTTGAGAGAAATGCAACTGGTCTTGTGCACTTCAATGATGTATGCTAAGCTATGCTAAAAGTGGTGCCGCCAGAACCGGAGATTGGCTGAATGGATACAAAAAAGGTAAAACTCAACAGTTTAACTCTGGGGGAGTTGTAAAATTAGCGTATTTCCAAAAAAAAAGTGGAGTATCCCTTTAAGCAGAAATGGACTAAGATGAAAGACAAAAAAAAATCTAATTAGAAAATTGAGAAATCTGTTGAAATGAGTCAGAGTCACCTGACTCTTTATTAACCATCTCTCATTTAATTGAACTTTTCTCCCCTCAATGAAAATCTCTACTATTACCATGAGTGCCGTGTTAGTAGCAGAATGAGTCGTGCACAACTGCAGTCGGTACAGCACATATTATGCTAATTGCATTCAGTGTGTGAGTGAGTGGACCCAGCTGTGATAACGCTGATGTTAATAAGTTTTGTACTCAATGACAAAGTAAACCAGACGTTCATTAAATAATCTTCAAACAGCAATGGATTTCTGTCATTTTGTTTTTAGCATTCATACATGCACAAATTAGCAATATGGCTAAATCATTACACGTACGGCTGCTTTCTAACCAAAGCACACAAAAGAAGTGTTTTTTTTTTTTCATCTTTTATGTTTAGTCTTAATGTGTGTATGGTAGTAGTCAATGCACTTAATCAGAAAACCCAAAGCATGCTATAGCTAGGGAACATGAAGGAGACTTTTTCTGTAGCATCATAAAACACTGCCTATACTCTATGAGAGCGGCCATACATGGAGAATTAATGTAGGACAGAAGCAATGCATCCCTTGAGAATTCATGTTTCATCTGCTGAATGAAAATTGAGGTTTCATCTTTCATCTGTGTTTTGGTGTTACAGAAAATTCCCGCATTGAAAATGACTAAATTATGAGTCTCAAGCACTGAATACACTTGATGAAACCCATCCAGCCATTGTGATTCTCAATTTAAAATCCACAAAAACTGAACGGCTTATGAAAGAGTCTGAATACAAATGATCTCCAAACTAAATTGTTCGGCTCATGAAACAAAGCCCTGTGTTGTATACAAATGCGTAGGTTTGGTTTTAACATTGCTAGGAGCATATTAAAATCAAATCAAACTATACACGCCATGTTTTCACCTACAGTGAAACCACCTTTTGAGGTTTTGATATTTAAAATATTTTTATATATGACACAATGCACAATGAATTACTTTCGCACACTTTTGTCACATTGGTCTCAGGGTAATTCATTTTTCTGTATCGACTGTTTAAAGTTAATATTTCACTACTGGCTGATTGTTTAAAAACAGTGAATTATCAGAGCCGATTATGTTCAAAAGGGTGGGGAAAAACGTCAGACTGCAACTTATAATTTGTCTGAAGAAAACCTCTCTTGTGTTGAATTTAGGGCAAGTTAAAGTGACAATGTTTTAACAGTTAAAAAACAACTCAGTAGTTCAAGCCAGGGATGCCAGTTCTGCGTTTTTTTCCCCTACATTAAAGATTATTTGAAGTACCTCCCATCCAATATTCGCAAAGAGCTGCTTTATGATCGGTTACTTCTGATAAGAAACAAACATATCCAATCATAGCGGGAAGGAGGCACAGCCTCCCATACGCGACTTTACCCCATTCAATCCACCGCGCACTTGAGAGGCTCCGTTAAAAGTCAATCGAGTCAGGGGGAGGCAAAAAAACAAGTGATTTATACACTTTTTAATGTCACATTTTGGTACTATTTGCATTGTTTTAGTTTTGCAATATGGATTATTCTCCCATCCAATTTTTCAAGGAGGCACTGCCACCCTTGCCTTCTCAGAGGAAATGCCCGTCTCACACATTTCCATAGACATCCACATGCTATTTTGAGCTCCAGAGCACACAAAGATGCGCAACACAGCCTGTGGGAGGACAAACAATGACTGTTTTTACCCGCACTGTATACAGACCTGCTGTCTTTGTCATTATGTTTACTGTTCACAAGTGCAGTGTCGCTATTAGCAAATAACTGTTATCTAACAGACAACAGTAGGCCTAACATACAGTACAGTATATCTGTCTCTCAGCACATTCCTTACATATGCTAACATTGATTGGAGTAGTTGTAGAAAATCAGAATCAGAATTGAAATTCAGAATTGAGATATTGTAGAAAAACACAGCAGGGTGATGGTCAATGCGGTAGACCAAGACTAAATCAATTCAAGTTCCAAAACTACACAGTAAACAAGTCTTGACTGTTGAGCATCTCCATTTGGTAGTAGACCCTGAGTGTGAAGTTCACACCATGTCATAATTACCATGAAGATTCTGAACTATAAAAAGCCTTCACGTACTTGCAGAACTTGTTATTACAAGTCAACTCATAATTTTCTGAGAGCTATGACTTGTGCCATGTACAGTAGATTACGATTTGTAGATTAGGTGTGTGCGACTTGAAGCTGCGCTGTGCAGACCGATCAGTGTATGACATCAAAGTTCTGCTAGAGTGATTCGAAAGCATTTATTTACAGTAATTACAACATGGCATGAATGCAGCATAAAATTACCAAACGACAGAGATCACATGATCCTTTTAAGAATGTGCTTAAAGGGATACTCCACTTTTTTTTGGAAATAGACTAATTTTACAAATCCCCCAGAGTAAAACAGTTGAGTTTTACCTTTTTCGAATCCATTCAGCCAATTTTCTGATATTTAGAATAATATGTGTAACTAGTTTCTGGTCTCATTGATTTCCATAGTAGGAAAAAAATATACTATGGAAGTCAATGAGACCAGAAACTGTCTAGTTACAGATATTCTTCTAAATATCAGAAAATCAACTGAATGGATTTGAAAACGGTAAAACTCAACTGTTTAACTCTGGGGGAAGTTGTAAAATGAGCCTATTTCCAAAAAAAGTGGAGTATCCCTTTAAAGCTAGTGATAGTCTTTAATCTTTACATTCATCTTGGACACCTATAGAAGCAGGAATGCAGCTAGCTTTGACAGATATTTTTTTCTCACATTATTCATTTCAGACAGGGCAGGGGTCAATTACCAAGATCAATTGAGTCATGTTAATATCAGGCAAACTGCTCCATGTGACATATAGCAGTTTTTATTAGACGACTGATATAATTTTAAACATATTTCTCAAAAGTACTATTCGTTTATATTTATCTAATATAAAACTCTTCTCAATGAGGGAGAACAAGAATTACAAGGCATTTAATTCTTTAATGTCTAGCTTCGTTTTAATCCAAGGCTGCTGCTTTATTTTCTCATCACAATTTTACAGCTTCTTTACCCTGTCGGTGTCAAGACCAACATAAAATAAAACGTTATAAAATGTAATAAGACATTTTCTATGTATTTGTGTGTACTGTGCTTGCTAACAAACAAATAGCACATGCACACAAACACACGCGCACACACACACACACAGATGTACTAAAGGACATGTCCTTGGACAACCATGTGAGTTCTGCACCGATTCACCCTTCTCAAATTGATAAGTTTGGAAGGAGAATGAAAAAGTAATTGATTTTCACTCTTGTCTGATCAGACAAGTGCACTGCTCAGACCTCCATTAGATTCCTATAGACCTTACAATACAATTAAACTACACAAATTGGTTCAAACTTAAATAACCAGCCGTGAAATAACCACAAGTTTTATTCAATGTGCAGTCTCGACTTGTTACAAAAGAAACAACACTGTTTTGCATGAGGTATCCCTTTTGTCCTCCTAGCTGTTTCTTTACATGCCGCGAGAAGTAATTTTCTCAATAAGACAGGAGAACAGGAGCAGAGTGCCACTGAGTAATGACTCACATTAGTGGCCAACCAGCAGAGTCTTTATCTAGGCATCTTCATCAGAGCCCTCCATGCCGTCACACAGAGCAGCTTGAACTGCATCCGCCCTCCCAGCCGAGCTGTATTCACCTCGACCGACTCAACCTTCACCTGGCCAACCACTATTCAACACTCACACAAACAAGGGGCTCACACAGAACATTACCATTCGGCAATTACGAACAGAAGAAAGGGGGAAAAAAATGCTTTTTTTTCCCTGATGTCTTTATTTATTTCCGGCTTGAGCTTTAAGCAATTTATTATGACAGATGATTCACTCTCTTTTGTGTAAATTGCTCAAAAGCCTGAGTCGGGAGTGGAATTTGAATAAAGTTACAACGTCCTTCTGCAAGCCCTGAACATAAAATTATGCTTGTGGTCTGTGCGCTCATTCATCGAGTCTCTCAGGAAATGCAAACATATGAACGACATTTCTATGAGCTTCGAGAATTTATTTGTGTCTGTGTGGCATTGTGCATGTGCAGATGATCCTCCCACACTTTGACATTTTGCACAATGGAGGCTCTTCCTTGAACATGCTGATGGCTTCGCTGAGATATGATTCAGTCACAGTCAAGATAAATATCAGCTCACCTTGCAATATTGCAATATCCCCGTGCAGACTGTGTGGCCTGGTAACACGGCTAAAAACCTGCTGCATTAACAGTCGCAAACTTCGGAGGTAATAGACCATTACCTTCTTTACTATACCGAGGACATCCAACCCGATCTCACGACCAAATCGTACGAATTCGACGAATTATTAAAAAGTGGCTAATTCGTAACAATTCATACGACCTCGCTCAGACGAACTAGTACGATTTAGCAAAATTACAACAATTACTAAATGCAAATTACAACAATTACTAAATGACTAGTTAATTATGATGTGCCCCAACAAGTAAAGTCATAACAGAATGATACCTTTGCAAATCATTAGCTAATGATTAATTAAAGCAGACAACTGGAAGTTGAAGTGCATAGCTTTGACTAATTGTGGTAATTAACACATTAATTTACACTATCAGTTCATAAAATAAGTTATTAAGGAATTAATACACAATGACACATTGAATTAATAGCAATTCATGTTTTACTTAATCTATTAATCATATAGACCATTTCACAAGATGTAAACAACACTGGTCCAGAAGCACTTCCTGTTTCAGTTTTTTAACACTACATAAAAAGCTGGGATAAAATACAACCAACATAACATTTAAAACTGAATCAAGAAGTTAAACAAACATCTTTAAGATGTTTTCTTTACATGTGAAATAAAGAAAAACAGTTACAAACTGAAACAGGAAGTGCTTCTGGACCAGTGTTGTTTACATTTTGTGAAATGGTCTATAGACTCTTTATTAGTTGCTGATGCAGTAATCTTTAATTAATGGTTTAGTTCTTCGTGAGTTATACATTAACTCATAATTATCTGTGCATTAAGCATGAATTAATGCATATTAGTGCACCCATATTGTAAAGTGTTACCGATTTTTCCATTTATACCAACTGCCGTGTGATTGGCGGATTAACTGTTTGCAAAACCTGCGCCAAAATTGCAACTGATTTACCAAAGAATCCTTAGTGAAATGTACCGAAACAAACAAATAATGCTCTGCCATTCACATAGCTGAAAATAAATAAACACTTTCCTAGCATTAGGATCCTTTGGATGGTAATGTTATTTTTAGTCTAGTGATCCTGTATCTCTCTTCTCATCTCACTAATGAGCCAGTGGGCGGGGCCAAAGACACAATGATCACATCCCGCCTCCACGTGAACCCAGCAGTCCTTACCATGATTCAGGAACTTTCATATCATGAGTGGCAAGATGTCTAAACTCTGAATATTGACTGAAGTCAGTAAGATTTATGACATGTAATGATGTGCCACACTTCCAGCTTGAAGGTTTGTTTCAGCTCCTATATGTGCAGCTCTTCAATATTAAAAATATTCTGATTTGCATTTCTGTACCTCAATTTGAAGAGCTTGTTTGTAGATATTGGTATTTTTTTATTTATTCTAATAAGGAAATGTAGTAATCCTTAAGGGGTGTTAATAAATCATACTTTGATTCATTAAATTGTTTTAACCATTTACAGAGAAAAGTATTTTCCTCTTTCTTGCCCTCTCTTTTGTTTCCTTCCATCTCTTTCCATCCACCTTTCCTCTTTCAGTTCCAATATTGTTCAGAAACAAAGTACATATCAAAAATTTGTATGTTGAGAAATGACAGATGTTTTTGTTCACTGACTGCTTTGAAGTTAATAAATTCTTCAAAAGGCAAGTTTTTATTGCGTTCTTGATTTGCATTTTTTAAAAATGTATTTTTTACAGAATAATTCGAGAAAATACACCTGCCAGATTTTTTTTCTGTAAAAACAACAGGATTTATATATATATATATTTATATATACACGTATATATACATGTACATACACTGTGTATATATATATATATATATATATATAGACAGTATAACAGATAGAAAGACAGAACAACAAATAGAAAATGACAATTTTGCCTAACGCTGTCACCGGCCAAAACAGCAGTAAACCAGCAATAGCATTGACCATTGTGGAAATTCAAAGCTGGTCTTATAAATAGAGTAATTGGAAAGCGCGAAATGACCAATGACTTCCTGAGGTTCATTATCCAAGTTTTCTGTGGCTTTGTTTGCAGCAGTCTGACTTTATTGTAGTGATTTGGAAGATCTCAGAGGGAGGCAAGTGTCACTCAGGACAGCTCTGTTGAATTGTGTGTGTAAACACGATAGCAGAAGTGGAGAGTTAGACTATAGAAAGACAGAATGCAAGCATTTGAAGAGTGGAAGATGAGATGCATCTCTCCGTAGGAGATTAAGCAGACCTCCCACGGTAACCTTGAAACACAGAGCACCACTGACTCAGTCTTAACTCCATGATCTGCTGGAGCTACAAATCAAATTACTGTGCTGGGGGGCTGACAGCAAAATTGTCTGTCTTCTCTCTCTTTATTGCCAAGAGCAAATCCCCAATAGGTTATAATGACAGCAAATTAAGGCAGAGGAAGAGAAAGACTGGAGGGAAAAGGCATATTTATCTCTCCTGTCTCTTTTCTCCCCAGGCCTCTTCACTTGGGTTTGATTCTCTCTTTTATAGTCTTCATCTTAGACATGTATGCAGGCTAATAAAGCTTATTGGCTTTTTATTGATCCGCACCTTGATAAGGTTTATGTGTGTATGTATCCTCCTCGCTGACGCCTGATGTGATCGAATGGGTGTCGAAGGCTGTCACATTTATCAAGCAGACTATCTGTGCTTTCTTTTGCCTGTTATCGCGTTTGCACGTCTGGAATCGCTGTTGTGTGAACTCGTGTGAAATCTAATTTTCTGCATTTTAGACTTGTATGGGGAAAAACAAGAGTTGATAAACAGCTTTCCGAAAGGTTGATAAAACACATTAAATTCATCCGAGCTGAAACATTGCTCTCAGTAGGGCTTATGAAAAGATATCCCTAGCGTCATAAAAACTCCAGCTTTCGGCAGTTGCCTGATAGTTGACCCTTCTAACGGTGCACTTAGCCTATTATTTCTAATACAACTGTGCTTAACTGGTCAGAAATTCATCCGGCTGTCCGAAGTCCCCTCTGCAACCTCTGACCATTGCTCGAAAAGCACTTGAGCAACTGAGTAAAATGGCATCACTGCAACATAAGTGTAGATGTCAGTGTTGAGCGTATCAGCATTGTTGATGTTTTCTTTGTTCCAATATTTTTGCAGGGCTGTTTTCATCATGCCAGCTGAACTCTCCATCCTCTGTACCATCTTTCCTGACCCTGTGGCCCTCTTGCAACTCGCCTTCCAAAATTACTTTTGTGCAGGGAAAAGAAAACCGCATGCTGGTTTGTCCCCCGACACTAAAGAACGATTCAGAATGCACAGTCTCCATTACCCCAGGCCCCAAAAGTTGGAGGAAAAATCTGTGCACTGTTTGAGATAAATTAGGCTCAAAAAGGACCAGACTACGGCTCAGGTATCATTGCGTCAAAGGTTACCGATGCAGAGGTAACAGGGTGAAAATCAATTACATGCCTGGTTCACCTAATTGATATCTACCCCAGCATGAAGATAACACCCAAAGCATTATATTTGTATTGAGCTCGAGTTAAAAAGCCTATTTATATTCAAGAGGGTGAGGAAATTTTGATGGGAAGCACTACCTGCAACTCCAAATGTGAGATTAAATTAAACTGTTTATTTGGAGTGAAATGCCAATGACTGGGGCTGCTCTAAAGAGCCCATGTGGACTTGTCACAATGCACGTGCAGAGCCTCTTTTATGAAAACCCAGCAGACATAAAACATCAAGGCCTCTGATACAGATGATCTTTCCAGAGCTTCTGATCTTGTCTTCTATCAAGTAGCCAAGACGAAGGAGAAGCCTAACACCTCTTCACCCTGGGATATACAGTAGACTCTCATTTTCTCCTCACTGCTGCCGAAGATGGTATTGACCCTTCTACAGGGGCCCAGAGTGTATTATCATTACATAATCAATACAGCTGCAGAAAGATATGACACAATCTCTTGATTGGACAGACTAAGAGCAACACAAGGCCATCTTATTACCATGTAGGTCATGTGATATAGCAAAGGAAGGACACTGGGCCTCATTTACGAAACTAACGTACGGCAGAAAACTGTCGTTTCCACGCAAAACTTGCCATTTATCAATATGGATGTGAGCGGTGGCTACGATCAAATCTCACGATCGGGTCTCAACTCATGTACACAAGATTATTTTCCTGAACGACAACCGAAGCTCAATCGAACACTAACCGATTATTAACCGTTAAGATGTCAGATTAAATTTCAATTAAATTAGAACAGATGGGTGTCTGTGACCCATTTTTCCCTTAGCTTGATATGCGCAAATATAACAGCATAAACAGAACTTGAAAGTTCTCACACATGTAGCACATGCAGCGCTTCAGTGAATCGAGAAAAACAGAAATTAAGTACACCGTAAAAAATATTTTCAAGATTTCAAACATTTTTCCTTTTGTCAAATCAACTTAAATAAATTATTTAGTTGAGATATCTTATTATTTTGAGTTTCTGATGATTAAATTAATCTCCTTCATTGTATTAACTCACTTTTTCCAGTTCAATCAACTTAAACTTTTAAGGCAACCAGGTTACTTACTTTTTTTAAGTTAAACCAACAATAAATTGGACCACACAAAATATATTTCACTTAAACAATTAAAAGATTAACAAAATTAAAAAAAAGAACAAAAAAAATATGAAAAGTTGTAGTCTACGCTCGATTTTGTCACACACTAATACATTAGTTTTCTTTATACTGTATCTTTATTAAATCCAACTGGTCACTGGTCAAAAGGTTAACAGGTGTTCTTAAAATTAACAGGTTTTCTTAAAATGTATTAAAATAAATTTGGAACACTAAATAAATTATTTATAGAATATACTGCACAATATAACACTTCCAAAATAAATTCATCAATTTAAAATTGATTATACAATTGAAAATTTTATTTTATTTTATTTTTTTGTCAAATTTTTCAAAATATAATTCCAAAATTGATGCAAATAAATACATTTTACATCCTATTTTTAAAAGTCACTCTTATTTGTCATTGAACTGGGTATTCGTGATTTCAACTGTTTCTGTCAACATAAGAAATATCACATGTTACACATTGAGTTTCTGTTTAGCACTTTCCTCAAAGATCAATAGTTGGGGTTTTTTCCATCATCATCACCCAGTGAGAAGCTGAATTACTTGCCTGCATACCTCCTGCAAAGAATTGTTGTTGAACTTGCTGCAATTTGCAGGCTTTGATTTGACCACTCTTTGGCTATGTGGGGAATTCAACTTCGAGGGCACTGCGATGAAGAGGAGATAGCGGAAGCACACACACAAGGAATTTCATTAAATCGACACGGTGTTTTCATTTGCCAGAAACGCAGCTCTTCCTTATCAGCGGATTACCTATGAATGAGCTCTATTCTGTGTCCATCAATCTGGGGAGCTTTCACCTCTGCTCGGCGATCGTGGAGCCAGAGATAAGAGAGTGGGCATGACTATGCAATTACACACTTTATTTTATTTTTCCATCCAGGGTGGAGATGAAAAAAAAAACCCATCTCTGACTCTAAATCGCATTATCACCGTCAGGGAATTTATGACACGTGTTTAAGATGGAGCGAGGAGATATGGGGCTGGCAAGAGAACGTTTCAGCACAGCTGAGATTCTGAAATATTTCAGAGTGCTACCGTTGAGTGGTGATCGATGGCAGCTCACAGTGGAGAGAGAAGTAATGCAGCCACTCTGAGACAGATAGGGACTAGGCTCCTAAGGGTGGAGTGATAAGCCTTTGCCCTCTTTTCAGGTCGAGACCACACAGTTGCACGGCAACAGCAGGGCTCTTCAAAACACTACCCTGCTCCAATCCGCAGGCAGCTTAAATTCTGCCAGGGGCTCCCTGTGAGTCAGTCAGACACATGGAGAGGGGAATGATTGGCGTGATACATTTAATAGGATTATAGATTACTATGTGGCATATGCAACTTCAGACTCATAAATAGAGCAAACACCCAACCCCAGCGATGCCGTACGTTTCCGAAGGATCAAATAAGGTCAATGTTTGTTCTACTTCCACAAATCATTAAAATGGAAAAGCTATTGAGCTGTTGGCAACGTGTCAGCAGGAGGGATGGAGAGAGAGGGCCACAAGAAGAGAAAGAGAGGAAGATTTATGCATGACTAAATCAATTGTGAATGCAAATGTGCTGAGGAGCAGAATTATGCGACCTAGGGAGGAGTCCAACTCCCTCAATTATGCAATTATGATTCATCAAAAGAATTCCCACTTAAAAAGCTGACAATCAATGATGTGCACTGCGCACTGGGCTCCTACAAGGAGCTCCAGAATCCAGGATTGTGCACAAAGTAGGGTCAAACAAGCAAAAAATGCAACTAAATTGCTTTCCTGTCTTTCTATAAGCACAAAAACCACTAGGCGATGGTTGTATGAAAAATCTCTACATTCAATACAATGAAATATTGTAGCTCATTAAAAAGGGCAGCTTTTTCTTACAACTACACTCCATGAACTTAAAGAAATTAATCAAAAATGGTTTTATTCCATGCATTGGGCTTTCACCTGAAAACTGCTGAGACAGAAGCCCCAAAACTGCATTCTAAGCTAATGAAACATTTACTAACATTTTCATGGCTGAGGGGAGAGGAAGCAGCTCATCTACAGTAAGCGAGACTTATCAACTGAACAAATCTGATTCCAATACACTGCATGCAGGCTATTTAGATCACGGGGGTGTTTGAATTTTGGTTAAAAATAACAAGCCAGCTGTTACATGCAGAGAGTCTACTGAGGAAATGCTGATTGGACCACATTTTGTATTTATATACAGTATGCAATAGTCGAGACTGGTTTGAGCAGTGCAGTCTCATCCCAAGACGTCATATAACTGACGTTTTGGGACGTCTTTTGACCATACGTCAACATCCGCCGTTTTAGGGTACCCTTTAACGTCGGTTAGATAATGTTATCGGATCCTAACCCTACCCCAGACCTAAACCTACCCCTAGACCTACCCCTAAACCTGACGTTAAAGGTAAAGCATCAGTTGTATGACATCCCAGGATCATCATGTAACGGACGTTAAAGGGTACCCTAAAACGGCGGATGTTGACGTATGCTCAAAAGACGTCCCAAGACGTCAGTTATATGACTTCTTGGGATGAGACTGTGTTAGTTTGAGACAATTGTAACAGTTAAAGCAACTTTCATAACCCACAGTGTCTAAAATAAATGCCCACCTAAGCCATTCACAACTACTATTACTAATAATAATAATTATTATTACAATAATGCTCATTATTCAAATGTCAATATTATAAATGTATATATTTCATTGTTATTTCTGTCATTCACATTACATTTTAAACAACTTCAGATAAAATAAACACAACTTTGAATGCAAAGGCATCAAAACTTTACAAATAATGAAAAAAAGATTGGCATAAAAAGTGTTTTTAGTGTTGACAATTTCACACAAAATGATACTATCATTCTACTTCTCCTCAGGCAGAATGGAAACTCCATTGAGCATATGTCAACACTTTAGCTTGTTTCTGGTTAAATAAATTCAGTGTTAAAATTGCTTGCTAAAAAGCAATCACTGGAACAGTTCAACAGAGAATTTTGTGGTTGTTATATTTTTCACACTATTCCCTGGTTTCACAGACAAAGCTAAAGCCTAGTCCCTGCCTAAAAGGCATGTTTAAACTGTTTTAACTGAAAGCACCTTGCAGTGATGGACATATCTGAAAATATGTCAGTGCCATTGTTTTACTGTATCTCAAGATGCACCAGTAATGTTTTTTTTTCTAAGCCATGTTTCTAAAATCTAAGCTGGCTTAATCTAAGTCATGTCTGTGAAAGCAGGCCTATATGAAAGTGCATGAAGACTAAATAACTCTCATGAGCTTCACTTTGTCTTGATTTTTAAAGGAACACTCTGACTTTTTGGGACTTTATCCTATGCACCATATCCCCCAGAGTTAGATTAGTCATAAATACCTTTTTCCTTCTCCATGCGTGCTGTAACTCTGTCTGATGCACCCACCGCTAGCCTAGCTTAGCACAAAGACTGGATGTAAATGGATACAGCTAGCATTCTAATCCCAATAAGAGACAAAATTTCGCAAACATTTTCCTATTTACATGTTGTGATTTGTAGTTATGTGTTACTAGGGTGATAGAGCACGTTTGTGACAAAACAATACAACAATACTATCTCAACTCCGCCCAAGTAGCAGTGCTTCGCCTTCTGAGAATAAAGTTCCCAATATTTATACGGTTAAAAGAGGGCTGTGTCTCATATGAACTTGTTTTTTGTACACTCTGTGACTATACAAATCACAACATGTAAATAGGAAAATGTTTGCGTTTTTGTCACTTATTTGGGATTAGTATGCTAGCTGTATCCATTTACATCAGTCTTTATACTAAGCTAGGCAGTTGCAGCACGCACGGAGATGAAAAAGGTATGTATGGACTAATCTAACTCTGGGGGATATGGTTAATAAGCTAAAGTCCCAAAAAGTCAGAGTGTTCCTTCAACAGTTTTGAAAATAGATGGGATAAGATGACGTCGCTAAGTATTGCACACTTCTAAGTCAAAACTGAAAGGTCAATCATAATATAATGATTAGAAATGTTCAAAGATCATTTAATCAATAATTTCGAGTTGAGAGAGCAATCATTCCTGCTGACCTAGAGTACTAAAATGAACTCATTACATATTTAATTTGATAACTTCATCCCCAAATCTGTCACTTTTAGTTCTGACATTTTGTAGGTCAGTGGATAAATGTGTGTGCCAAACAAATGTTAAAATATGATAAAGTCCAGCACTAATGTTTTCAGTTTAGGAATCAGCAAACCAAAATTGCAGCTACATATTTTTTATTTTATTTTTTTAAAGTGGAGGGGACAAAATCGGCCTTCGGACAAAAATCAGACAAAAAGTGTGCAAAAAAAAAAAGGATTCTGTCATCATTTTACACAGTTAACAGTTAAGCACTTTGCAGTATAATGAAATGTAATGCATAATGGACAATATTTACATGATGTGGAGACTATTAAGGCTGCTAACAAGCAACAGAACAAAATATAACCATTAGCGAAAAGAAACGTCACGAAACCACAGGAGCAGATAATTTGTCAAAAACCTCAATTACTCACATACTTTAATGAGGATGATGGATCACTTTTTAAAGGTGGCATTGTGGGGAAGAGGGGGTTCTGAAAAATGCTAGGCTTGTGCTCACGATTCTGGCCTTTAAACAGAGGCCTCCTGCAGGCTTCAACTCTGATGGCCTCATCGATTTGATGCAGGCGCCCAACAACCGGCTGATATGAAAGACATTCATGTTATGAGGGCTTTCTAGTTGAAGGGCAGCGTTTATGTGAAATAAGAGCCTTGAGGACAATATTTACTTGGCCTCACTCTGAAAAAAATGTAATAAAAAAACAAAACAAAGCACCGGCTCTGTTGAACTCTTTATACAAGATTGAATAATGTAATAGTACACATTCATGTCAGCATAAACCATTCTTGTTTGTGTTAACATGAATCTGTACGATTAGAATAGGGGGTCCTACTTCTTATTCCCAAGGACACAAATTATGATTAATCTGATTTCATATCATACAGTGGAGAATATTCATAACAGCCCCATTACTCATTGAGATACATACACAAATGTAAATGGATTTATCAGCTTTTTGATTTTTCAAGGAGAATGGATTGATTTAATATTGATTGTTGAACATTTAAACTTGGCAGAAATCTATACGACATCCTTTACAGGAAGAAGGTATCAAGGAAATGCAGATGTTAGAATCATTCTCCAAAAAGCACTTAGATTCAGCCATTACAAAAGAAATTTATAATGGTTGGCGGATATTTAATTGCATTGCAGAATCAATACAATGCATTGTTTTTACACGCTAACTGAATTGTGCTGTACTGAGAAGATTGAGTAGTGCACACTGCAGGCAAGAGAGCACTGCACCAAATCATTTGATATTTTTTACAATCTCAATAGCATCAGCTGTAGGCTACATGTTTTATATCCAGTTAGCATTATAAAGAATAATGAGTCAGTAATGAACAGTTCAACATCTAAACATGTCAGGGCTGTTGGCTAAGCATGAGAACACAAGGGCCACACAATGAGCCAAGGAAGTCCAGGAATCAGAAATCTGTTACTAGGGCCATTCGAGTTTCAATTTTGGCTTCCAACAATCGTGGAAACAAGATAAATGAGGTAAAGCTATTATTGTGCCGCATTCCCTCCAGCACACCCTTCTCATGGGTGTGCTTTTGTTCCTCCCTAAAAGCCCAAAAACTCAACATTCAAATAAGCCAAACACGTGAGTGTTGACAAACGCAGTCTACTGTTGCTAAATTGCAGGACGTGCTTGATATTAAACAGTGTTATTAAAAGCCCATTAAGCCGCGAAGGAGACACTGTTCCCTTGGCGGCTTTCTGCGTGTGTGCTGAGAGACGGAGTCGGACGTAGGTGAGCAAAGTATATTTTAAGCTTCAGGTGTGGGCCTAAACGGTCAAATACACACTAAAATTCCATTTTGGTGACTATTCACTCAAATACAGTCAATCACGTTTTAAGTGAGCATAAACAGTAGGGAGAGAAAAAGATGTGTATCAATATATTAGACCAGTGCAGCTCTTTGTGACAGCAGTCTAAAAAACGTGGAAAGAAAAGACCAAGACAAAACAACTCACTGCTTGACTGAATAACCTTAACCCTGGTGTGATGGCGGACCACTCGGACGTATTAGTTAACTTCTTTGACAAGCTATCCAACGCAAAGAAACTTAAATTGTACCTTTTTTGCGGTGGATGAGATGGAATTCCAGCAGGTAGGTAAGTAGGTTGGTAAGCTGAGAAAGGTAGGCAGCAGGCAGTTTTGTAGGTTGATAGAATCAGACAAAGGATGGATTCCAGTAATCCAACAAACGATTGGTAGTTGATTGATGAAAGGTGGTTAAAAGGCACAACTTAAATGTCAAAACTAATGTCCAAGTAGTGTTTAATTGTGATTCAATAGCGTTTCGATAGCGAAGTAAAGAACTGTATGTTTGTACGTTCCAACAGCTTCCTTGTTCTTTTCTTGTGTTTGAAAAAGTGAGAGGCGGCCATCTTTTTAATCAGACATGCTCACCAACTGTCAAAATAGAAGTCCCTACAAAATAAAGGATCCTAAATCTAACAAAACATTTCCAGTGCTCCAATAGGACAACAATTTAGATTATACTAAACTCAAAATAGCTCCTACACCTGCCGAGCTAGAGACTGTTCATGTAATGCACGCCGAGCCATAGACTGTTTATGTCATGCCCGCCGAACTGTTCACACCAAGTCTGGCTCCCCTGAACCCTCACCTTCAGCCACACCTGCCTCACCACCTGAACCCTCAGAGCCTGTCCCGGAGCCCTACGTCTTCTACCAGGGTGGCCAGACCGTCTCCATCCTGGCCGCCTGAAGGGTCATCTCTGCCCTGGTCTGCCAAACCGGTACTGTCCTGGAGTCATCGGCCCCTGGTAACCCTCCAGGGGAGGACTCCAAGACGCTTGTTGACTTATTGTGTTGTTTTGGAATAAATCCTCTTGCTATTTTCATCTACTCGATCTTTTTCATCATTTGAGAACCTGAGCGTTACATTTATAGAGTGCTGTGACTTTAAGAGTGAATGAGCGGGTCACTGATATCGAATGGACTTATATTGCAATACCAAGTGCTACCAAACCCTGACCCCCTGAGCAGTGCTGCTCATATGTGTCAAGTCTGAATCCAGCTTGTTTTCTCCTGTTCCCTCTTGTTCTCTGGTATCAATAAAAGTGGTAAAATGGCTAAAAAGAATTTCTTTCCCTGTAATACATCTAAATAATATCCATTATTTGCATTCAAAATTGGGTTCATACTCTGCACTGGCCCTGTATCCTTCAGGTGAGGACACAAGAGAGGAAGTTGTTTGATGTGTTTGCACCTTATTTCTTTTTTTTTTTTTTCGGCTCAGAGGCAGGCCTACAGGAGATAAGCTAAGCCATAAGAACAGTGCTGAATGAAAAGACTCTGTAATGACCTCTCTCTGTCAGGATTTAATTCAGGTCAGGGGAGCAAGGATACAAATGACCAGCCAGGCTGCATTCTGATTCACAGTCTTCATTTAGCTTTATCACTGCAGCACATTGCAATATTTGCTTAGTCAAATAAGGACAGATTGGTCATACACACACCCGCAGACGCTCAGGAGATATGTTTCCAGGTATTTACAGATCTTTGAGCTATCAATTGATTATAAAACCCTTAAAAGAGGTGGCAGAAAAAAAAATCATCCCCCAGGTTGTGAAGTGTTCTGCAAACATAATAAAAGCTCGGCTTTTCATTTATCGCCTGACAACAGCAAAGGTTTCTGTGTGAAAAAGCGAAGCCTTTGGGATGACGCAATGTTTCTTGCTCTCCTCCTCCAGCTATGAAATGAAATGATTCCTCATGGTGATAAATGACTAGATCGGTGGACACTGCCTCATGTTTGTTTTAAACTTTATCTCCCACTTGCCTTTTCAACGTTTAGCAAGAGAAGCAGCGGTAGAATTAATTTGCGCTGTCCAATATTCACATCACACCATTAAAGTGAGAGCTTTATTGGAATTCACAGTCCAATGCCCACTGGATTTACACAATGAGGAAAAACAAGTATTAACTGACACCAAGATAATATGAATCATGAACTATTTGAGCTTCAAAATTTCTTCAACCCACTCTTCAGAACCACATTCATTTTTCTACTTTAATGCATCTTGAAATGCCTGCGTTACCAAAAGCGGCCTGGTGATCGCTGAGCTTCGGTCCCATGGAGATAACACATGTGACAAACCAGCTAAAGCAGTGTGAAAGCACTGTGCCTCAGAGATGAGTGGGAGAGATCCCTTCTTTAATGAGAGGCCGTGATGTCCATCTCCCTGACTGTGACAGTGTTCGACTGCCATCTTTACACAGAGGGTGATGAATACGCACTATAAATAGTATAGTCTGACTCAGTGTAAACTAATTACTTATGGCAGTGGTTCTCAACCGGGGGGCCTCAGTGATCCTCCAGGGGGCTAAGAGATGACTTAAATATATGAATCTAATTTTTTGATTTTATTATTAATATGTTAAATAAAAAAAATGTACAAAGCACCCTCTCTCTTGTACGTATTTGTTTAATTCAGAGGAGCATTTTTTTTTTTTGGTAAATAAAAAGGATTGGGGGTAGGGCGGGTAACTGATTTATAGCAATTATAGCGATGCTCCAGTTTTGATGTAATGATATAGTTCAGAAAAGGCCAATTACCACTGTTAATTATTGTCAACCAATAAATATTACATCTGCTGAAGTATATGAGATTTTCTGAGGACTACATTTAAAAGTGATATACAGTAGTTAACTAAAATCGTTTAAAAAAAAGTGCAACTTCAAATAAAACGTTAAAATAAACTGGGAAAATTAAAAAAAAATGAAAACTGAGAATAAAAAAAAATAAATCCAATACAAAATATTTATAAAAACTAGCACATATAATATTATGAGAAACTTGCATGCACAAATATCCAATCTATTGATATTTTCTGTATCACAGTCTTCAAATATACACTGTGTGTGTGTGTGTGTGTGTGTGTGTGTGTGTGTGTGTGTGCTGTATAAATTATTTATTTACATTATTTATGTCATGGTACAACCAGACACAGGTAGATCCAAACACAGCGTGAATTTATTACAGGGTAGTCAGACAGGCAAGGGTCACAGACACAGTATAGGAGACAAGGCAATACTCAGGATCAGAAACCAGGCGAGATGACAGAGTCAGGCAGCAGACAAGATGGAATCCAGGAAACAGGCAATGGATCAAAAGGCAAGCAGCAGACAACCGAGGAACAGGTTCAGCAAGGGTCGAATACACAGACAGGAACAGACTAGACCTGGATAACAGACTGAATAATATACTCGGAAAACTAGGAAACGCTTGGAGATGTATACAACAGTGAAACAACAGACTCAGAATAACTGACTCAGAAAACTCGGAAACGCTCGGAGATGTACACAATTGTGAAACAAGACTTTGCAAATGGGTGATAGTGTGAGTGGGGTTTTAATGTGTGTGGATCTATGTGTGGAACTAGAAGCAGGTATGAGAGTGATCAATGGAAACAGGTGAGAGGATAATAAGTCCAGGCCGATCCAGCCAAACATTGTCATAATCTAAATTATATATACATACATACACTAAATACATACACTATTTAGATATAGATATGAATAGAGAGAGACAGAGTGGCAGATAATTGTCCAGAGCTTCAGAAGACATAAAAATCTTAGATCTAAAACATTTCTCATTAAATTCTTTCAAATGGAGTTTTTTTTGGGGGGTCGAACACACACCGTACAAAGTACCCTACCCCTGTGAACTGCAAGTATAATGCAGGTATATTGGCAAATTAGGCAAGTGTTTAGCAAGAGTATTGGAATTTATATGAGTACAAAGCTAAGACGTGTGTGGTTAGCAGGATTCACTTTCAGTCGAGAACGTCAGACGTAGTCGACGTTGACTGAATGGGGATCACACTTAGGGAACATGCCTTCTCCGTACTATTTAATCAAGCCAATTCAACTTTGGCGTGCGTGACTACACGCTCCGCACCGCAGTACCGGTATAAACACGGAAGTGGACACACGCACCAGTTGCTTTTTTCGCAGAGGAGTGGATTGGCCACTGGAGTCAGCGGTGGTCCAGCAGAAGTGGTAAGGGGGACTACGTCTGACGTTCCCTGCATACGCAACCAGGACGTTCCCTTTCAGTCGAGAACATCAGACATATTCGACATTGACTGAATGGAGATCTAATGAAAACGCCATTAATGCTGTCACCTTCCAGAGCCTGGTGAAGAAGGGACAGGGCTTTAGGTCAGGGAAGTCACTGCTGTTTCTACAGGACCACTGGGAAAGCATTCCTTGTACATGGAAGGAAGGGACACTGCAGAAGCCACATTCTTCCCGAAGAGAGGTATTTTAATATTGCATCGGCTTGATTAAATAGTAGTACGAAGAAGACAGGCTCCCTAAATGTCGACTACGTTAGATATGCTCGACTGAAAGGGAACCCTGCTAACCACATACATGCTTTAGCCCTGTACTCATATAAATTGCAATACTCTTGCTGAAAACTTGCCTAATTTTCCTTTAAATGTAGTCAACATGTCCGCTGTCTTTTTTATTTATTGAAAGCATTTTTTTTAAATACGAGATGATATGTAACTGAAACATACCTGAAACATGCCTGATGTCTGACCTATAACCAAATTATTTTCCTCAGGCACTCTGTCTATTCTCTCTCCTCTCTGTCTCTCTGTTGGCTGGGGCTTGAGGCGCTCCTCAGGGGAGTATCCCTCATTGTTTTCCTCCAGGGAGCGAGTTCAAGATCTGTTACGACTGGCCTCCTCTGAACCCCGAGCTCTAATGTGCACGGGGATAGCACACAGGGGCTGCGTTACTTGAGCGAAGAGCTATCAGGCTGTGTTTGGACCATTTCCTCCCAGCTTGTGACTCACAACCTAAGCCTGGCAAAACTCTGCTTCAATGCGGCACAGTTTGACATGACCATAAACTAGCAACTTTTTTTCCCAATATAAATAGTATAACTGCAGTGTTTCAGCATTACTGTGTGACAAATGAATCATGGCACTGATTATGTATGCACTTTGCATATATTTCGGTTCATAAATTAATTCCATTATCAAATGATTTTGGGTGAATATTTCTACTGGGCCAGAGCAACATAAGACTATTTGGCACCAGAAATGTTTTATGTTGAAAACAGCAACCTGACATTTGGCACAAGCAAGATCCTGAAGTTGACAGTGATTAATAACCATAATGTGAACCGTGACACCTCTGAAAAACATGTTCTTATATACTGACTAGATGAAAAATGCATTTTCGACTAAAGCTAAATCAATTCGTCTACTAAATTCGTGCACTAAAAGACAGTCCTGTATTGTCACCACTCTATAATTATTTGTTAGATCTCAATATTTTATAAACAAGCAAGCAGCTTATCCCTAAAGCCGTGGCGATAGCCTCCACAAAGCCGACCTAGTAATTGTAAGGGCTCAAATAGATTTCGATGATGGAGGGTGAAGCCTTCATGTTTCTATCAGGAAATTTTCTGATATAAAGGGGTTTTAAGAATATGCTCTCTTGGGTGTCTTCAGGCATAAATTAAGTCAGAGGATGCTTACTCTGGGATACAGCCTGGAGGGAGATCTAGTCTAGCACTAAGTGCACGAGGAGCGTGAAAGGATAGAAAGATTTTTCCATTTCAACTCTCCTCTGGGCATGATTCTCTCAGTCTGATTTCTGACCCACATCTCCTCCCTGTGCCCAGAGTGAGATTTATGGTGATATACGAACAGGAAAAAGACTAGCGATGGTGTTAAGATGAGGCATGCTGGGTGCCGAGGAGTTGATGTGCCGTCATAGGGTGGACGGGAAGGATGTACTTCGGGACTAATGGAAAGAGAGAGGGGGACAAATGAAGTCCAATTTCGCTGCGAGAGTGACTGATTTAGAAATGGAAGAGTTGCAAGATAGGTGTGCTGAAGTTATATTTGCCATTTAACCCCAAATATGTTGTTGCTAGGTTACAACCAAAAACATTGTGGTGTCGATAGTGAGTGTCTGGAGCTCATTTGTACAGATCCCACTGCCAGACCCCATATCTCACTCACAGCCACCCACCCACACATATGCATTTCACACAACACAAAGCATCGTTTTCACAAAGCCACACAAAAACACATGAAAACGGTCGGTAGAGCTGTTGCTAAGGCATTGCTTTAGAAATTCCAGCACTCGCATTTCCCATCACTCATTACATTTCCATGCCATCTGTTACAGCACCTTAGATCCCATCCCCCCCAAAGCAAAGCATAGAATGGCAAAGCAACCATTCTCATCACAAACATGCTAATGAATCTGTATCCTCACTCCCACCGGTACAGCAAACAGTCAAACGGTTCCTCACTCAAAACAAGCATCATCAGCACAGGGATGAGACATTCTAAGATGAGCCCCATGTTCGTTAGCCGCATAGTGATTGACATAATTACACCCTAGAGTCAGAAAGATAGAGCGAGATAATGCTATAATGTGCACCTGCCGCGGCTGATTCATGCGCACGTTTAGCCTTCCGTCATTAGCTGCCTCATCAGCAGAAGGTGGATGCAAAGGTTGTGGGGTTTTTTAATTGTTGGTAGCTCAACAGCAGGAACCGGAGTCTTTGTGTTCTAATTGTAATCTCTAATTACAGTAAATGCTGTTTACAAAAGCGACATTGACACTCAGCGACGGTTTTCATTTCACATTTATTCTCCCACACCAGCAACACACATGGGCAGCTAACCCCTTTGACATTAAACAAGTTCTAGAAGTACCCCTGAAATTCGAAGTTTATATTGAACTAATTTAACAACATTTGCATGTTGACGGTTCTCTGATGTCGGATAAAGATCACATGACATGCATATAAACAAAAAAAATAGTTCATCATTTTTTAGTGTTTTATTTTAAAATATAATAATTATAAAATAATTGTAAAATCTCTTCAATGGATGTCAGACAGAAATGCCCCGAAACGTTCCGTTTTAGACTTATGATATTAGACTAGATCCTCACCCCCTCCTATTTTTCTTTCTTTTTTTTATTGCGTTCTGCTTTGTTCTTTCTTAAGTGTTGTATCAACACAAAAACATGTATGATTGTTGAATTATGCCATAATTGTTTGTACATGAATTTGTAGAAAGAAGAAAGAAAGAAAGTTACAAATATTTATGCTTTACATATGCTTTCCTTTCCAGATCTGATAACATGCTTGCATTAGCAGCTACTTGCATGTAAAATAGCACAGTGCTCCATTTCGATATGAAAGAAGCAGAGCATCACACTAAATGGTTGCCTTTTGCGGCTAAGGCAAAATCACAATTTCAGTGGTATCCCGATTAATTGTGCAGCCCTTTTTATTTTTATTTTTTTAACTCCCTGGGAAGCATTGGACTAGAGGGACAGGCAGACCATAAATGATGTTTTATAAACGAAGTTTGGGAGGGGCACTTTCAAACAATCATTGCAATCAACTTGTCATCAAACAATTTTCATGTCTACCCCATCAGGACGAGAGGAAGCATATATATATATATATATATATATTCACTCTGTCAACTCACCTAACATTCCTTGACAGTTTCAGCATCCCTCAACCACCCAGACTCCTCACTCTTGGCTTATTCTTTCACAGCCAGAAATACAAGGGGGAGTACTCTGGGTTCGGGCCGAATACCAAACCCGGAGCTGCATTTATCCTATCTGACTTATTTGTAAGTGTGAAGTCACGAAACTTAATTTAAGAGAAACTTCAACTACAGAATCGGAAAGTCATGACAGTCAAACGAACGTTAATTTTTTGATCCACAAACAGTTTCCTCCCACATAGTTAGGGTGTCCTTAAATGTACTCGCATTGAATTGTTCAGAGAAGTCTGACAGCTTGAATGAGAGCCGAATATGCAAGTGCGGGGGGAATCCCTGTGGACACGCAGATGCATTATGTAAAAACACAGTCAAACAGATGTTAGAAGTCTCATGAAAAAGCCAGATTGTCTCTGAACATTTTGAATGTCTTCCCAACATCCGATCAAATCCAAAGCGAATAGAATATGTCAAGCACAGAACAGATCTTTGGCGTGGTCTCAATATTTTAGCTCAAATGAGAATTCAGGGGTCCAGATTTCCCTCTACAAATACTTTAGGCACATTATACACGTACGCCTACCATGCACAACAGCTCTGGAAGACAGCAGCAGCCAGCTCTCGTTTCTTATTCATGCGTCCCTGGCTCCAGACTTGAGCGGGATTGAGTGGTGAAGTACACTATTGCCTCTCCAGCTTGTACTGAGACAACAAGCTGCTCCAAGCTATTAACACTATTAAAAGGACGTCCAGATTGCCATTGACATTACACACTCCCTCACTCAATTTGGTGAGTGAATCACATCAACGGAATAGTTAATTGATGTAAAATTTCCATGTTGTGCACATCTGTGCAGTAATTGCTAGCGTTTCTAACCAAATTATGGAAGATAGCTGATTTATAATATGTGTTTCCACTAGTACACAACACACCACTTACAATGGCTCTAATTAATGTTCAGACCGGGGGGGTTTATTCGCACTTCTCTCGACTCGCACCCAAACCATTTTCATACCAGGCACCACTCCAAGATAAGCATACCCATCAATCTTAATAGCGCTAACAGCATATTAGCTACAAATATAAGTGAGGGAAATGTGTAAATTGAACCATATGTCATACCATCCGAGTGTTGAGTAGAGTGTGTTGATCTAAACTTGATGATTGACATTTGAAGGTAGTGTACAGACAAGCTTGAAAGGCTGCACACACTGTAATGACTTTGTGCCAATAGTCTTCTGTCATAGAATGGATGTTGATCTCCTCCTCAGCCAATATTTCCATGTCATTGCTAGTGCTACTGTAGCTAATTATTATTTATATATATATTTTAGGGATGCACTAATATGCAAATTTAGCCCGGTACAATAATTCATCATATTTGAAAGCCGATAACCGATAAAATCTAAATTAAGTGTTTTATTTAATTTTTGAGAAGCTGATTACAAAAAAAATCTCACCATTAAATCCATGTCCCTTATCAAGTGAATTCTTAATGTAATTTTATGTAGCCTATACTTCCACTGCACATGTTGCACTTAACTGTATTTTTCTTTTTGAAGTAATTCCAATTATTTCAAACAATTCAATACCATCATTGCAAACAGTGCCCATCTGAAAGGAAACGGCTAATCCATTATTTATCTGCTTTAAGATTTCGCCCATATTTTCTTATTGGGAATAAGAATATAATATAAGAATATTTTCCTATTCTTATAAAAACATTAACTGTTACCTGATATATGCATAACGAATGCTATATAAAGGGGCAGCAGTCTAATAAACCTGCTGCTGTTTTAATGTTAATCAAACGAGACAAATAAATTACTCACTGCTCTTGACTAAATAAGCTACCTTTTGTAACTTTACAAAAAGATCCATCTATATTTAATTAATAAAGTAATGAATATGCAGTGAGTTTTTTCACATTTGATTACTTTATTCAAATTTCTGTTCCTGTAGATCTACCCAAAAAACTCTAAAAACACTGTTTATTTCATTTGTAGCCTTTCTTTTTTTTCTATTGTATTTATTTGTGCTATCTGTAATCCGATTAGACTGTATATTCTTATTTTATTACTGACTGCTTATTTGTTGTAATGGTCACCAGTTATAGTGACCTTGAGAGCCACCACATCAGATTATTGGCGAGTACCAAAAATGAAAGTATCGGTATCGCACTCGTTCTGAAAAAATAGTGGTATCAGTGCATCCCATCAACATACACTTTATCCTTCAAACTTATGTTAGTCAACTGGCAATATAGCATGCATCTTATAACTATCACTGCAATAAACTAAAAAAAACAAGGAGATAAAAATACATGCTGCATTCTTAACTGTTTTCACAAGATGCGCTATAGCGGTTGTTAGTGTAAATGTATTGGAGTTTTCCTTTCAGGTTAACTACTATAATAATGGAGCAGGAACAGTGTTACAAAAAATGTTACTCTTATTTTAGGAAAATGTGCAGATTTGGTGCTCTGCTCTTTTTTGAACTGCTCACTAAATGACTACATATAAATGCAGAATGTTTCCTGTGATGGGTAGGTTTAGGGATAGGGGCAGGGTAAGGGGATAGAATATACAGTTAGTACAGTATAAAAACCATTACGCCTATGGAGAGTCCCCACAAAGATGTGTGCGCCTGTTTGTGTGTGTGTGTGTGTGTGTGCGTCTGTATACTTTATTATCTACCCCCCTGTTCCCACGCCACATCAACTTTTGCAATCCAATCCTCACTTTAATGCATATAATATGCAAATCACAACACCTCTATATCTTGGCTATTGAATTACCACACATTAGTCTGACGTGTGCTCTGGAAGCTGCTCTTTCATATCGCAGTGCAAGGCTGCCAGTTGGATTTAGAGGGGCTTTGTGTATTTGGGAATGTCGCCTGATTGCACCCTGTTTGCTCAAGGCCCTCCTATGTGAGATAATGTCAGCAAAGGCTAATGAGCTGTGAGCAATGCACTCTCATTATAATAACACCAAATAAAAGGAGAAAGCTACGGCTATTAAAGGTGAAATAGGTTAAACGGCACATTCTGAAATTATGCTAATATTCCATCTCCAGATTAAAAAGTCAGGGTGACAATAACCCTTCCAATTGGCTCATTAAACCCTGTGTGATCCAATCACAGTCAGAGGAATGCTTGTGGAATCCTAACGGAGACAGCGAGGTGACACTAATGTGACATGTGTGGGGAGGTCAGGAAGTTGTCTCGCTCGGAGTCAATAGCGAAGCTGCGGGCATGACAAACGTGCACGACATTACACCCATGATGCCATTATTGATCCATCACAAAACATTTTTGGACAATACAAGACCTGATGGCCAGAGGAAAAATACAGGATGCAATTTTGTGTCATTTTTTGGTACTGCAACATGCACTTTTGCAACAAATTTGACCTCATCCTTTCTTCAGGGTAATTCTTGGCACAAAATGTGCAGCATGCCATCTTTGTTCTGTCACCTTGTGCTATTCAGCCTTCCGTCTGGCCCTCTCGCTCTCTCCAAGACACATTAAAGCATGCATCTGTTGTCAAATGCACCCCCTAGCCTTGTTATTTCAGCCATGGATGGTGTTACAGCAAGTGATGAAGGCCAACTCAGCCAATGGTTAATGCTTCAAATAAAAACGTTGCTCGGTCTCGATTCAAGAAACAGAGGTATTGCCACGAATACTAAGCTGGCCCCTGCAAAACACACGCTAAAGCGACTAGGTCACACTGCAGTCAAACGTAAAGATCAAACAAAGCTGAAAGTCACACTAAAATAAAGACGACTCGGCATGTATTTTCCGATTTTAAAGAATTCAAGGGGGGTTTATAGCATTTACCAAACATGTCACATCACAGCAACCAAAGAACTGCGAGAGGCTGTTTTGGACAACTTAGTATGCAGTGCAGTCAGCCCATTTTACATTATTCATCTCTTTGGAGGATACGCCAAGGAGGCTCAAAATACCCAGTACCCTACATAACCCACTTACTGAGAGATGACTGGGACTCAGAGGTGCTCTTTCTGATTGTAGATGACAAAAAAGGGGGTTACTCCTGGTCCCCTTAGATCCTGAGCACATCTCTCAAACTTAAATACCTGCCTCAGGTTCTTATTTCGTTGTAGCGAGAGCTGATATCTCAACTCTGAAGCCCACACGCTCCTGCCTCCTGCATCGCCAACAGTCATGTTCTAACAATTCCCCATGACTTTTCACTTCTTAGAACAGAATCATTCTTCTTTCCCATTCATGTCTATTTAGCTGCATGTTATTCGTCCACTTTGCTAATTGGTCATTTGCTTACAGATCAATTGCATTAATGCAGTATAATGAAGTACTGCTGAGGAGATGCTTTGTGAATAACTGTCTCATACACTGATTGCACCAGGCTAACTCATAAGACAGGACTAACTACATTATGCTGCAAATGTAACATTGTATATCTAAAGGCATTTAGTCAGCGGAGGCCTGGAAGCCAGTGCATCCTCATCCTCAAAAAAAACAAGACAATATACCACACAACAGAAATAAAAATGCCAATATTACGAAATGTGAAATATAACTCACCTTCTTTTTCAAAAATAACACTGTCCAACAGCAACACCAGTGGTTAAAGTTAGTTCATCTCTCTTGCCTCCCCTTAGCCCATTGAACTTTAACAGACCCCCTAAAGCATGCAGTGGGTTTGTTGGAGGTAATGGAGAATGAATGGGGAATGTCAAGTGAGAGGAGGCAATGTGTCCACCGCACTGTGACTGGTTATTGCGCTGTTCATGCGATAAATCCTACCTCTTGCGTGTTCTGTGTCTGCAAATCGGTCTGAAAGGATAGCCTAATGGGAAGACTAATTCAATATTAAGTATTATACCACGGGCTGTTTAAATACTCGATTCTGATTGGCTGGAAGGTGTGCAGTAAAACCCTTTAATGCACAGGTAGTTCCAGTCAGTTTGATTACAGTTTGAAATGAATCCGCTTAGACTGTAAACCATAGACTGTAAAACAAACATTGGTAACCATAGTAACAGTTACGCTTGCAAACAGATTCATAATTCATTCAAATAAATGCAATCCGATGGCTCTACTTTATTTAAAGTGGACGGAGTAGAACTAACGAGCCGTAACTTAAGAAAATAATCGTCATTTTTACATATCTGTTAAAAAATTACACTGTTAACATCAGTTATAGCTTTAATTTCTTTTTAACTTGGCAAATAACCGTGGTATTAGCGGGATAATCCACGGCTAGCCATGCATTAAAGGATTTTAATGCACGGCGTAGAGGCAACCACCCTCCGCTTCGCGTCGGGTGGTTCTTAGCCTCTACGCCGTGCATTAAAATCCTTTAATGCATGGCTAGCCGTGGATTATCCCTTACATAAACTCTCGCTATATATCACGTCAGAATCATATTTGAAAACATGACATGTGATGGTTTTTTTGTAAACGAGTCAGTGAATTGAACAGGTGCATCTCTGTGTCTGTGACAATCATGAACCTGCAGTGTTTACTGAGTTTTGATTGATGATTTGAAAAAAGTTGACTATGAAAAAAAGAAAAGCTGAACATCAGTTAACAAATAAAATGCACATTGAACATGAATTTTACTGTTTATGTAGTTATGTAGTATGTAGTTTATGTATGTATTTCCTTGTGCCATGTGCTCTCCTGTCTATTGCCTGAACACGCCCATTTTGTTATCTCGTTATTGGTTTATTTCCCCCACCTGCTGGCCTTGTTACCTATTTTGTCTGTTGCCCTATTTATTCTTCCTGTGTCTTAAGTCCTGTGCTAGTTTGTTGGCAATGTTATGTGTTCCTGTATTCCTTTCCATTTCATCAGAGTTTTGGAGTTTGTACCTGGCCTGTCAGTTATTTAAATAACTCTGCAACTGATTCCTCGTCTCTCATCTACCATCTCGTGACAGAACGATCTTTCCAGAGACTGTTCATGTGACGTCTGCCATTCCAGAGACTGTTCACGTCAAGTCTGCCGATCCAGAGACTATTCACGTCACGTCTGCCGTTCCAGAGACTGTTCACGTCTGCTGTTCCAGAGACAGTTCACGTCACGTCTGCCGTTCCAGAGACTGTTCATGTCACGTCTGCCGATCCAGAAACTGTTCACGTCACGTCTGCCGATCCAGAGACTATTCACGTCTGCCGATCCAGAGACTGTTCATGTCACGTCTGCCGATCTAGAGACTGTTCACGTCACGTCTGCCGATCCAGAGACTATTCACGTCTGCCGATCCAGAGACTATTCACGTCTGCCGATCCAGAGACTGTTCACGTCACGTCTGCCGATCCAGAGACTATTCACGTCTGCCGATCTAGAGACTGTTCACGTCACGTCTGCCAATCCAGAGACTGTTCACGTCACGTCTGCCGATCCAGAGACTGTTCACGTCACGTCTGCCGATCCAGAGACTATTCACGTCTGCCGATCTAGAGACTGTTCACGTCACGTCTGCCATTCCAGAGACTGTTCACTTCAAGTCTGCCAATCCAGAGACTGTTCATGTCACGTCTGCCGATTTAGAGATTGTTCACGTCACGTCTGCCAATCCAGAGGCTGGTCACGTCACGTCTGCCGATCCAGAGACTGTTTGCGTCACATCTGCTGATCCAGAGACTTTTCACATCACGTTTGCCGTTCCAGAGACTATTCACATCACATCTGCTGATCCAGAGACTGTTCGTGTCACGTCTGCCGATCCAGAGACTGTTCGCGTCACGTCTGCCAATACAGAGACTGTTCACAGTTCTGTTACCCTTGTTGGGGTTTTCTCTTGGGTTAGTGACAGAGCTGTGACACTCCCGGTTTGTCTGGTCTGCCATGAGCACATGGCTGTCATGTTATTTCCTTGTGCCATGTGCTCTCCTGTCTATTGTCTAACCCCACCCATGTGCTTGTTTGTAAGGACATTTGGGAATTATTAACTAATTTCTGTGTCCAAGGCCGTTACGTCACGTGACAAAAGACCCGAAGACTCGAGAGGTGAACTAATAATTTCTCTTTCCAGTACAGACAGCATAGCCTCTATGGGACTGATGGGAAGAACGAAAGACTTGGACCCGAACCCGAAGACTCGAGAATCGAACTAATCCTTTCTGTTTCCAGTACACAACCAATAGGATGTTACGGTTGCAGGGTCAACACAAAAAAGAACAAATCACTCTGAGACAACTCTGTAATCCCAAGTCAAACTGATCACCTGCACCAGTCTATCATTAGTCCCTTGCCATCAAGTGTATTTAAACCCTCTGTTCAGTGCCATTTGTCAATGTTTCATTTGGTTAAGATAGGTTGAGATTGACTCTGTCTGACAACAGCATGGTAGTGAGGGAGTCATGCTGTGAGCTGCTACTAACAATAAGCAAGATACCTTTCAGGGTAGCAGATGGACTGAAAATGACCTCCCAAAACTTACTGACAGATTCTGGGAGATAAATTCTTCAAACCGTTGTACAAGAATCACTCTCAATCTATTTGTCTATATAAAGCATTTAAAAAAAAATCTGTTTTCATGTATTCCACAACACCTGAAACCTTATACTTCCGAAGACTCCAAATAGGTTGCAGTTCTGTAAAATAGTGTCAAAATTGTGAATATGGTCAAAAGGGTTCCTGGCGGTTTTACACCTAATTCTTCACCTTGCTATTTTCTTCAAGGGGGGGTATTGTTTTATTGTGACCCTGCTGAGCATTTTTCCAGTCTTAGGCCAGAGTGCAAAACGTGCAGGTTATCTAATGGGACACAGACACACGCTACCTGAAGGCCAGTCGCTGCTATCTGTTGCTGGAATCTCTGTGTGTGCTCACAAAGTGACTGAGGAATTGAGCCCTGTGCGCTTCAGCTGCCTTGTGCAACATAACTCCAGCTGTTTCACTTGACACCGACACTAGCATTGATGTCCATCAACTTTTAACCCTACGCCAAGTCTCCTAACTCTTTTCCAGACCTGAATGTTCAGTGTTTCATGCAGTCAACACACACATACACACTGCACTGCACACACACCATCACTTGCTGGAAATGAGTTTGAGAAAAAAAAACCTTGATTTTATGTTGAGATGTGTTATGAGTCAAGGACTCTCTTTTGTGAAATCAAATGAAAGTATGAACTAAACTTCAAGCAATTTCCTTGGAACTGTTTGTGTTTTCATTTTTAATTTTTAAATTTTTTTTTAGAAAATAAAACACTGTTTGAAAAGTGAACATTGTGTAACTGCTTTATATTTTATTTTGTTTTTTTCTTAAATAACTTTGAGCTAAAAACTTTCAATTTGTGAATTTGTCATTTAAGTCCATATTTTATGTGTTATTGTGGGTATTGGACAGCATTTATTTTGTGCATCTGTGGTTTATTAGCTATTTTCCGGGAAACTGTTTTGACTTGTCTGGTGCCGAACAACTTCATTCAACTTACGTTTATTAATTCTTACAATTTAATTTGGGGCTGTCACCATTACAAGTTACTTAAAATGAATTATATTTTTTATAGTTTTAGATGTGTAATACAATGTGCACTGAGCAGTAACATAATTTTAATAACTTTATTTTCTGCATTCCAGAATTTTGTCTCACCATTGTCCTGTGCATGGGGGATCACCAATACAAATGATTATACCAAGCCTATTCAAAAGAATTTACTTTGAAACCAAATGTATAAAAAGCAAAGTTTCCGAGACAATTTTAAATTGGAGAGAATCTGTTCAAATGAGGCAATTTACACACAAATTAAAGTTTAATGCAAGGAGAAATTGGACAGATGTAATAGTGATATACTTCATTATCTACATTTCTCAGCTGAAATAAGGAATTCTTAAACATAGGGCCATAAAATATGACCTGAAAACAAAAAAACACACAGTCCAATTCCATTGAACATTCGGGTCATCAAAGACCAGGCTGTGTGTCTGAATTGAAATCATAGAGGTTAACTCATTGTTTATTTATTTTAAACTTGAAACCATGGCCAATTTAGAAGTTATAAACCCTTTTAGAATCCATAACAGCTCTTCAACTTTGCATTTTTTTTTCACAGTAGTTAAATTAACTTATGGCCTTAATTGATTTTAAATGTCTCATTTCTTTATTATGCCTGTGTAAAGCTATTTGAATTACCGCTGTGCATGTATTACGTTATATAATTAAACTTGCCCAGAGTATCCTATTCCTCATATTCGTGCTGTGAGTTCATTCCTTCCTTGGACTGAGAATGGCAAGACCAATGAAAACACTGAAAGCTACTCTGACAATAAATGTTTTTGACTTGCACTCAAGCCCATAGTGGGTCTCCATGGTGATGCTCTCACCTCTCTCGCACCGTCACAGTAAGGCTGCCGAAACAAGTCATTGACATGCTTTGCATAGTTACAGCTTGCAGGAACACGAGCCCGCCAGTATCCGGCTAAATAGAATGGATGAGCAGAGAGAGGGCATAAACCGAACGGTTTCAGCTCAAGACTGATTTAACCTCAGACATCATGCTTCAACTCCCACTCGCTGAACTTTTGCTTCTCTCTCCTCTGATCGCACACAAAGAAGGGGCGTGTTTAGGAGGATTCATCGCTCTCTGTTGGACGCCAGCTACCTCTGTTCCTGAATCGTGACTGTAGGAGTGAGATGGAGTCCATTGGAGTTTGCATGCCATGTGAAAAATAAACACACCAAGTTTACTGTAAAATCAAACTTGGGTCGTGGAAACTCCCACTTAGCACTAACTATCGGCTCCTTAGAAGCAACATTATCAGACAGAGAGACTGAGTTGAATGGCATCGAGCTGCACAGGAGAGGGTCCCCGCATGAAAGAGCCGCCTTTGGCCGCGACATCCACAGACAGAAGCGTCTGCAACTCTGACATTTGCGAGTGAAGAAGCTCCAAGCTAAACCTATTGACATGCACGCTAAACCCCTGCGGTCCACTGTTGTCTTACAGCGCTTGGCAGGTACAGACGAGTGTTTGCAGACAAAGTCAACAGCCTTCTTTCCTTTTCATTATTTATTTCATTTCAAGTGCCAATCAGGCACTGGTGTATTGGCAGGTGGCAGGAGTCAGCAGGGGGAGGCTGGGAAGCTAAAGGAGGTGTATGGATGCTGGATGACCGATCTATACTCAACCACATTTTTGGAGAAATGCTTCAGTCGGAGTGATCAATTGTGAAAAATATGCTTCGAGTACTCATTTCAATAAATATTTATACAATTTAATAATGATAAAGTTTCACTATTCAATTTTTCACATGAGGAAAAGCAAAACTATGCAAATGTCTTTAAAGTCAATATTAAATCAAAATGGACAATTAGTATTTTTCTAATGAGATACAGCAGTAGCTGTTAAATTATTTATAAGTGCATATCATTATTCGTTTTTTAAATCATGGGCCCTCTTAATTTTTAATCAAAATAACATCCCCTCCCTTGCAACATCATCTCTTTTCTGATATTGCCCTGATATTGTTGACAACCTGTCTTTCACATGAGATTCAAGCTCAGAATACCTGATCTACTCGGTCAACTTTACTGTAGTAAACACTGCACGATGGAAAATGGAAATACTGGTTTAATTCAGCCATATATGTTTGAACCAGAAACTGATTCAGAAGAAGAAGTGGAAAAGTTAAATATACACACGTATATAAGTCGATGTATCAGAATTATTCATCGCTCTCTACAACGTCGGACACAACACAGTAATTAATATGATTAGCCTTTTGCTTGACTGCGTTATCAAACAGCTAATAATTTGTTATTAAACCATTAACAACCAATTTGTTTAACAACCAATTTGTTGTTAAACCATGCTCCAGTTCACCATCTTAGAGTCAGACAGTTCACCATCTTAAAGTCAGACAGCACACCATCTAAGAGTCAGACAGTTCACCAAGCTAGAGTCAGACAGTTCATTATCTTAGAGTCAGACAGTTCACTAAGCTAGAGTCAGACATATACATAATTCACCCTCTATATTGCTAAATGAACCAAAATTTTCACATCAACTAAAAATACCAGAATAACTTGTCTTCTCTTGAGACTCCCCTGCTTTGAGGTATTGTTAATGATGTGCTAAAGCCCTCCCACACATTGACATGATTGGTTACAAAGTAGTTTGTGACATCAGAAGCGATTTTTAAACTGCGTTTTGGAGACTGTCTTTAGATTACTTGCAGTTTTAAAGATAAAATACTCAGCAATGGTGTTTACTTATGAATTTGACCATGGTTTGTCTTAAAGGACAAGTTTGGTATTTTAGTTCGGTATTATAGTGTAAAATACAGAACTTGTCCTTTAAAGCATATAAAAAAAAACACATGGACTCATTGGGTCTGTAAAGAAATCACTCTGGGGATTCATGTTACACGCTTAAATATACTTCACAATAAGGTGTAAGGCTGCTAACAGATTTACATGACTGTTCAAAGGTTAAAAATAATTGAGTCTTGAATTGTAATTCAAGAATGCTTTGGAATATAGACGTAAGATTGGTCTCATTTTAAAGAAGACATTTGGCAGATTTTTGTAGAAGTGGAATCAATTAAGTTATAGAAGTTTGAGTTTATGAAAATGTACAATATAAAAAAAACAATTATTCATATTTTATATAAAATGTATATTTTCAAAACCTGGGCAACTCAAAAACTGCAAAAAAAAAAAAAAAAATCAAAGCCAAAAATCTGAATAAGTTGTGTTTCAAATTTTAGGTTGATATCTCAAAAACTGGGCTTTCAGTAAGATTTTTGGGCGCAGTACCAAACTTTTTCACTAGATGACAACCAGACTCCATTACTGCCCATATATGGGCGCCTCCATTTCCATATATGTTTTGAGTGATATGAACAATTATTTCCATAATTTCCAAAATTATTATTTTTTTGTGGATATATTACCCACATTACTGTTATCAAAGTTAAATTAAATTGATCAAAAGTGACAGTAAAGATATGTAAAATGTTAAAAAATGGTCTGTTCATTGAACTCTCTATTCACCAAAGAATCCATTAAAAAATGTACCATGTTTTCCACAAAAATATTAAGCAGCAAGTTTTCAAACTTGATAATAAGAACAATTATTAATCATATACTGTAAATATTTGAGAAACAAATTAGATTCTGAAGGATCATGCAATACTGAAGACTTAAGTAATGATGCTGAAAATTCAGCTTACATTTTAAAATGTATTAATATAGAAATATGTTAATTATAAATGCAATCTTGATGAGCATAAAAATTAAAAGCATTATTTATTCCAAAGAGTCTATTTGACCAAGAGTCCAAATCTGAAGCAGGATCCCTTGGCACTGATGTAGTCAAGTCACGTGATTGAAAGGAACACCATTGGCCAATGCTGTAGTCAAATGCAAACAGGCTGAGTGATGTGAAGAATATTTTGTGCATTTTTTTATGATGCTCTGAGCAGCTGAAATATTCCCTTTTGAAGTCAGTCAAGGACACAATATAATATAAGCTTAAAATTTCCTCACACTCTGTAAATTTAAGTCCACAGCATGTCAACAGAAATGACCAGGGCCTACTGTGAAATCCCTACATTTGCTCTCTCTCTCTCTCTCTCAGGATTCATCTACTGTATAAAAGACATGTACCAGAAACGAGTGCATCAGCAGCCACTCTTCCAAAAGCCCCCTTTTCCTCCATTTGGTCACATTTACAGCCTCATCAAATTGAAAGTCGCGGTTGTCAAGTAAGGTAACAAAGCGCAATACAAAGCCACCGCAATGCTCTGGAAGACAGTGAATACAAAGGCAGATCTGCTTTCACTTGCCCTTGCATGTCACATAATATATGCAATCATGTCAGAGGTAATTAAACATGTGGGAAGAATACAAATCAGAGTATTAAGGATACCGGGGTGGGCACAACTCAAATTTAGTAAACCTACTTCAGTTAAAGCACAAACCTGAATAAACATTGTTCCTCAGTGGGCGCTGTCACTTCCAACTTCCAATTTAATTACTACAGGAACATAAGCAACAACATTGTTAGAGTAACACAAACTTATTAATAGAAAACGACTACCAGTCAGTCTAGAAACAAGTTGTTATTAATGGTGCCGTTCCTCCAAGGTATTTCAGATTTCACCCTTTTTGTTCACGCAGCCTGGAGCAGAATAACTTGTAGAGGATAAGGAGGCAATTAAAGCACGCATGTCAATCAACTGTTGTGGGGCAGAAATGTCAGTGATAAATAATTAGCATGGTGCCAAAAACTCTTCACAGACTCTCACTGTCAGTGGCAGTTTGCATTACATGCATTTGTGTTACTTTCCAAGAAAACAAGGGCAACGCCGTCCAGTGGAACTCATTGCTATGTAGAGCTCGTGAAGCATGGGGATTTCTCTACCCAGCTCAGTTTAGCTGGACCCAGGCTAGATTGCAAACGGCATATTTTTCAGTGGTCAGATTAGCTAAATACTTATGTTAGGATGGATGTTTACTGACCTTTGCAGTGCCTTTAACTCCTCTTAAAGCTTGTTTCAAAACTCAGGGTTTGTGCCGCTCAAGCTGTGACTTAATCCTGGATTTTGTAAAAAACGAAAGCTCAAGCAATGAAACTAGACAGAGAAATCACATTTTCTCAGATGTCTCAGACTTTATGACCTGTTGACTGCTGACTATTTAAATGATGCTCCAAATGTGTAATAAATCTGGTCATTTTCAGAATGGTGCACAGACCGGAAAAAAAAAAAAAAAAAAAAAAAAACAGAGATGAGTTTGCTATGTCATGTGTGATATGTGACAAACTGTACAACATTGCCATCTACTGGCAAGCTGATTGAACATCCCATTCAATGAGAAGAGAATACTGTAATACAAATACAGTATACTTTTAATTTGTATTCATTTTTTTTATTTATTCGAATAGATTTGTTTGCATTCAGCAAGTAGATCACTTTTTACTTTTTTTAATAATTTCTTTTTTATCTATATTTTATCACCATTCAAACTTGTTTTTGTGTTGTTTTAATGTTAGACCACTAGAGGGAACACGACTCCTATTTCCTGTGGAAACTGTATTGCTCGCTTTGATTGAGGGTAATACACAAGGAGTTCTGATAAATAAGCAGAAATATCAATATAATCCAGCACATTTTAGTTTGTGGCTATTATATGCCATATTCCATTGATTTTTATAAATGGTTCATTTAAAGAAAAAGAGAAGAAAGCAATGAGAAAGCACTCAAGTGAGTGAGTGAGTGAGTGAGTGAGTGAGTGGGTGGGTGAGTGAGTGAGTGAGTGAGTGAGTGAGTGAGTGAGTGAGTGAGTGAGTGAGTGAGTGAGTGAGTGAGTGAGTGAGTGAGTGGGTGGGTGGGTGGGTGAGTGAGTGAGTGGGTGGGTGGGTAGGTGAGTGGGTGGGTGACTGAGTGTGTCTGTGCGTGAGTGAGTGAGTTGGTGGGTGAGTTGGCGGGTGAGTGAGTCGGCAGGTGACTGAGTTAGTGAGTGGATGGGTGAGTGAGTGAGTGGGTGGGTGTGTGGGATAGTGAGCAGGTGAGTGAATGGGTGGGTTAGTGAGTGAATGAGTGAGTGAGTGAGTGAGTTGGCGGGTGACTGAGTGAGTGGGTGGGTGGTTGGGTGAGTGAGTGTGAGAGTGATTAATTAGCTGCTGTGTTGCCAAGTCAAATTAAAACTTCATATTTAAATTGTTACATGAATAATATCAGATCTGCTCTACTGTCATGAGTCCCAGATGCTGGAACTTGAGATGAAGTAGTTAGGAGACAAAAGCTGACAAAAGAAACTACTAAGATCAAATTGAGGAAGCAGACAAGAGTGGCAATTGTCCAAAAATAAAAAATAAAAAGAGCAGCAGGCCAAAATGCGTGGGAGAATCGGTCCAGCATTAACAACCTCATCAGCACTTCACTACTCTCCCACTTAAAGAGAGAGAATTGAAGGAAGCCACTTGTGAGAAATGTCACTAGTGCCCAGAGTTTGGAAATGACACATGTAATTGTTTAATTTTGGTCAGTGTTCAATTGGGAGAGGAGCACTCTTAAATAAAACATGTTGAATGCTATTATAGAAATTATTTCAATGGGGTTTTGAAACGAAATAAAGACGGGGGTAAAAAACTCAAAAGAAGCAATTCTTTCTGAACAGCCTTGGAGTCCTTCCTTGGTCATTTTCAGTCGGTTTTGATCCACCTAGTGCTCTGAATCAAACCCGCCACAGTGATCTCAGCAGTTTCCAAAGGCCTTCAGTGGAAGTCTATTAGCTGACGGGCTGAAAGTGAGGCAATTTTCTTTTCTTTGATCAAGTAATCAAAAGGAACCATCAAAGTCGGCAATTACTGTTCCTCAAACGTGACTTAATTACATCCTATAGCTGTTCAAAGACAAATGATTGCACTGAGCACATTTGCCATCCGAAGGGGAAAATGAATGCTGTTTCTTTTCTCCACTAATTAATATAATATAATGGGGATCAACCTCGCAATGGCTTCTACTACACGGACCGGATGCGCTTACACACCATATAGCTTTTGAAATGGCCAATCAATTAGCTGTACAGATGACACGGATCAAATTACTCTCAATCGATTGACCCTGAATATTGCTTACCGCCGTACTGTGTGTGTGTTTCTAAGTGTGATGAATGAGAGCCATTTTTAAGAATTATTCTTGGGGGTTGAGTTTTACAACTATCCCCATTCTTACAGGCTCAAACCAATGAAGTTCAAGATTTGTGGGGGGAAAATCAAACAAACCTCTCCCCCTCTAAATGACTGAAAAGGCTATAGAGAATATACATACTTCCTCCCACAAATCTCCCATTGATTTTCCTTTTAACACTATTAAATGGAGATGAGCTGCAGCACTCTGTTTGATGAGACTGATTTTTATATGTGAATGTGCATATGGACAAAAGCACAGTGCACAGATAAACATGTCCTCTGCCATCTATACCACAATCATCATTCAATAGGCATCAAGTGTTTAACCCATGCTCTTCACACAAACACATTCATTGAAATCTTCATAACCATCCACCATAGAGCCCTTATGCTCTGCTTCCATTACAAAACCTTTCTTCTGTTACAGCAATCAATCTGCTATATGCAGTAGCTGACATTTTTGCCCTCAGAAAGTTATTTACAAACTCTCAATTTATATGGCATCATTACCAAAACAATCCATTTGTATTCTCCTTTAATTATTTGCCAGTGTTACACAGTAAATGGTAATGGAATGTAAAAGAATAATCAATGAGAGAGAGCAAATACCACTCAGGAAATGTTTTAGTATTGTGTCTCTCGGATGGAGTTATTGTTAGGTTTCATACAAAGTTAATGTCGGCAGAATCATGGATGGATCAATGTTGCATCATTTGTGCAATGGTGTAATTCACATTATCTATTGGTATCCAGCAATGTCTTTGATTAACTGACAATAAATCCAGTAGAGCTCATTTCCTAGATGGTTAGTCTTTCGTACCCAACCTAAAGGTGAGTATTGATCACGTATTGAGTTTCTAAACCAGTTCATTACGCCTATACAATCTCATTAGTCTGACTGGTTTATAACATGTCAAGCAATTGCTAGCTGATGATTTTGGTGCAATTAATTCTTCATTTTTGTTGAAAGTTTCATTAAACAGAGAAAATTGATTTTGGTTTGATTTCAGTGGAATGAAGCTTGTTAACAAGCAAGGAGCAATCGGTATATGACATGCATAAAGGCACCATGAATCAATGTTTATGGACAAAACACTTCATGAAGACACCATGGCAGATGTATGTATTTGTATGCTTGGTTTTGATTGTTTATTGATTCATAAATTACTATTTTACATGATTTCTTTATGTAGTCAATTTAAACAGTGTTTTTTGAAGAAATTCATTAAATAAAGAGGCCACTATAAACAAATATTTTTATAAAAATAATAAAACATTAAAATGAATTATATGCTATGATAATGATTGAAAATATATTCATTTATATTCTTCTGCTTCATTGATTTGATAGGGCAACTGTCATGCTTGTCTTCAGTAAACAGGTGGCGCTCATGCTCTCCATACCATCAAGAAACCTCATAACGGGGTTTATGATCATATGAGACACTTAAATTAATAAAAGGAAAGAGTTACAGGTGTCAGACTAAATGTGGATGCGAACAGTAAGCAAACTCTTATTAGTGTTGTATGGCGTCATACGTGCTCTTATGCAGTAGCCTATATTACGCAAAACTGTGGAGGATAAAAATGTTGGCGGTGTTAAAAGTGTGTGTTCTTTTTACAGAGTGTATTCTGATTAGAGTGCCGCTTTCACCTAACAACAGCAACAGCCTGTCGGTACAAAAAAATAAAATAAATAGGCTACATAGCCTAAAACTTGGCTATACTGTCATTATTTTTTATTAGATCTATTCATAGAAAATATTTGAACAAAACTGTTAGTATTTAGTATTTACATTGTCTAATTCATAGGAGTCAACGTGTTAAAAAACGGACATAAATTGTTGCAAGGAAGAAAAAAAACATCAAGTGAAAATTTCTCACAGGGTGTCAGATATGGATCGCAAAGTGGATTCCATTTCTGCTTGGACAGTCTTTGTATAATTCTTATTAAGTAAAGTGCTTAATGGTGCCTAATCAGCGAATTCACTGTCCAACTGAGCCAAAAGGATGACCTTCTCCAGAGATCTGAGCACATGCGCAGTGTCTTCTCACAGAGTGCGCGTACTTCGACCCGCATCTCGTCGGTCAGTGAGCGCGCAACAGCACTCATATTTGACATTAAATGTGGACTGACATGAACTTTTACTGATATTGGAATGTTCATTTTATGTGAATTTTTAAAAGAAAACGTTTCGATTCCTGAATATATGATAAAGGAGATATCAAAGGGATAAATATATAGCGCAATGCCACGCTATTATTTTATCGTTATATATATATTATCTCTTAGTACTGTTTTTTAATTCTCTTGTCGCGGGGTGTGTCCAGCAGAGCATTACTGAGCGCTTGTCGGAGTCTGTCCGGATGTGTATGATGTCTGATCACTTGTTCCTCACCACTTGCACCAGTGCGCATCTGGCGCGCAATGGATTTACTGTGGAAATTCTTCTATTTCGTGTTTAACAAGTTTCCCTGCTTTCTGAATGGATATGAATAAAGCGACGATGATTTTCGTAACTTTTTGGATAATGCTGCCTGTCCTTGGTAAGTTGCGTTGCATGTGTTCCAATATTTATTTGCGCTTAAATCTGCAACAACTACAATAGATAATATTGTAATTCAAATGCATACACATTTTTTTGTATAACAATGTTGAGTATTATAATAGCCTATTAGCATTAGTATGTCTAAACCTTATAGGAAACAGATTTGAAGTGTTTTGTCTAACATAGCAAACATAAGTTGTCTATATTTGTTTAAATGGGGTCCACTAACTAGGTAAGTGCTATTGCCTTGATTATGAACATTAGAAAATCGAATTAAAAGCCAACTGTGACAATTTTACCATTCTGTCTCATTCACATCTGTAACTTTGTCTTTTCCCTGCACAGATTTAGTGCTCTTCTCAAAGGCAGATGCGATCGCACAGTCTCGATCGGTTCGAGTGGACTGCGTTAGGGCTCATGAACAGTGTTTGGCGAAGTACATCTGCAGCACTAAGTATCGAACCATGAGACAGTGTGTGGCCGGGAGAGCCAGTAACTTCAGCATGCTGGCTGAACCCGAGGCGCAGGACGAGTGTCGGAACGCCATAGAGTCTATGAAACAGAGTCCTCTGTACGACTGCAAGTGTAGGAGAGGAATGAAGAAAGAGAAGAACTGTCTGCGCATCTTCTGGAGTATATACCAGAGTTTACAGGGTGAGCAGATCCGTGCGTAACACCACAGTTGAACAGAATGAAAAATGATCATGCTCTGTAGACCCCATTTTTTAGTCAAAAATGCATTATCCTGCTGTTATAACCATGCATTTAACATGGATAAAGTTAAATCCTCTGGCTCTAAGAATGGTGCATGTAAATAGTTTGAATTCCTTCTTGCTAAATTATTATTTCTGACTTTGATGGTTTATCTTCCAGCCAATGATTTGCTGGAGGACTCGCCATATGAGCCAGTAAACAGCCGTCTGTCTGATATTTTTCGTCTGGCTCCCATCATATCAGGTAAGTCTGATGTTATATCTCCACCTCACACTTATCTCTCAGTTCACCCTGCGTAGCCTACAAATCATTTGCCAGCTTTTTGTTTTGTCTGTTGATTCTAAAAAATATGCGCTTAATTAATGCATAATTAATGCATAATAATAGGCCTATGGATAAAATTGTCTGCCAAATGAAAGAATTTAAATGCGTAGTGGCTTATGAATGACCTGCCTGCTTTGTTATGGATTTTAGAGATTTGAGTGAACAGGTTTCAATGATGTCCTTGGAAAAGAGTCAGTGCCGCATTCATTCCTATTTAGAGGACTAACAGAACAAGTGTTGCTGGATGGAGAAGGTATAGTTATGCACTGTAGATGGAGCTGTTCCTCCCCTGTTCAACTACTGTGAGATCTGCTGGTGTTGAAGATAACCGACTGCATCTCTCAGTCTGAGCTGTTTGACTGCAGAAGTTTGCAGTAAATCTCCATGGTGACAGACAAAGGTCTGTTCCAAAACCTAGTGAGCTGCCCAGTTGCCAACTGCCTGCATGGGCAGCATGCTAACCATCATTGAAACTCATCGGTGACACTGATGCGTAAACAGCACCATCATGCGGGACACAAATAATACTCCGCACCCATCAAATGCAATAACATTGCGTTTGACATTATGTCACCATGCTGAGTGAAATATAATATGCATTAAAACAAACAAACAAACTTCTGGTTAAGAAAACCTGTGAAAATGCATGATGTTCAGTATTGAGTAAATTGTTAATTTGAGTATATATATATATATATATACAACTCAATTACATGGCATCACATGATATGGGATGTAGAGAGATGCTCGCACCTTTAATATTTCTCTCATTTCATTTCAAATCAATAAAGCCGTAAGAGAAACGCAGCTTCTGAAATTGCAGCTTTGTTCTTTCCTGAAGTGCTAATCAATATAAAAATAAGCCTAAATTTAATGGTTTCAGCAGTTGTTGATTCTTTAATCATCAGTCTGGTACTATTTCTAATAGTACTAAATGCACATCGCAGGCTTGCTTTTGGTTTGCTGTGGATCCGTGTATGTGTGTTGACGTCTTGTGCATTTGTGGCAGCAGACTAGGCGTTGTACATCACATTCATATGAATTATTTATATTTGAATGCAAAATGCAAATGAATATTAATCTCATAATGAGTCTCTTTACTTATATCTATACCTCCTCTCATATCTAAAGCAATTCCATGAAGAAGAAAAAAAAATGTGCATCAGAAGAATATGAAAAACGTGGCACGTCCAGCAACAACTAGTAATAATTCACAGCTGGTCTATACAGGAGTGAGCAGGATGTTTATGGCTGCTGCCAGTGCAGCTTCAATAAGAACTGATTTGGTTGAGAGACTCAGAGCTGCTGTGCCAGATTTCTACATGGCCCAGATGGAGAGACATTCCTGTTCTTGAGGTGGTGCAATGTCTGGGTTGTACAGACCTGATGAATCTGTAGAGAACTCTGCCTCATTCACAGCATCAACAAAGATTGGTACCCCATTGAATAATGTAGAGAGAAATATAGAAAGTTACTTGTACAGTGCCTAATATGCTGCCACTCAAAAAAAAAAAACGACTCTGGTTGGATGGTATGCAACATGTGTCTTGCGTGTAAAATTATTTTCATATTTATGGTCATGAACCAATGAATCAGCCCACACGCAGAGCCCTAATAATAAATGAACCTAATCTCTACTCTCAGTGGGACATCATCTCTTTCAAACACATTATGTGGACGTTTTATGGCTTTTCAAAGCAGAAATGGATACACGTGTCTGAGCCTCGTTCACACAGTGCCAACGAGCACCAAATTTCAATTGGTTGTTGGGTTTTGTTCGATCACTGTATTAACATGTTCGTGTTGTCAGTCAGTAAGAGCATGATGACTTCAGTGTTCATTTTTTTGTTGGTTGATTGGAATGTTGTTCCAGGATCAATAAAGATGTTGATCCAGGAACATGTTGTACTTGGTGAAATCATGTTCACCATTTGAAATATTAGTGTTTGTTGGGGCAATGTGAACCAGCCTTAAAGGATTTAGCATTACGCTTTAGCATTACGCTTTAAGTTACACATAAACTATCCTCAGATTCGATTTAGACTTATATAAAAAAAAAACGAACTTAAAAGGATACTCCACTTTTTTTGGAAATAGGCTCATTTTACCACTCCCCCAGAGTTTCTGGTCTCATTGACAATGACTTCCATAGTTGGAAAAATATATACTATGGAAGTCAATGAGACCAGAAACGGTCTGGTTACTGATATTCTTCTAAATATCAAAAAATCAGCTGAATACATTCGAAAATGATAAAACTCAACTGTTTGACTCTGGGGGAGTGGTAAAATGAGCCTATTTCCAAAAAAAAGTGGAGTATCCCTTTAAGACTTGACTAAAAGGGATTATATTTACATTTAGAAGATGATTTTATTCAAAGTGACTTTCAAATGAGGAACAGCAAGAATTTTGTGATTACTATTACTTTCTTTTACTAACTTTGAGATGCACTGTAAAAAAAGTCAGTCAGTATAATGTAATTTATGTTAAAATGACTTAAACATCCAAGTTTATTATACTTAAAAATTGAAGGCAAAACTTGGATTTTGGCTTAGACTGTGAAAGACTTAAGACTTCTCTGTGGCATAGACTTGCGAATGTGTCTGGTGCACAGCATTGAACCAGTCATGTCAGTACAAAATACACTTATGAGAAACATAATGCCAAGCAAAAAGGCCAAAACATGTACTGTCAACAGAGTATCAGCTTTCTCAAACTCTTTTCATAGTCCTGACTAACAGAAATGCCTGGTCATCTATTCGTACAGGGCTCTAATGCAAAAACGCCAGTGTTTCAGTAAATGTGTTAAGGTTACACTTCCTGTCAGAAACATAACTGAGATCAATATGAATGGCCGCATTAAGCGTCTAATAATTGCTGAGCAAGACAGTTCACTCTCTCCATCTTAGCGTTTTAAACTTTGACAAACTTATATTATCCATAAAGATGCATCATTGAGGTAATAGCAGTCAAACGGATCAGATAATTATGCAGGTTTTACGTCATGTGTATGAGAGGCTGGAGAGGTGACTCAGTTTAAATAGGTATTGTCAGAACTGAGTCTTTGTTCAGAATGCGTCTGCATGAATGCAGTATGCTGTGCAGGCACTTTTCCTCCTCTATATTTGATGCCACACCCTGAAGCTTTTGTAACAGATCCTCTTGAGATGTGGGCTTACAAGAAAAAGGAAGGGGGGAAATCAGCCATGTGAAGGGGGAAAGACATGCCCTGTTTAGTGAAAGAGTAGCGGAAACGGTCAGGCAGAATTGTACTGAATTGTACAATGGTTGCCAGTAGGCAGGCCAATTAGTGATGTTATAAAGCTTCTATGTTATAAAGCTACTTAGTCTCTCCACAGTTGGAAATGATGTTTACCCAAAAATGAACACTCTGTAATCTGTCATTTACTCACCTTGACTTTGTTCCAAATCTGTATGACTTTCATATGTTTTGTGCATCCAATGAAAGTCAATGGAGTCCAAAAACAACACCAAATATACTGTATATATATATATATATATATATATATATATATATACACATTTTGGAACATACAGGTTTGGAACAACAAGAGTAAATTATTTTCATTATTTTCATTGTTTGGTGAACTATCCCTATACACCCCTAGTGTATATAGGGATTATTAAATTAAAAAATTATAAAAAGTGTATATTTTTTTTACATGTTTACCTTCATTTAAAATGCAACTTTAAATGGCCATAGGTAAAGACGGTATGTAGAAGACTTAGCAGACATCCACTTCTTGTCTGGCCATTTGGCTCATTCTTTGTCTATCAGTGCGGTGGCAAAAGAAACCTGTTTATTGTGCCATTAATCATGAGACATTCATACCAAATAACCACTGGAATACATTTGCCTGGAAATGCTTGAATTAAAACGGGTCCTTTCCATAAATCAATAAAGAAAGCAGTCATGAGAGAAGAAGAATGATCTTACTGTCACTGTAGGGCGAGAGTTGTGCCTCCTGATCAGTGAGGAGCTGGAGCAATAAAGACAGAACGGCATACATCGTTGGATTAATACGTAAATGCACCGTAGGGAAACTTAAAGCGACAGTTTTGACCAAAAATTTAATTCTTTCATTATTTACTCACCCTCAAGTCCAAACCTGTTTTTCTTGTTTGTAAAATAATGTAAAAATGTCAACAACAACAACAACAAAAAAAACTCTATACAGTGAAAGTCAATGATGTTGGGTGGGGAGCTTCTTATTTAAAGAAAATAAATAATTAGAGGATTAAAAGGATTTAAGGGAAAAAAAGAAATAAGAACTGTTTGAAAAATAAGTTTTCGACCTAATTGTGCACACATTCTCTTATGTCAAAAACATGAAAGGTTTTTTTGTCTCGTCAAATAGATTCAGTTATGAAATGACTCATGTAAATTGTATCATATTTTCAATTCATAGTGGCAAAAATGTATTGAAGAGTTGAGTAGTTTGCATCACTAGATATCTCTGATGTAAAACAGCTGTCAGATATTAAATGTTTACTTGCATCTTACCATGCACTCTTTTTCCGCTAAAACTAAACCATCCCGCCGGAATTCGCAATTTGGCCATTTCTAATTATTGGGGGGAATTGTCCCCCTCAGTGTCTAAGGTAGTTATGGCTCAGCTACAAACTGTCTTCTTTTGTGTTCCAGAAGAAAGAAATCTATAAGAATGCCATCGAAGTGACAGAATCTTCGGTTTTAGAGCTATCTCTTTACATGGTGTAAACATGGGGGTTCAAATTTGTATGTAGAACTAAAGATCATAGTGAAGACTAAAACAGATATTATGTTTTGCAATCAGTTTAGACAGTTTGTGCCTTTTTTCATGTTCCTGCATTGGTTTATCAATAATGGAGTGATCAGAAATGGCCGTTAATTTCTCTCGCTATAAGGGCTACTCACAATCAAATGTCAATTCGAGTCAAAAATGAGCCTATTTTTGAGATAGCATTTGATATCAAATCATTTTTGACATGTCTTGTCTAAGGCTGCATTTATTTGATCAAAAATACTGTAAAAACGGTAATTTTGTGCAACATTAATACAATTACAATTGTATTACTCTGATGGCAAAGCTGAATTTAGTATGATTTCGATTTGGGTCACATGTTGAAAACACTGTATTTCATCATTTAAGTAAAACAGACCTACTGTATGGAATAATAAGTGCACATACCTGTTTCTGACACCCATACAAGCACACCATCTCTCAGGAAGGAGAGATGGAGATACTATTTCTATCACATGCCGAACTGAGGCTGTCCTGGCCATCTGAATTATTCACACCCTCGGGCTGGTCCAGAATGTAGTAACAAGTCCCATGTGGTCCTGTCCTCAAAGAGAACGTATATGCATTGAGGCCAGAAGGACCATGTCCCCTTCTCATGCAAGATGGTCTGCTTCCTTTCATTAGATGCATAATTTTGGTTGTATTCAGTCACGCCGCTCATCCAAAAAATAGTTTGATTAAATATGAAACAGACAGAGAGCCTATTGACAGAAGAAATGGGGTAATTAGAAAGGAATCTGATGAATACTAAATTAAAATCTTTTCAAATGTTACTACATATATATTTTTAAAAAGGCCTTTAATGTCTGCCTCTGGCTAATTTATTTGACTTAGTTTTGGTTTTAATCCATAATTCCACTGTCTCTGCAATGACAAAGAATCATGTAATTGTTTTAAACATTCAGTAGGATGAAATTCATATGCGTAATGTTCATCTGAATTGCCATAGTCTGTTTTAAGAAAACGATTTCAGACCTTCACATTTATTGGCACGAATCGCAAAAAGCCTATAAGAGAGGAAGAGGTTGATAAATATGAAAAAATGTCACTGTCAGCAGTTATTGTTTGGAAGTGCAATTTGATTTCCAATCTCATTTCACATCATTGACATGGATGCCAGGGCCGTACGGTTCATGAATCCCAACCAGCTGCCACAGCCTGAGGAAGTAAAAGACAGTGAGAGACAAACAAAAAGAGAGAGAGCTTTTATGTTTGTATAGAAGTAGACGTTTCCACATTATATAATAATACTCTGCTATGGGATGAGCATGTAAACACTGAGAAACACACAAAACAAATGTCTCAAATCCTCATCTCACACTATGAGAAAGATGTCGGCCTCGTCAGAAAACGCGTAAACAGCTTGATGATTGCTGGAGGCAAAAATGACATTGAAAGCTTGTGCGTGCTGTGTTGTGTACAGCTCATAAGCGCTGGGTAATTACAAATGTCTGGATGGTTGATTACAAATCATTCAACATCAATAACTCTGTCAAGTGTGTACAAAAAGGGGAAATATAGAGGAAAGGCCTAAACACTCTGCAGCAACATAAAATAAATACTTTGATAAATTTAATTTTTGAAATCGATTCTGATTCCAACCAGAATCATTTAATGGTATTAATGGGGTCATTTAATGGTATATGCACTTTTACAAGTTGATTGTATTGAAATGAGTACGTCGTTGTACGACTCAGCATGAGCCACATGCTTTAAAAAGACGCTGCTCATTTAGATAAAGAGAGAGTGTGAGTCGTTGCGGCGAACACACACTTATGCAGAGTGTAAAGGATATATACGCCGGATAGCGTAGCAGGAGCCTGACTGAAGTCGGCGAGGTGAAGGCCAGTGGCTTCAGATGCTGAGGCTTGCCCCGCAGAAGCCTTTCTCAGACTCCGGATGCAGCGATGCGTAAGCTTCGCTGAAGAGATGAAACATCAGTGATATCAGCACATTGAGCTATATTTATAGGGCTGGGCCACGCCTACTTCAGTGAGAAGTTGACGCAGTTGGCGCAAAGCACCCCCATCGATAGGCTGCTGCAGTTGCCGCAGGACAGCCAATAGGCAAGCAAGCCGCCTTGCCTATGTCTGCATGCTGCCGCAACGTGTTTTACCTTAATTCAAAATTAAGGATAATTTTTGGCTTTAATATCTCGTGGAAAAGAGGTTTTCCCCTAGCACAAGATATTACGCAGTACGACAGAACCTCTCGTAAGAGAACATTAAACAATGATCTGACAAACAAGAGACGAAAGACAGGGCATTAAATAGGCTGGTAGATGATTTACAGCCGCCACTGATAACGACAATCAGCGCTAACAGCCTCATGAAACAATCAGTGTAACGAGACCCACTCACATACACAAACACATCAGACCAGAATGAGACAGCGGATCTACCAACCGTGACACACAGTACGTCATTGTCGACACCAAGGGGGTAATCTACCAGCCGGGAATCTGAGGGTTCGCTTAGGGGCCGCCATTGTAGCAGACTATCACTTGCTGTTAGCATTCCATTGACTCCCATTCATTTTGGTGTCACTTTGACGGTGAATAACTTCACATCTGAGGCGTCCAAAGACTCCATTTGTCCATTATTAATTCTTAAGAAACAGGACAATGGATGCACTCAAAATGTTGGGTTGTTTCAAGCCAAAGTTGGGTCAAAAATGGACAAACCCAATTATTGGGTTAAAATTTTAAATACAAGACTTTACCCAATGGTTGGGTTTGTGTTTGTCCATATTTGACCCAACTTTGACTTGAAACAACCCAGTATTTTTTATAGTGCATGCATGAGAAAAAGTATGCAATATATACACTCTAAAAAATACTGGGTTGTTTCAAGCCAAAGTTGGGTCAAATATGGACAAACCCAACTATTGGGTTAACATTTTAAATATCAGATTTTATCCAATTGTTGGGTTTGTCCATATTTGACCCAACTTCGGTTTGAAACAACCCAGTATTTTTTAGAGTGCATGCATGAGAAAAAGTCTGCAATATGAACTAATAATAAACTGCACTTACTTACTTAGATTTACTAATATTTTATTAAAATCTTGTTAACATTAATGCACTGTGAACTAACAATGAACAGCTGTATTTATATTAACTAACGTTAACAACGATTAACAAATATGTATGATGAAGAGGCAGAAGCAGTCAGATCCATATGCAGTAAGTTATTAACAGGAGAAATTATACATCAACCTCAGACAGGCATACATTGAAGGGACAATCCAGGAACAGAAGTGATACGCAGGCAGGGGTCGAGGCAGGCGGTGAAGGTTCATTAACAAAGTTATAGGCAAAGATCAAAGACTCTAGGGAAACGTATGGAAATGTCTGCGTGGCAAAACAAGACTTCGCAAGGGAACAATGGACGGAGAAGTCCAGATATGGGGTGGGTTAGCAGTTGATGGTAATAATGGAGATGAGGGAAACCAGGCAGGGATGTAACCTAATGAGAGCAGAGGGGGATGATGGGAATTGCATTTCTAGAACTCCGGAGAACGGGAGCGAGTGAGACCAGAGAGAGGCAAAGCAGCGCACTCCATGACAATTAGTTCATTAATTGAACTTTAATTAATGTTAACTAATGCACCTTTATTGTAAAGTGTTACCAAAAAACTATTTTAAATGAGTATTGTCAGCCCGTTCACATCCTTTAGCGCGATATAGGACGCTATATGACAAAACGGCGAAATACTACGCACATGGCACCCTTTATTGTTAATATAACACGCAAACCCAAGGCGTCATAAATCCTTTAGCGTTAATATGAGACTAGACTACCCTACCCCACACCTAAACCTACCCATCACAGCGCGTTTTATAATAACGAAAACGGGTGCCGTGTGCATAGTATTTTGCCGTTTTGTTATATAGCGTCATATGACGCTAAATGATGAGAATGCGTTGGTATTGTATGAATGATCCTTGAATGAATCTGAATTACACAAAATTACGCTCACTGGTCGACACCTATGGTGTAATGATATAATCAGTGTTTGAATCTTTTTGGCGAATAGAATCAAAATCTCTGTTATAGCCCTTCTGTGATCTGTAGCAGTTCAATCGACGTAATGAATCAACGAATCAATTCGTTTTTCAAATCCACTCTCAGCCTTAGTTAAACTATCAGTGTATTTACTCAAAGCCACTATCATCCATTTCTCCCTGCAAAAAAGAAAGTGGATTTCGAATGAAAAAAAGCACTTAAATATAATTTCACTCCCCTATTGCATACATGTATGAAAGGGACATGATACTTGCTGAATCAACGTGATGGGCTGCGACGGTCATAATTCATAAAGCTCATCATTCATAAGAAAATATTAGCACTATCATTAAGTAGAGTGCTACATAACACAGAATAACTGTTCGTATTTTCACATCAAATGCTGTGTCAGGAAGTGACACCGTTGTCTGTGTTTTGTTTGTTTCAACCGATCATAAAGTGCTTTCACTGCAGTACCGCGTGAGCTTGCGTGACCAGGTCATCCAAAGGCACGTCATCTGTCAGTGCTGAGATTAAGGACAATACAATGACCCACACACACACAGAGAGAGAGAGAGAAAGACTTGAACACCCACACCCACACCAGAAGAGTATAGACTGAATAGGCCGTGAGAGTGTAAAGGCTGTCAAACATATATAATACAAATCCTTTGGAGTGGATTTTGGAGAGAAGCCTAGCGAGAGAAAGAGGAAATCCTTTATTCTAATGGGGTAGGGTTGACAGCTCTATGCTGTCAGTTCCTGAGGACTGATCCCCCGCTGTGGATGTGTGCTTCAGTGTTTGTGATGTATGAAGCCTATAGTTTATAGCATTTCCTGACTCCAATAATGTGAATGGGAGTAACGCAACCACCCCCTCCCTCTCATTTAAGTGTGTGCCTGCATTCATCTGTGGATTTATCACATCTCTCTAGCTAACTTTAACTCCTTTTCTCTGACTCATTAGACATTCAGAAATCTACATGCAAGCCCAAGCAAGTCTGATTTGGAGCATGCTTTAGTGATACTGTGCTGCTGCTGTTAAATACTGTAATTTAACAATGATAAGGACAAAGGGAGTTGAGAAGGAGGTGTGGCACAAAAGGATGAATGCAGGGTTGAAACTGAATTCTGTACCTCCTAAGTGAATGCCGCAGCTTCCTGCCTCTTTCTTCTCCTGGACTAGCGACTTTAAGTATTGAAATTCCTGGACCTGTTTTAACTGAGTGCTCTCTAGTTAGACAATGAACTGTGACCCCATTGCCACTTTGGTTTTGTCTGCATTGATATATCAAGCCATATGAAGCGACAGTGTTCAGTATAGCCCTATCTCTTCTGCATTGGTGCTATCGTGGGCAAACATTAGATCTGTTGAAGAGTCATCTTTATCAGACTGGACTCCACACATGCCCTGGAAAGCATTGATGCCGTTGATTATGATGTCCAATAACAGCAGGGAGACGATGTCCCCTTGACAAACTCCAGACTTGAGTGTAAACTCGTTTGATAATTAGTTCCGGATTCGTATTTGGCGAGTTGATCCATTATAGGATGCTTGGAGGAGTTTAATGATTTTCCTGGGAACGAATTTGGTCTCCAGTGTCTTCCATAAGGCTGGCCAAAAGATAGTCAAATGCTAGCTTAAAGTCAATAAAGACAAAGATGGTTTTCTGTCCACTTCGGTGTCAGATCAATTTTTTAAAAAAAAAAAAAAAATTTTTTGTCAGCCTTATTATACAATGGCATGTTACAAATAGTAATTATAAAATAATAGAAAGTATTTTGTATCATAATCCTTAATATTATTATTGAATTATTAGTTAGCACTTTATTTTACAGTGTCCTTATAAATTATGCATAATTACATGCAACTAACTATATGCAACCCTAATGCAAATTATGCAAATCCTAACCCCACCCTTACCCTATAGTAAGTACATGTAGTTCCTTAATATTACTCAGTAGTTAAATATATAATTACACTGTAAAAATAACACTTTAAAATAAAGTGTAACCAATCATTATTTTACTATCATTAAATTATTATTATTATTATTATTATTAAATTTTTTACCTTGCATATTTATAGTAACAATTATGTCCATTTTATAATTCACATCATTCTAGTATAGATCATACATAATAAGGGAAAACAATAGAAAAATAGTTATAATAGCACTTTCATATGGACAAAAATTATTATAATAATTATAATAATAAAATATTAGTTTACATTTTTACTACTACTAATAATAATAATGATAAAATTATATTTTTTTAACTATAAATATTTTTTTGTTCCTATGACAGTTGTATTATTTAGCATTTTAGCATTTCCTCTTGTGTATTTGTTACAGCACATCATAATACAGATTTAAATGCTATCTCACTCCATAAATAAACACTTTTGTCTAGATAATCTCATGAAGGTAAAAATTGTTATACAGGACATTAGAGTTGCAACAGCTGTATGTCTTTGAATTGAATCTCTCACATTAATGTCGGTCAGACAATCATTCATTTTTTATTCAAGTTAAATAGAGCATCTCTGTATTATATAGCTGACAAAGGCAATTTTTATTTGCATTTGGCACTCAATGATTGTTCATTTTACACCCCGCATACATAACTTTTTCACTCTCAATTTATTAATGCCTCAGTCTTTGCTCCATTTCTCACAGATTAATATATAGTGGCGTGTATGTTTTACTGCTAATGTATGTAAATTGAAGCCAGAGCCCCAGAGGGAAATTACTTGGCAGTTGTTGATGGTAAAACATCAAATACCAGTTTTATGTCTTATTAGACATTGATTTTTGTTCCTGGATTGAAAGCCCTCAACAGTGCACTCTTTATTAATTACACTCATGAGATGTTATGCAGTTTAATTGCTTGGTGGTTGGACATACACACTCACACACACATACACACACAGCCCTATAGTCATCATTTTACTCTCTTTAGCAAGCTCCCAAACACACAGTCAAACATCTAGCAGTAATGTGACTCCCTCCATTGTCACTGCCACAATAATAGGGTAAATCAATCACTGGAATTTCACTGCTCCACTCACTGGAGTATCAATGACCCTCAAATCCCTCTGGCTCTGGTTATTATTTGAGATCATACTAATCTATGTCGGGAACTGAGTAAAGTGTACATTACCTCAGCCTGTTAGGGGTCAGATTAGGGTGGTCATGATACAAAGAAGTTAAAATATGTTCAACATGCTCAATAAAACAATTTGGCAGGTTTGATGAAGTAACTTACTGAACCTACAGTACTTGTTTGGCTAAGGAATACGAATTCATAGAGTTAATTGAAAGAGTGTTTGAGAAGAGTGCCCAATTGACGAAATTTGAGGGCATGAACTCTGGAAAGAAGTCTGTTGATATAAATTTTCTTATTAAGTTTTCCTGCTTCTCACATCGTCAGTCGTTTGATCGATGCCTCAAACTACGGGTCTTTTCAAAGAGAGCTGCATCAGCTCCAGATGGATCAGCTCTGTAAACATACATGGATCCGCATGTCTATTAATTCCTTTTGGGTAAATGACACTCGTCAATAAATCAATAGACTCCACATCCACTGGATATTTTCAAATATCAATTGGACCGGCTAATTCCCTTAAAGTGCGTTCCAGAGTTCAGTCATCGGCAGAAATCACTTCAGAGGGCCATTAAATGTCCCAGGACAGCAGTTTAAGCGGATAGTCTTTTACACAGAGCTCACAGTGTTGTTTAACTAGCAGTTCTCTTTTTATTAAAGAGCCCAGATGGTCAGCAAGGGCTCATCTCGTAACAAACCCTCATTGTGCTGCTGCAATTTCATTAATTGATAGAAGGTTCCAGTCCAATGGATTCATTAGCTCCATTTCTAAAAAGAATCACCATATACTTTGAACTACGCAAAGAGAAATTGTACTGCTCTTTCAAAGCTCTTGAGACTTAATGGGGTTCTCAGTTCATGTTTCATTGAAGTATCAAATGAAGGTTTTCAGGCGTTCCTTCTCAAATAAACAACAACAAAAATGTAAAATGAATAGATGAGAATTGTTAGTAAATTGGTATTTTTGTTATTTTGGCAAAAAAGAAAGACAGAAAGCAATGAAGGAAGGTTATAAATACAGCCATAAATGAATAATTGAAGGAAGGGGAAAAACATATGAAGAGTTCAGATGCAAAAGCCTCTAAGTGCCATTTGAAATTTTCTTCTAAAATGATAATTTTTATCAAGCTTGTATATTTAAGCTCAGTAATTTCACTTAAATGGCAATAAAGATTACCTATTAATTGTCATTTAAGTGAAATTACGGAACTTAAATATACAAGTTTGATAAAAATTGTCATTTTAGAAGAAAATTTCAAATGGCACTTAGAGGCTTTTGCATCTGAACTCTTCATATTTTGAGGAAAAAAGCAATGAAGAAAAAAATTAAAGGAGTAAAGAGGGTCGAAGAAAGGAAAGAAAAAACACAGAAAAGGATAGATAATACATAAATAAAGCCATAAAGGAAGTATTGAAGGAAGGAAGAAAGAAAGAAAGAAAGAAAGAAGGCCAAAAGGGATGGTACGATATAAATAAAGCCAAGAATGAAGAAATGAAAGAAGGAAAAAGACATGAAGGAATGAAGAAAAAAGAATGAAGGAAAGAGGAAGGAAAGAAAAAAGGAAAAAAGAAGGAATTAATGAAAGGATACAAAAAAATGAAAGAAGAAAGCAAGGAAGAATGAAAGGAATCAAAAATAAAAAAGCAAAGTTTGGGGAATAAAAATAAAGATAAAAAAGGCAGATGAAAGCGAGAATGTGGAGATGGGCAGAAAGAGACAGTGACACGGAGTGGGAGATCAGTTATGGAAGTCTGAGTCCTCATATGATTTGATTTGCTGCAGTGGCGTGTGTTTTTATTGGATTGGAAGAGTTGGAGATTATTCAGCATCCGGCAGAAAAGCTCCAGGTCTCTGCCATCAGCACTCCCAATCTCTCAGGCCACTTAAACGAGAGCTCACTTATTATTCCTGCACCCAAAGAGCAATAAACAACAGAGCGCTCTGCTGCCTGAAGAACACGAGGCACACAGATCGTTATTTCACATCACACTTCAGTTCTCTGAGGTGTACATGGCCAGGCTCTCAGCCGAAATGAAAGCCGAGGTCATTATTACACACACTATAGACATGAGTCCATGTCAATAGCATGGGCTGTTTTATATCAAACCAAGTCTTATTTACTTTAAAATAGTCATGAAACAGAAGTTACGATAGTCTTTTTTTCCATTTTGTGATCTGTATCTAACTAAAATAGCTTTTCGGAAAAAAAAGTAAAAAAGTAGTAGACTTGATCACATGTGAGTGACCAACGCATTCTCATCCCACCTTTTGCCAATGTGTAGACATCCAACGCACATGGCACCCTTTAGCGTCAATATAACACGCACAGAGTATGGGTAGGTTTAGGTATGGGGTAGGGTTAGGGTTAGACCACTAGGAGGCACTTTCTGTCCCATATATATCTGCGTCTCATATTGATGCTAAAGGGTGCCATGTGTGTTGGATGTTTTTGCATTGGCAAAAGCGTCGTCTATGACGCCTTGGGATGAGAACGGGCTGGAGTGACAGGTCATTCACGTATATTATGCTATTTTCTTTTGCTGTTCACTTTTATGATGGTTAGATGCACTTTTATGATGGATAGATGCACTTTTATGGACTTCAAAAAGGAAACGTCATTTACTGTCATTTACAAGCCATTCACTGTCATTATAAAGCTTGGAGGAGCCAGGTCATTTTTTAACATAACTCTAATAGGATTCGTCTGAAAGAAGAATGTCATGTACACCTAGGATGAGTAAATCATGGGTTAATTTTCATTTTTGGGTGAACTATTCCCAAGCCATTATTTTAATGATGTACCATAATAAATTTCTATTGCATTATGTCTATAAATTCTTGTCAGGATCAGTGTATCACAAGAGGATATGGGTTAGCTTTATAGGCTATGACATATTGCAGAACCTGTCCACATGACTGCAGCTTCTAATCAACAATTAAACCTTGAGCTTCATGTCAACGTGCTTGTCAAACGTAAGTAATGGTTTTTGTAATAGGTGATTAACCTTAAGGAACTAGGTTGCGTTCAAATTTAATCACATCTAACCATGTCACGGAAGTCCACGATAAGCACAAATTCCTCATCAAAACACATAATTGCAAAATGCAGCGTTCCATGCACATGCAAGAGCTGCAGCCCAAAGAAAAAAAAGTTGAGTTACTGAAGCGGGAAGCAGAGGAGGAGAGAACACTGAGTCATCATTAGAGTAAAAAAGAATAAACTCACTTAATACACAATTCACTGGATACTTGAATCTGATTAGTCATTCCGCAGTCATTTTTCCATAATTATTAAATATTTTGTATTATATGAATATACATTAAATACACAGTTTACTAAACATTATAACTGACCGTTTTCTCTGGGAACCAATTTCCTTGTTTAATTTCTCTTGAAGCACCATGCTGTCTCTTTCTTATCAATTTGAATATGTCCATTTATTTATTCTGCAATATAATTAGCAGCATTATGCACATTCAGCTGATCATTATTGCAAAATAAACTATGTCAGTCAGTGTCCCTCAAACTCACCCATAACATCAAAGCTATATTTAAAGGTGTTGTATGTTACCTTTTCACTCTATTAAAGCATAAAAATACCATAAAATGTTTGTATATATAAAACGTGTCAAGTTCACATAATCGTTTCTCTGAAAAACACCAGTGGCGGGAGACACGACGATCTCGGATATTTTGAAGTGACTGCAGTACCTATTTCGACCACTAGTTGTCATTCTTACATACTGCACCATTAATAACGACAATTTACGTTAAATTTATTTTACGTGGCTAAAGAGTCTGACGGCACATGTGTTCTTATAGGCATGAAAGTCTGTTAAAGCAGACAGACAGCTTAGAAAAGCGTGACGGAATGCAGTTAGCAGCATTATGCATATTCAGCTGATCATTATTGCAAAATAAACTCAGTCAGTCAGTGTCCCTCAAACTATATTTATTTAAACTATATTTAAAGGTGCTGTATGTAACTTTTTCACTCTATTAAAGCATAAATCACAATATGTTTGCATATATAAAACATGTCAAGTTCACATAATCGTTTCTCTGAAAAACACCAGTTATTTAACTTTTAAATGTGCATTTTCAGGCTGGAATGTTTGTTATTGTTTTGGTCTGTGATATTGCACGCAATTTTCATTGTCGACTGTGCTCGTTGCTGTTGCGTATGCTCAAACTGGCAACCCGTGTGACCGGTGTCCAGTCTGTGGAGCAAGAGGCGGGAGACACAACAATCTCCGATCTTTTGAAGTGACTGCAGTACCTATTTCGACCACTAGTTGCACCTTTCATAACGATAATTTACGTTAAATTTATTTTACGTGGCTAAAGAGTCTGACGGCACATGTGTTCTTATAGGTGTGAAAGTCTGTTAAAGCAGACAGACAGTTTAGAAAAGCGTGACGGAAGGCAAACAGAGTTTTCAGGGTTGTGAACTTATCCATGCGAGAGAGAGTGAAGGATTTACCTGAGGTTGTTTGTTCAAGAGTCTCAAACGCTGTGTAGATCGAGAAGAGGGAGACAAAAGGAAAAGTGTGACAGCAGCGCAAGTAGATGAGAGAAGTTCTTCAGGCTAAAGACTCAAACGTAACACAAATAAAACCTATTTTAAACCTTGTTTAGATGCTTGTCTAATTGTCTATACTTCTCTAAGAGCTCGAAATTGGTATGCTTGTGGCATTTTGTGTGGGATCTGTTGAAGAAACTGAGAAAGAAACGAGTGAGAAAATAGAACAATCATTCGTTTATTTTCAGACACACTAGACCAAATTGGTGATGTTTGATGAACTCTTATCTAGAATATTTGGTAAAGTACACAGTAGTACTGCCATTTACAAAGTTAGTTTTTTAAAAGATCACCAGAAGTGACAAAGTATAAACAAATTTATGTCAAAGAAGTAGCTGTCTTAGAAGTAGCTTTTAAACTGTCTTTGAATCAAAGAATCTTGTAAATTATTATTATTATTATTATTATTATTAAGCAGCACAGATGTTTTAAACATTGAAAAAAAGTTTTTTGAGCAGCAAATTAGCATATTATAATGATTTCTGAAGGATCATGTGACACTTAAGACTGGATTCAGCTTTGCTATCACTAGAATAAATTACTTTTAAAAATATATTCCATTAGAAAACTGCAATTTTCAACTGCAAACTTCACAACTAGCATGACCAACAAGAATAATTACTGTTTTCAAAAAGGTTTCCCAAACAATGCCATTGGCCGTTCAAACAGATAGCCCTGCCCCAAACTCAAGCCATTGGTTGAGCCACTGTTGCTATTTGTGGAAACTCAAACAAACAGAATTAATCCTTTGTAAATGCCACAGAGCCAGTGTTTACACTTTTTGGTCTAATCAACCAACAAATGGCTTACCCACAGTTGTCTCCACATATCACTCATGTAACACACTTCATCTTTAAATATACTTTGAACAATCTGTCATTTTCCTGAATGTTAATCAGTAGTATAGTTACTCTCACACATACCACATATACCATCTGACACATGACCTCTAGTCCTGTGAATGCCGTACGGCACAGCCTCAGCCAGAGGACATTCACAGAGAGTCCTAAAAGGTCACCAGTTGCCCCACTCTCAGCAAGTGTTCTTTGACATTTACAGAGCTTGCATCAGTAAAATCAGCCAGTAGTGTGTTCATAACTCTCCCTCTAAATCTCTTCCCGCGTAGGTGAGGCGGCCTTTACGAAAGACAACAACTGCCTGAACGCCGCCAAGGCCTGCAACCTGAATGACACGTGTAAGAAGTATCGCTCCTTCTACATCAGCCCCTGCACCAGTCGAGTCTCGACTACTGAGGTGTGTAACAAGCGCAAGTGCCACAAGGCCCTGCGGCAGTTTTTCGACAAGGTCCCGCCGAAGCACAGCTACGGCATGCTTTACTGCTCCTGCCCCTCCGGGGATCACTCGGCCTGCTCCGAACGCAGGCGTCAGACCATCGTGCCAGCCTGCTCGTACGAGGACAAGGAAAAACCCAACTGCCTCTCCTTGCAAGCCTCATGCAAGACCAACTACATCTGCAGGTAGGATGGAAGACAGCTTGTTTTACACGTCAAGGAGGAAAGTGCTTGAATGCTCACTATACTTTTCAGCAAGTTAATTATTTATCCATTGAAGGGGTAGACGGTGTCTGAGAAGAGAGGACGATAGTAATAAGAGTGCCGGCCTGTCACTTGTGTGCTGAGTTTGTTTAATGAGGAGAAATATTCTGTAGACTCTTGTTCATTTCTGCATATATGTATTTTTAGATCTCGTTTAGCTGACTTTCTCAGCAACTGTCAACCTGAGGCGCGCTCCATTTCAGGATGTCTGAAGGAAAACTATGCAGACTGTCTGCTGGCATATTCGGGTCTCATTGGTAAGTTAAGAACATTTACTGTGTCGTACCTCTTACAAAAATGTATTGTGGCATTACAGTGTTATGGTGCAGTGATAGTGTCTTATGATAACACTATAGTATATCATTTTTTTTGATCACCATAGTATTTTTGCTTTTTTAATGACAATACATGTTTTTTTAACAAGCCATGGTGAAAAAAAAAAACAATTGTTCATCATCCACACAACCACCCTATTAATAACTTTAATATTAATAACATTACTGCATTATTTTAAGCTCAACATATCATTTGTTAATTTAGAGATATCATGCAACTTTGATTTATTTGTTTTTGGGTCACTTCAAAACGTATGAATGTCATTGCATTAGACACACATTTTAAGGCAAGTTTGATTTATTTTAACGAAATATAGGTCAAGCACACTTTAAGCAAAACATGGTAACACTTTACAATAAGGTTCATTAGTTAACTACATTAGTTAACATTAACTAAGAATGAATAATACTTCTTCAGCATTTGTTAATCTTCGTTAATGTTGATTTCAACATTTACTAATACTTTATTAAAATCTTGTTAACATTAGTTAATGTACTGTGAACTAACAAGAACAAACAATGAACAGCTGGATTTGTATTAACTAACGTTAATAAAGATTAACAAGTACAGTAACAAATGTATTGCTCATGCTTGGTTTTTGTTAGTTAATACATTAACTAATGTTTAATAAATGAACCTTATTGTAAAGTGTTAAACAAAACATTTCACAAAAAGTTTCTTAGGTTTTAAATGGTGAAACAAAGCATAGAATACTGTTCAAATGTGTTATATTTTGTATTTTTATAGAAATCGCTTATGCTCACCATTTATTTGATCAAAAATAAAGTAAAAACAGTATATTGTGAAATATTACATTTTCTATTTGAATTTATTTAAAACGTAATCTATTCCTGTGATGCAAAGCTGAATTTTTAGCATCATAACTCCAGTCTTCAGTGTCATATGATCCTTTTAATATGCTGATTTAGTGTGTAAGAAACATTTCTTAATATAATCAATGTTTTTGTGGAAACTGTGATACATTTTTTTCAGGATTGTCTGTCTCATTTTTTGAAGATGCCATTTGTTTTAATATTTTCCATCCAATGAAATGACTTTCATATACTTCCAAGTGTCCAAATGTGTGGAGCGACTGTATATTACGCTTTTTAAAGTACACGATCTACCGATCTGTAACATATTGTCTTTGGTTTCAACACAAACGACCATGCATTTTGACCCTCGGAATATGTAACAGGTACGGTGATGACCCCTAACTACCTCCGTGCCCTTGGCGTCAGCGTGTCTCCTTGGTGTGACTGTAGCAACAGCGGAAACGGAAAAGCAGAGTGTGACAAGTTTACCGAGCTTTTCACCAACAACCGTTGTCTCCGTGAGTAGACTTCATTCACAGCTGCATCATCTACTCTATATCAATGGTTACATGCCGTTATGCACTGACTGACAGAATTCACCCATCAACACTGACTCTAAAGTTGAATTCTGCTCCATTGCGCCTTCATGATCATTCACAGTCTGCACCAGTAAATCTGATCTCTGCGATTTGTGTTGCTGTGCGGTTCAAGGTAGTCTGATGGCCGAGAGACAGAGAAATCCCTTTTAAATGGGGCGCTGAGAGGGGGGATTGACATAAAAAGGCAATAAATCATTACTCAAGTGTCCATGGGCCTGGAAGAGTACGGAAAGCATGCATTATTTTGTCAGGGAGTTATTCAAAAACATCCATTTAGATAGATGAACTGAATATAGGGAGCTAGAGAGCAGATGAGAAGGAGGATTTGTCTACATGAGACGATGCCCTTTAGGATGACAGCCCCGATGATATAGCAGTACCGACACACATCCACACCTCATATCTGACATGTCCACATCTATGTGTGCTTTTGTGTTTACATATAGAGAGAATGATAGCTAAATAGCTATATATATATATATATATATATATATATATATATATATATTTGAACATATGCCATTATTTAGTAGGCCCAGTACTGATATTATAGATAGTGCCAGGTTTATTAAGAAGCATTAAGGGCAATTGACACATTATTTATTTTTGATATTAATAAGTATAGTTTAATAAAATAACAAAAAATAACAATTATTTTGTCATTTATTCATTTATTGGGTGAAGTATCCCTGGCTTAATAAATCAATGGAAAAAAAGCAACTAAGCACTTATCATATTAGATTACAAGAAGAAAATCTTTTCTAATAAATCAGTCATAATGGCCACTCATATGATGCCATTTAAAGGAGTAGTTCACTTTTAAAAAAAAACTTTTGCTGATAATTTACTCACCCCCATATCATCCAAGATGTCCATGTCTTTCTTTCTTCAGTCGAAAAGAAATTAAGGCTTATGATGAAAACATTCTAGCATTTTCTCCATATAATGGACATTATTGGGAACCAAATGGTTCAAGGTCCAAATGAGAGTTTCAGTGTAGCTTCAAAGGGCTTTAAACGACACCAGACGATGAATAAGGGTCTTATCTGACCTTTCGAGTCATGACTCGAAAAAAGATTCGTTCATTTTGATTCGTTTCGCTAGATACGACCCTTATTCATCGTCTGGTGTCATTTACAGCCCTTTAAAGCTGCACTGAAACTCTCAATTGGACCTTGAACCGTTTAGTTACCATTGAAGTCAGTTATATGGAGAAAATCCTGGAATGTTTTCATCAACAAACCTTAATTTCTTTTCGACTGTAGAAAGAAAGACATGGAAATCTTGGATGACATGGGGGTGAGTAAATTATCAGCAAAAGTTTTTTTAAGTGAACTACTCCTTTAAGCCTTTAAATCTATATAATATACAGTTATGCTTTGAATAAACATGCATTCTTATGAGAGCAATTTATTTCTTCTGCTGAACACAAAAGAATATATTTTGAAGAATGTTGATAACCAAAAAGTTAATGGGCCCCATTGCTTCTATAGAATTTCTTTATGGAAGTCAATGGGGCCCCTCAAACATTTAGTTACTGACATTCAGCAGAAGAAATTCATAAAAGGTGAGTAAATGCTAATAGATTTTTTCATTTTTGGGTGAACTATCCCTAGCAATAACACAGTAATGTAGAATGTAGAATGAGGCTTTATGAATCTCTAACCTTTAAGACACAGAGTCAACTTGCAAGCCTGGCCTTAAGAGAATCTCAACACTCAATAATAATGCCAGCTCTTCTCTGTTAATAGATGGTACTTAATACACAAGCAGTACTCATCAATAATCTCCCACTTGCCCTTTAGCATGCTGTGGCGTGAGGTAAATAACAGACTCTGAAGACAAAAGTGCTCTTGAGAATAAAGTCATTTAAAAAAGACAGTTGAGTCATAATGGCCTCCCTCATTTTATCACTGGAAGGTCCCAGAGTAAGTGGAGGACTTCCTGCACTTCCACACTGAGGCTAAGTGCCTCTTTATCAGAATTCATCGGCTATAGTGTTAAGAAATTAAGAAAGAAGCTCTTATTTCAAAAACGTTCCAGATACCAGCATGTCAGTGTCAACTCTATTTTAAGCAGGGTGAGAATGACTATTAAACACATCCTACCATATATAAGATATAAAGTAATAAAACTGATTTAAAATAAACAATATTAGATGACGAACTTAAACTAAAACTTATTTTAATTCACATTGCTCTCAAGTTTATATATATATATATATATATATATATATATATATTAGGGCTGTCAAACGGTTAATCGCGATTAATCACATCCAAAATAAAAGTTTGTGTTTACATAATATATGTGGGTGCACTGTGTATAATTATTTTATATATATAAATACACACACACAAGCTTGAATATATTTAAGAAATATTTTCATGTATATACTATATATAGATTTATATATAATTTATATTATATATAAATATAAATATGTTATATATAAATAATGTTTTTTAAATATACATGCTTTTTCTTAAATATACATGCATTTGTGTGTGTATATATATATATATATATATATATATATATATATACAAAATAATTATACACAGTGCACCCACATATATTGTGTACAAATAAAAAATAAAAATAAATCAGAACGCAATGAAATCTCAATGTTGTGTGAAAATAAAAAATCGAATCCGATCTGTGTTGTTTTATATTAAAAATTATGCATTTAGTTTTGAGGGAAACATTTATTTTTTATATATATCAGGGAATAAAAAGGCACAATTAGTCAAAATTGATGATACAATTATTTATAGCCATTGTAAAACATTGTATTTCTTCTTCTTATCACTTCCTATCATTAACAACCCCTCAAAAAACTCTAATTTTATTTCCTGAGGTGTGGGTAATTAAACTCAACTATACTCTAAACTCAACTAAACTCACCTATTTAAAGAAAAAAAAAAGTCAAAACTTATTTAACTAAAACGTTTCTCTCTTCATTCCTGCATTATACAGGCAATGCCATCCAAGCATTTGGTAATGGCACAGATGTTGGTGTGTGGCAACCCCAACCACCCATCCTGTCCACTCCACCTGACCCTTACAATCCACCGAGAGGACGGGACAGGATGTCTAACACACTGGATGACCCATCACACACCAATGAGCTGGACAGTAATGCGGACCATCTATACAGCTTCTGTGGAAGCCTGCAGGTATTGAAAACAAGCAGCACACTATATTTACAGTAAAAGACAGACTGACAGAAATGCAGGTCATCAGAAATAAAGTTGATAAGGAAAGTAAATGCGGTGGAAATGGCAGTCTAAAATGTCCCCTGATCAGCCCATCTCTTTTTTTTTCTCGGATCACCTTTTAAACCCTCATATTGACTATCTCTGATGGTGAACGACAGCTGTCAGTCAGACACATGCCGCTGGCTCACTCAGATGGTTAAAGATGCACAGCCTACATTGACTTTATAAACAGCTGGCAGCTTGTTTGGATGCTTTCAGGCTTTGCTTGGCATACGACGACTATCATTTTTCGAGACTCGGAGTGTGATGAAGGTTTACTTTTGATTGATGGGTGTGGGCTGTTGCAGTGATAACACACATATAGGGCCTTTGGGTAGAAAAGAGATACATCAAACTGCCAGAGCTGTCATGTCAGAGCTAATTGGCTGGCTCATTAACATGAGGAACGCCCTTAAGCAGGATATGCCCACCTATTACAGTCTCTCTGAGGGAAACATATCTTCACATATCATCCGTGCATCGAGCTTCAAGACTGGCATGTCTCTAAAACAGTCTGGGGCAAGTGTACTGTACTGCAACACGGTAAATCAAAGTATAACCTTCACTTTTTAATGCACTATTATTCTGCTGTTCTCTTTGTAGCTAAAAAAAGAAGAAAAAAATAATAATTAACACCAAAATATGGAGAAAAAAAGAGTTTATTTTTTCAGAAAAAACATTATCTGGGCTTTTTTTTCATATTTAATATTTTATTTTTAGGAAGTTAGTTAAGCATGGTTGTGTTTTTTCATTAGGTTTAAAGAACTAATTAAAGCATCTAAAATTTCGTTTTCAATTTTTAATCTTATCAATCTGAATTCAAAAATACAAGCTTAATATTGTATCCCTCTAAAACATATTTTTCACTTATTTTCTTTAATACAGATGCTGTTGATAAAGCTAACTTATATTTATTTTATTTATATATTTTTGCAGTTCATTATAGAGTCCAAATATACCAGACAGTCTCCTGCAGATAGCACAATTCATCATATTGGAGTTATAACAATATCATGATTTATTAGTAGACAAAGTTTCTTTTGTCAGACTTCCAGGAAGGCTATTAATCATTCTATCCCACAATGCCTTTCGCACAAATTAGCTCCATTCTCTCTCAATTGTGCGGTACCTTTATTATATTCCAGATTCTCTGGAGAATCACTTCATCGTTCCAACAAACCAACCTGTGTGTGTGTGTGTGTGTGTGTGCATGTGGGAAACGGGATAGCAGAGCAGTCTCAACTGGGTATTAAAATATATTGGTGTGTCACATATTAATGCAGACACACTGCCCTCCTGCACACAACGAAACACACACACACACAGCACATTGATTGGAAAGACCTGGGCCTTAGAGAGTGCTCTTTGGCTACAGCGCTGTATACGAGTCGTGTTTGTGTGTGGGCCGTAGGGCTCATTATCATAACGCTACATCTCTCTTAGAGCCCAATACCGTATGACCTCTATTTGCCGTGGTGAATTACATTGCTTTATTGAGGTTGTGCTTGACTTAGATCGCGCTGGACTCGGTTTAAAGGGTTACTGAATGGAAATGCATCAGTCTGGGAAATGGTTTATAACACAAAACCTTGAAGAGCTTCTTGCAAGTAATTGACTTTCAGCCTGTATTTCAGCTGGCCTCTTTCTCTCTTTCTTTATAGGCTCAGAAACTGAAAAGTAATGCTACTCTGGATGTTCTTTGCGTGGTAAGAACTACATTTCTACTCACATAGGATTGAGTTGGGGCCTTTTCACACAATGCATTTATTTTTTTTTTTGCGTCCTAATACATATCAAGTTGTATTAGAATTCAAGACATGCTTTGTGAGAACATACCTTATGATTCTAGATATGCCAAGATATGAAAGCCAGTTTCCACCTCAGAATAAAACAGCAAATTATGAGGTAGAGTTGAGAATAAGAAATATATTTTACATTGTAAGATAAGTTCCAAATTATGAGAAATACAGTCACAATTCCAAGATATTCAACAATATTTGATTTGACTATCGGACGACAACTGAACTGAGCTGGATGATGGCGTCAATGTTTTATTTTATCAAGCTCTGTTTAAATAAAGGCTACTTAAAGCTACTGTGTGATTTTTACCCCCATCTAGCGGTGAAAAGGTATATGACCATCCAGTGAATATTAGTTTCTGTTCCTCTCAATTCCGATTTCGTTTTAACTCCTACGGTGGCCAATGTAGTCCAAGATTAACATGGCTTCCAGTTCGACCTCGTCCATGAGTGTTAACTCAAACGTAAACGCGAAAGGCGAAGCTTGAATTAACGGGTATGTCCCTCTTTGGCTAATGTACTTTCAAGATGGAGGGGCAACATGGCGACCGACATTAGGACCCCTTACCCGTATGTATTTTCAATGGCATATTATACACTCACGAGAATACTTTATTACTTGAACGAAGTAAATATACATTAATGAGCACATATATTTTTGAAAGAACTAAGTGTTTTAGCAAAGAATAAACTAAAGGAGTTACATAATGTAGCTTTAAGGACTTGACTTGATATGAAGTTGCAATTATGAGACAATTTTGTTGATTTTGTTATTGTGACTATTATTCGTAATTTTGACCATCTTACATACACCTACGTCCTGCAGTTGTAATATAATCGCAATAATCATAAATAAAGTCTGAATTGTGAGGTATAAAAGCTCAATTGTGAGATATAAAGTTGTGATTTTAAGAAATACAAGGGTTTGTGACTTTTTCGCATAGTTATATAACGTTATTTTTTACTCTGAAATGTAAATGGACTTCCATGCTGTGCACATTATGAAAAAAGCCTGCGAAATGCTTCAACAAGAACACAATGGCTAAAACGTGAAAACATGACTTTCTCCACAGGATCCGCAGCTGAATGACCCCAGTAGGTTTAACGCAATCTCTCGGAGCTCAACTAGTGCTGTCTGCCTGATGGACTGGACTGTTCTCTTGCTATCTCTGGTCTCAATCCTTGGGAATCTCACAGCCTCACAGACATTATAGCCGCTCGCCGATCAGACCTGATGGACTGCTGCTGCTGCCGCCTCTGTACCATACAAAAATGTTGTATTTTGAGTTGTTTTTTCCGCAAGTGGTTCTTCTGTGTGCGGTGTGGTGTTTCGCTGTGATGAAACTATTCTTGATCCACCTGCTTTTCTTCGTCACTTATTGGAGATAACGGACATACTGTATTTCCGCATCAGAGGAAGCTCATCTAGGATTACTTGTTGTGAAAACTTTCTGCAAACAGGTGTCGCCCAAATTCTGCATTTTTTTTTACCATCACAGCAAGATCTGGTTGAAAATACAAAGATGCATGGAGATGCCAGAACCACTTCTGACAATTAAAGATTGATGAAGCTTCTGCATTTTAGGATGCCACAGGAAAGCCTGCAGACTTCAACTAATACTTGAACAGTGTCAAGCCATGCACAGTATTTTTGAAGGCTTATCAGCAAAACCTGCTGCTCCTGTCCCTTATTAGGACCTGCAAACTCCATTCTCCCTCAAAGTGGCAATGCTCCAGCTTAGATGATACGGTATGGGAAACAAACACCACGATAGATACGGCACTTTATCACGGAAAAACACAGGCAGTTTTTTGCCGTGATAAAGTTTTTAGGTTTTTTTTTTTTAGTATCTGGATCAATTTTAGTTTTCTTCCTCTCCAGTTAAACACACTGTAAGGATGAGAGCTTAGCACCGATTTGCTTATTTTGGGACTTTTTTGGGGGGACTTGCCATTATCCTGGATATTTACTTGTAAATACCATCTTTGTTTACAATTACCACATTCTGCTTCTAAAAGTTGATTTCTAATCTAGCTATTGTATCACCTCTGTTGTGTGAAATATGACTGAAGTTTTAGTGATGAAATTCAGCAGTAACTACGAGGGTTGATACCACAGTCCAGTATATGTCAAATGTGCTGTATGTACATTCAGTGAGAACGGTTTCTTTCGCACATCTAAAAGAAGTGCTTTCCAAGTATCATTTCTGCATTGTTGTTGTACTGGTTAGCTGTAAAAAGAATAAATATATAAACGTATATAGATCAGGGCTGTAAGACATGCAAGAGCAAAGATAAACTTACATTAAACAAACTAAAGATGGCCTTTTAACTTCTGTCTTATTTTTCGTGTTAAGTTAGATGCATGCAGAAAATGTGTGGACTAGAACAGGTTTTCAATAGAGTAAATTCTATCACACATGCACGCACACGCACATTATTGGTCAAAGGTTTTAATGAAATTATTTTATACAGCAAGGGTCCATTAAATTGATCAAAAGTGAAAGTAATACAATGTTAAAAAAAAAAAGATTTCTATTTCATTTTAATTATGCACTGAAGACTGGAGTAATGGCTGCTGAAAGTTCAGCTTTGCCATAAATTATATTTCAAAATATTTGACAATAGAAAATTATATTTTTAATTTTAATTTTTCACACTGTAGCCGTTTTTGCTGTATTTTGCATCAAATAAATGCAGCTTTGGTGTGTACGTAAAAAGGATTATTAGGAACACCTATTCAATTTCTCAATGCAATTATCTAATCAACCAATCACATGGCAGTTGCTTCAATGTATTTATGGGTCTTTTCCTGGTAAAGACAATCTCCTGAACTCCAAACTGAATGTCAGAATGGGAAAGAAAGGTGATTTAAGCAATTTTGAGCGTGGCATGGTTGTTGGTGCCAGACGGGTCTGAGTATTTCACAATCTGCTCAGTTACGGGGATTTTCACGCACAACTATTTCTAGGGTTTACAAAGAATGATGTGAAAAGGGAAAAACATCCAGTATGTGGCAGTCCTGTGGGCGAAAATGCCTTGTTGAAGCTAGAGGTCAGAGGAGAATGGGCCGACTGATTCAAGCCGTTAGAAGAGCAACTTTGACTGAAATAACCACTCGTTACAACCGAGGTATGCAGCAAAGCATTTGTGAAGCCACAACACACACAACCTTGAGGCGGATGGGCTACAACAGCAGAAGACCCCACCGGGTACCACTCATCTCCTCTACAAATAGGAAAAAGAGGCAACAATTTGTAAGACAATTTTTCCACCAAAATTGGACAGTTGAAAACTGGAAAAATGTTGCCTGGTCTGACGAGTCTCGATTTCTGTTGAGACATTCAGATGGTAGAGTCAGAATTTGGCGTAAGCAGAATGAGAACATGGATTCATCATGCCTTGTTACCACTGTGGAGGCTAGTGGTGGTAGTGTAATGGTGTGGGGGATGTTTTCTTGGCACACTTTGCCCTTAGTCCCAATTGGGCATTGTTTAAAGGCCACAGCATTGTTTCTGACCATGTCCATCTCTTTATGGCCACCATGTACCCATCCTCTGAAGGCTACTTCCAGCAGGATAATGCACCATGTCACAAAGCTCGAATTATTTCAAATTGGTTTCTTGAACATGGTAATGAGTTCACTGTACTAAAATGGCCCCACAGTCACCAGATCTCAACCCAATAGAGCATCTTTGGGATGTGGTGGAATGGGAGCTTCGTGCCCTGGATGTACACTACATTCCACAAATCTCCATCAACTGCAAGATGCTATCCTATCAATATGGGCCAACATTTCTAAAGCACGCTTTCAGCACCTTGTTGAATCAATGCCATGTAGAATTAATGCAAGGTGTCAAACAGTATTAGTATGGTGTTCCTAATAATCCTTTACGTGAGTGTATATACAGTGAAAACTTAAGAGTAAATATTTTAATTTTTTAAATATTTTTAGGAAGAGGAATCATCTTAGGGGATCATCATATTAGGAGAGGAGTTAAAACCCCTGAGTTTGAACACTGAAGTGCACGTCTGGCAGACTGTGCCATTAAGTACTTCACACGACATACTGTCAGTGTCAGTAATGGGTAAAGACTATAATTGAAACGCTCTTGAATTCTCATTACCAAAATAGAACATAAACTGAATGACTGCCCCTATGGATTAGCCCCATTCGATTCACTGTGCCAGTGTGTCTTTCGCATGCCAAAATAGTCATGTTTTACACTTTGCAACATTAAACTCGACACACGAACAGAAAGCCATAAAAAGCTCTCGTGGTTTAGTGAAATGCTGTCAGTTTGACTGATGACTCAAAAGTCACTAACCATAATCCTAAATCACTAGTTGAGACACTGAGAGAAATACTTTGATATTATAATGAACTTAAACTGGGTTGTCTTTTTACCTTTAAAATAGCATAATAGGGGCAGTTTAATGTATTAGGAAACAAACACAAATTGACCATGAGGTTACACTTTATTTCGATAATCAACTTTAGACATTTTACTAACTACAAGAAACTTTGCAACTACATCAACTAACTCTATTAATTTGCAAACAACATGTCCACTAACACTCAGAGTATTAGTAGACTGTTAGGGTGTGGGTTAGTAAAACAGAGAGTCTGATATTACTTTAAAGTCAGGTAGTTGACATAAAACTGCATTTATAGTTAGTAGAATGTCTAATGTAGACAATCAAAATAAACTATTACCGACAGTGAACAATAGCCAAGAATAAATTCGAGTTAAGCTAATAGAAGAGGTGCAGAAGCCAGTGCAGTTACCTGACTATTCTTGGCCATTTTATCAGGCTGGATTAACTTTCACTCCTAGCAGGCAGGATTAAGCGATAATGGGGACATGATTGTCAGTCAGATCACATCAGTCCACTCTCTCCCCAGGACAATAACACACAAGGACACAACCCAGTTCACCTAGCACTCACTCAACATGCTGTACCAGGACGTGGTGTTCCTTAACACCAGACACCGCTTCAGACATGATGATTGAACATGTGTCCAAAAGATTGGTCGAGGATTTATTAGCGGTGTCACATTGGGAAAAAAAGTGAATTCATAAGAAATATGCATGGTAGGAAACAAGGAACGCTGAGAGGCAAGATTTAATAATCACTCAAGCGGAGCGTCAGTGGCCGTGGCGTCTGTTTGAAAGAAAGGGATCAGAGCGCGCCATTGTAATTGCGAAGTATCGCATATTTGCATCAAGCGCAATATGAGCTGTGAAGCAGGAATGAAAAGCAAATAACACGGTATCAAATAAATAGTTTTATGAGCTGGTTGTCTGGCCTGTTTCAGATTATTTTGGAATAAGAAAGCCATGCTGATTAAAAAATACCTTAGAATAGGTCCTTTGTGCACAAAAAGCACAGCCACGCGCTAACCTCAGTGAAAGAGAAAAATAATTGTGTTGCTCAAATAAAAGAGAGGCACAGAACATATGGAACAATGTAATCAGTGTGTACTGTCTGCTGTCAGAGAGGAACTCGTATCTAATTACCTCACCCTTGACCTTGGGGCCTGCAACGTTGCTCTTTTTTCTGGGAACAACATTTGAAAAATGATTTTGTCATTGCACAGTCCAACTTCTAAACTTAAGCCTAGACATTTATTTTATTTGTAGTTAAATTTCAGGATTTCAAGGGCTGTTTGTTATTGATTTCCTTCGAAGCTACAGAAGGGCACAGATAATACAGTAGGTTAGTGATTTGACGCATTGATAAACGTCAAAAAGATGAGACCTCAAAGTCCTGCTCACTAAAACTAGAACACAAGAGTTGGATGGGATGGGATGGGATGGGATGGGATGGGATGGGATGGATGGATGGATGGATGGATGGATGGATGGATGGATGGATGGATGGATGGATGGATGGATGGATGGATGGATGGATGGATGGATGGATGGATGGATGGATGGATGGATGGATGGATGGATGGGATGGGATGGGATAGGGTAGGATAGGATATTCAATATGGCCAGAACAAAAACGATCTAAAGTAATGGCGAAATATATCTTGTTTTTAATGCATGTCATGTTGTTTCTCAAGATGTGTGCTCTTCTCTTTTGATCTCTGAACTTTGACCTCAAGAATGAGAATTATAGTCTAATGTCTGTGGTTACAGTGGTCTTGTGTCATAAGTGAGGGTGGAAAGGTGAAAGGGCAGACCTATGCCCAGCATGGAGAAAACATGCAGTAGGCCATTACATAGCTTGAAAGCAAAGTGAAGACGGAAGTGGGCAGAGAGACACTGAGATGGGACAGGGACGTGACTCATAGGACAGCTGAGGGGAAGCCGAAGATAGGAGGCTCTTTGTTATTACCCAAGGCAATTAGGCATAATGTCTGGTTTCTGCAGTCATCAGTGCCATTTGCCTGCTTTCTTTAAAGGGGTCTTGAATATAGAAAGACAAGCATCAGCTTTGTGACCAGATGAGCTCTGTCTGTGTAATTTGCAATCAAGCAGAAAAAATTACCCAACATCAGAGGGGAAATAATGCCATAGGGTGACAATTCAAAGGGAGGATTCACGTTTTCTGCAGGGTCAGCAGGATTTGAGACATACAATTACAGAAAGGGTTTGTGTCTGCTGATTATTTCAAAAAGTTCAAATAAAAAGGCCTTGAAACAAGCCATAGGGAAACAAGGTGGAACAAAAGACTGCAAAGAGCCACACATGCCATCCTGCACAGAAGGTCATTTTCCTGAAAGAGAGAGAAAAGAAAAATCCAAGGAAAACATGGATTATATACAATACATACATATTTCACTTGTGAGAATATCAGGCATTTAACAAAAAACAAAAAAACACACACAAAAGACTTCAGGACAATCGAGCTAGAAGTGCTAAAATGCTAACTTCGTTCATTGAGGAAAATAAAACTATTCCTTCTAACATAACAAGTCCCAGAAAAGCATGCGCCAGTGTAAGTAAAACTCATCCTCCTCCTCGCAGATCACGGTGTTACAGACATCATAAGGATGACTGATTTATCCATAACCATCGCTCATTCTCTCTCTCACCTCCTGTATTACCAACAGGCCACACTTCCATTAATATCTCTTAATGTTAGTGCCAGACACCTTGATTTACACTGGGCATTTCCTGCCAACTAAAAGCAATAAAAGGTACGAGGCATCTCTCATAGCACTCATCCTCTGACACACCCAGAGATATACGACCTCACCGGATACACACTCCACGACTTATACGACTGATATTGACAGATTCATCCATACGGAAATTGCACGTCTCAAACGCACATTAAAAGAGGGGATCAGGTGAAAAACAGGCGGAAGGAGGAGGAAAATTGATCGCTTGGTGATTTTACATTTCTTTTAACAGTCTCCATGCAGTCATCACTTTGACACTGATGGCAGCCAATCACAAATTTAAATGTTATTACGAGTTCAAACGGCGCTGTTCAACCAGAGATGAATGTGTTTGGACACGGAATTGAATTGGTTTCCAGAAGACAGTAAGGAAATCTTCGACATGGAAAATACAAAAACAAGCCAGGCTTATCCATCACTGCCTTCGATACATGGAATAATGTTATGGCTGTCTCCAGGAAAGACACACATACACATGCAGATCTGCAGCGAGTTATCCATTTGTCTCTCCAGAGTGTCTTTATGGGCATTAGTCAGCTGTGACAGCTCATTCCGTCTATGTCAGGCTGTGCTGTGCATCTACCTGAGCAGACTGAGTGACTAGCCGGGTCTGGTGACTGTCACAGTGAGGTGGACGGATAGGGGGTGCATGTATATAAAACAGTACAACCTTCAGGGATCGATAATATTCATTATACATCATGCATCAACCCTAATTTGGATAAGAAAATGTAGAATTATAAAACCATTGTAGCTCTAAACTCTAATTGGATGAACTGCATTTTAGGCCGTTGCAATATAAAGCAATACGTCACAATGGGCTCTGCTTCGTCTTTACAGTCATTGATTGTACCACAGAAAAGGGGTCTTTATTGGCAGTAGAACAAATTGGGGCTACTACTCAGTGGTGGCAAAAGCCCAGTGATAAATGACACCAATGTTCAACAGTTGAATTTTTTTGCCAAGAATTATTAGCCTAAATGTACATTGTTTATGGTTGCGCTTTAATACAGCCAGTCCAATCATATTTAAGCTATTAAGCTATAAGGCAAGAGGGACTTTGCTATACTGTGTTGTTTTTGTATAACTACTCATTTTACTTTTAGTACGTTCCAAGAAAGACCATGCAATGGGTCCAGTGCCACCGCCTGACGTCACTGAACCAGGCCATCCAACTGGTGGAGGACCAGATGGTGGCGTGCCCCGGGTCGGAGAACCCCTACCAGCAGCGTCTCTCTCTCTCTCTTCCCATGTGTTTTTTCCCCGTTTCCTTCCCCCTCTAAACCTGTCCCACTCCCTAAGTCTCGAGGGGGTTTCACGACCCATCCGGCAGCCCAATGGAGTGGGCCAGCAGCAAGCCCAACAGCTGGTCCCAGAGCACCACCCAGGGAGGAGGGGCTAACAAACAGCAGCACTGCCACATTCCTCCGCTATCTCGATGCCAGTTCCATCCCGCTTCCCAACACTAGGGTGGTATGGAGGCCTGGGCCGGCCTGTTGGCGTTTGCCGGGACCCGGTTCATTTTATCGATCGGTATCCAGTGATGGAGGTGGGGACACCGATCCGGGTCACGGACGCTCAGCAGGCTGCCCTGGTGGATTCAGGATGTAACCAAAGCTCCATTCATCAAAGCCTGATTTAACCAGAGGCACTGGATAAGAGCCGCATGGTTAATGTACTGTGTTGTGCATGGGGACGTGGTGAACTACCCCTTAAAGTCGGTGGCAATTCAATTTCGAGGTCAAAAGCTAAATATATAGGTTAGCCTCTGACATCCACTAATTTTAGAAACAAGTTGGCCAGATTTTAATGTATTATTGGGATATTTATGTGTCGATGTCTCACTGAAGATGGGGGAGCAGGGAAGGGGGTGGTCACTCAGCTAGCAGAAGCTGAGCCGGGACCATTGGGAGATGAGCCAGGGGAATGGAGCACTCTTGAAAGTAGAATCCTTACAGAGTGCTCCAAGATTTTGCCTTGGAACAGTCCCAGGACGAAACGCTCAAAAATGCCTTTGAAGAGTTGGTGAATCCACCGGCCAATCCAAAAGCACCATTGTGCCCACTTCCTCTCCTGCAGGGCTCCTTCGAACGAATTGGTATGGACCTCATCAGGCCATTAAACGCACAGAGGCATCGCCTTGCATTAGTCCTAGTGGATTATGCAACGCGATACCCCGAGGCAGTGCCACTACACAATATTTCCGCAAAAAGTGCAGTGGGCGTGCTGTTTCAGTTAATCTCTCAGGTGGGAATCCCAAAAGAGATTCTCACCGATCAAGGCACGGCATTTAGGTCACAGACTATTCGTGAACTTTACAAATTATTGGGCTTTAAATCTATTCGCACCAGCATTTATCACCAACCAACAGTGTCTGGCAATTAGATGGGCCATTCTCACCCTCCACCATTATCTCTTAGGACAGGAATTCACCCACTGTTCGGACCACGCACCTCTACAGTGGCTTCACTGCATGAAGGATACCAATGCATGGATCATCTATTGGTATCTGGCACTACAGCCCTTTAAATTGAAGGTGGTCCACAGGTCAGGGGTTCAGATGGCTCTAGCTGACTTTCTCTCCAGAAATCAGGGGTGGGGGGGTCCTGCAGGCTTTTATAAAATGGTTAACATCTCTATTTAAACAAATATTTTTAATCAAAATGTTATATTAATAAGCATTTATTAACACAACTCTAAAGTAAATAGTCCCTAAGATAACAGAACATTGCTGCTACTATATCGTGGATCTTAGCAACGCTGTAATTTCCGTTTTTGATCATTATGTTGCTCGGCAATAACAAATAACGTACAGTTAGTTTAATAAACTACTTGGTGGATGAACTGGACCAATTGAACATTGCTGTCTGACATATTACTGCTACTGCCACTGTATAAAAGCAAAAGCACTCAAAAAATTAGCTTTTAGGCAATTCACTCCACATCGTTGCCTAACACCCCTTGACTGTGGTAAAATAATGGGCCACTATAACCATATTAGAGAACAGAGATTTGCTTTCATGTCAGGGATAACAGGCTCAAATCAGATCAGCCTCTGAAAAAAGGTTGGCTACGTTTCAGGATAGGTAAACCATTCATAGGCATGTTTTCATGCCTCCACAGTTCTGAGAGTAATAGGGGCTTCTCTGAAATGCAAATAAAATGGTTCTTCAATACATTACATTGTCTTGGTGATCAGAAAGGAGAATACTTAATTCAAGTGTTTGGGAGGGCATAATATATCTACACGTTATCATTTATTTTACCGATTAAGCCAATAGATACAGTAGACTGACTAGTTATACACCTAAAGGACATGCGGTAATAAATTTATCCATTAACACTGGAGTAGTTGCTAACAGCAATGAGCCCTTGCGAGAGCCACCAAATGATTGATTTTGTGAAAGCTGTGAAATGAGCTTATCATATTCATAGGCGCTGGAATGATTCATGGACTTCTGAATATTCAAGTGTTTTATTTTTCCATTCATCTTTAAAATACAATGAGGATTAATGATATGCACTGAGGGATGAATGAATCTGTTTTTTTTTCTCAGTTACAGTGAGATGATTCCTGTGTAATCAGTCTGTAGAATTCCTGCGTGACAATCTCTTACTCACTTCAAGATAAAAAATAGCTCTGAAACTAAATTCCTAAACACATCATGACCTGAAAAGTTCAAAAATGCCCAGAACAATCTAAATGAGCAGCTTCCGTTTAAATCTATCCCTAAAAACAGACGCTAATATGAATGGAGTTAGTTACATTTGTGACCAAAGAATCAAAACACAGAGGTATTACACAGGAATCAATTAGTTAAAAACAATTCAACATTTCTTTTTTCCACAAACATTGTAAAAGACATGATTATTTCTCATCACCGTCATGTACAGCGGGTGGCCCTAAAATACCTATTGACCTTTAATATCCTTTATTAAAACCGGCAAAAAATACAAACAAAAACATTGAAGTACTGTAGCTACATGAAGAGAAAAAGAGCAATTCACATTAGATTCACATATTCAAGTCCATCTAAAGCAAACAAGTAATGAGTAGGTTGCTGTACACTTTTTGCTGTTGCCACAGAGAGGAGAAAACATCTCCCAGATTTCCTGTTTTACTCACGGAGGGCTCAGACTCAGTCCTAGTGGTGGGTTAATCAGATTCAGAAGATCCAGTGGTGTGGTGAATAGAAACCTGTTTTGAGAAAGCCCATTGTTTGAGGACACAGTACTAGAGTGTGTGAACAGTCTAAATCCACTCTCACGTGCTGGTCTCCTCAAAATTCTCTCCCTTGGTGGACATTCACAATATGTGAAACTTAAGTATACAAAAGTTCATTATAAAGAGATGAAGCGTTACTGCAAAGTAATGAGTCACTGCTCATTTAAATCTGTACCGTTGCAAAACGACAATAAAAATAAAGAAGACAATCAGCTTTTCTAGGGTTCCCTAGAATTTCCTTAACAATACTATACACCCGTTGCAATGCGGCCTTCTGGCGTAAATTCTCCTGGTTTATCAGGTCAGTGAGGCACGATTTCATCCCTCACCTAAAGACCGACTTTCTCTCTGTGATTTACAAATGACGCTTGGTTTCTCCCGAACCAGCTGGCTCCTCTACATTATGGAGCGTTACACTGTATCTAACGGTCAGCAATATTTCAAGACACGAAGACACGCTTCATGTGACACACAACCCACAAACTGTTTAAAGTTTTCAAGCATAGTGTGAATGGTCCATGCAAAGTCTTCACAAGAAGAGCATAAGTATGAAATGTGTGAAATCTATCTATCTAAAGACGGATTTGATCCATTCCTAACGTGAGTTTACCAAGCATGAGGCTACCAGCAGCAGAACGTCATTAGCTTACACAACAGATAGCTTCCACGCCATGGCAAACATTTCTATAGTCCTTCTCTTGAAATAAAAATTCAAAATAGCTAAAAATTGAGCAAAAACGTAAGTCTGGTTTGCGAGCATACAAATAGGTGAGCTGTTCAACCCGTACACGAATTCGGCGACCATCCCTAGACTACTAGAACGCTGCTTCTGACTTAGCAAGACACTCTGGTCCAAATGTACAAACCATGCTAGAGGCACATCTGTGCTTGGTGTGAAGCAGACTATTGGAGAGGCCCTCAACATTCGGAAGGCCTTGAGAAGACCGAAATGACTGTAAGGGAAAGGACTCAATGGCACCCAGAGTAGGGTGAGTCAAAAAGCCACCTGTTGATTGGATACAAATGGAGTCGAACTGGTAAAGTGATGCTTGAGTTGGAGCAGGTGGGGATGGCAAGGTCATTCAAAACGGATCGAGATCTATTTACGATGTTCAAATGACGAGGAGAGATGAAGTATGTCTGTGGAGTGGAATTGAGAGCGCTCTGTCACCTAAATAATCCCCTCACATGGGGCCGCTCTAGGCCGCCGTCTGCCTGAAGCAGCACAAGAGAGGAGGTCGCTCTGGTAAAGGACAGCCCACCGAGGCCGCAGACGATTCAAACACAGGTGCCCTGGTGAGTGGGAGGCAGAGCTTTGCGGTTCTTGAAGCCTTGGCTTTTCTCTTTGAAGTCCATGGGCTTCTGCTGGGACATGTCGATAAGCGCGCTGGCAATGGCTATACCTGCAGACAACACACAACAAAGCAAGCCGAGGGTCAGAGAGGTGTTTCAAACCTCGGTTTGCTCACCGAGATGTTTGAAAAGCGAGAAAGGTTCATTTACATGTCAAAGCAAAGTTATTTAAAAAAGGGACAATGGTAACTTGAAGCGATCTCTTTCAAAAGAACAAATATCAGCTCGTTCATTTTCAAAGACAGATTCCTGACTATTCATGCATAAAGAAAAATTTCCACTCATGCCTCGGAAGACTCCCGACGTCTGTCCGACGTCAAGGTCGTCGGTTTCAAGAGGCATCCGTTTCTCAAATTCTGCGACCATTTTTCTCTCATTCTACGATGGGGGGTTGAAGTTAACCTGACTCCCAGCTCCCTACGTTTTGTGCCAGGATTCCGTCACAGACTGCTGTGGTCAAAACCATGGCTGTTACCCCAAAGCCATTTTTCAAAGCAGCATCTCACAAATCATCCTACAAACACAACGGCCACTTCTGTGCTAGTCTGGCACTGCTCCATCCCTGCTATTGAAGCAATACAATTATCGGAGGGGAACAATTCATTACTTCAGACAGGCCAGGGCAAAAGGAATTGAATTCAGCACATTGGTGAAAAGCTGGAGCTTCAAGCATTCAGGCGAAGACGATTTACATCCAAGAACAACCTGAGCCTCAGACAGTTACACACTGCCCTACATCGATTTATTACCCATAACACCTGGCCTGCAGGGAGGAATGTGCAAGCTACATGTCTGTCAACAGAACAGTCCTTGGGATTGAAGAGCGTAGTGTACGCCTACTACAGTCGCTCGATATGCGTAAACTTGCTACTTACCATTCAGGTAAAAAAGGACTGGAAATGAGCCAGTAATGGTGGGTCAGCATTGTTTGACAATAAAGGCTACTAGATTTTATTTTTCAACTGGGTCAGATCATGAGAATTTTGGGATAAAAGTAAAAATCCAAAATACATACTTAAGAAAATATGTAAATGGCGACAAAGAGGAAAAACGCTGGAGCTTTAAAAAACTCATTTCACCAACAATGGGCAATCTGAAACTTGACACAAAACAAAACAAAAAACATGTACATATATCTTTAAGAATATTAAGTAATGACCGCCCACATTTAATCATCAGCAATGCTTACTGGGTAATCTTAAACTTGGCTCAGCCAGGTTTGAAAAAGGAATGAAACTAAATAAAATACTACCAGCACTTATCTCCACATTTTTGCATTACATCACATAGAAAGAAATATTCCACATTATATAAGGTCAGACATGTATGTTTTCCCACTGAAAGGATAGGAGGTCTTATTTGATCACACATGCATATAACGAACAAAAATTCAGTTGATTTTGTTAGCCAGGAGTGAAATAAGTAAGACCTTCAGAACCTTAAAACCTGCTAGCGGAGTTCATTATCATGTCCAAGCACTAGGTTGAGTGGGAGGCTGTTTTAGAGAAAAAAAGGATGATCATACTAACATCACACAAGGTAGACATGCAGACAGAGCAGGGTGACAGCTGACAAAAGCAGCCTTCTCTGCGCCAAACTCCTACATCAGTCAAACACAGATTGGTCTGCTCTGTGAAGGTGATGCACCCCTTTATCCTAGCAGGCAAACACCTACACATCCACCCTGCTGTGGAACTTCCAAAAAGACAAACTAAACAAAGCTTTTTGATGACAAAGTGACATCTGTGCGCAAAGCTCCTGTGCTTCTCTCCAAAAATAATCTTTGTTGATTCAGAAGAGTCTCACCATATTTTCCCCTTCAGTCTCTCTCTTTTAATTCCCCTCTATCTGATGTACCTCTTTCCAAAAGTGTTCATGAAATTTCAAAAGCCCAGCAAGCAGCCACTCTAAATTTTTCAGAGCCATGAAGTTACATGATAGATTCAACTGTCCTCAGATATCACCAAAACTTTTTTTTTTTGCATATCAGTTGTTTTTATGTACTGGTATTTGTTCCCCCTGTTTTGTGCTTGTCAAACAAAAGATGAGCTATTAGAGAAGCTTTACTGAAACACAAGTTGTTGTTTTTTTCTTCTTCAGAAGAGTCAAGTTCCAGGGGAGACAGTCAAGCTTAAAGGGACAAGGTCCCATAAAACAGCATGTTGACTGAAAGGCCTGCTGAGAAGGGAAAGGGGTAAGAGGGTTTATTATTATTATTATTATTATTATTATTTCTCAACCCAACCTTCACACTCTGTAGCTCTTAAAGCCAGAAAGGGGTCTATGAGACAGACCTCAAGTTGACATGGCTTTTGAAGCACTGTTTTATAAACGTGCACATGTTATACTGTACGTCAGAACGAGCACTCAGAAAAGGTGCCAGTTGAAGGTGAATGACAAAGGGGCTGTTTACACGTGGCCACTTCACTCGTTTTCTCAGATCGGATCTGATTTATCAAAACGATTCCATTTACACCTGGTCACATAAATGTGTTTTTGCAAAACGGATATAAATCAGATCTTCAACTCCTACGCTATATGCAGATTTAATGGAGTGCACGCCACTGAAAGCAACAGATATGAGCTGCATTTTATTGATCATCAGCTAAAATTTCAAAATCAACCAGAGGAACAAGAGAGAGCTGCAACAGCCCTGGTAAGATCATTTCATTTCTTCACTTTTAATGAAGATTGTGTGTTAAGCGTCTGCTACTTATTTTCACTTTGATTTGCGATAGTTTGCACGTTGGGTTGATGAATAGGCCTAGATGCTCAGCTGCTCATCTGCGTAATACGTGTTGCAGTAGCGTCGTCATATCTGACTATAACATGACAAATAACACACTCACACGTTTACTTTTTTGGATACATATCGGAAGGACACGCTCTCACACGTTTATCAGTTTCGTCTGGAATGCGGCCCAGACCACCTCCTGAAGTGGTTTGAGCGATCGGATTCAAATCCGTCTCGAATGCATTTCGGAGGGCATTTACACCTGGTCTTTTCATGATCGGATCACAGAAAATGCATGAAGTGGCCAGGTGTAAACAGCCCCAAAGATTGGGGGGAAAAACTGAAACTGGACACCATCACCACTGTATTGATTATTTTTTGTTTTACATTTGTAGTAGAGGTGTTCACGGGAACATGACAATCCTTTGTCTCAAAATCAAGGACACTGAGAGGTACAATGTCTACTCAGTTTTTCTTGGTCCAATAAGCTGTATCAGTCTATAGACAGGAGACATTCAGACTGGGGTTAGCCATAGTGGTGTAAGAGGATATGACCGGCAGTCACAGACAAACTTACATCAGACCACCAGGGGAACAATGGAGAACATTTTTTGACTTCCTGCATGTAAATAATTCTCACATGGGGAATGAACCAGACTGCAACATAAGCACGCAGTGGGCATGATAATTCGGTGTAACACATTAACGAAGAAGAAGCTGCCTGTACCATGTCAGGGTTTTAAATTTCAGTCAAATGTTAGTTATGCTGGGTAAAATTACCAGGAGGATAACACAAGTGCAAAAGAACATGCATACGTGTATATATATATATATATATATATATATATATATATAGATTAGATAGATTAGATAGATAGATAGATAGATAGATAGATAGATAGATAGATAGATAGATAGATAGATAGATAGATAGATAGATAGATAGATAGATAGATAGATAGATAGATAGATAGATAGATAGACATTGAATATTTGAGCATGTTAATTTCCTAAATTTTACATTTAGACTTTATTGTCTGTGTTGCTTAATTAAAAGATACAATCTTCTAAAACAATAATGCAATACCGTCGCTAAATTCAATCTTTAGAAAATCTCAAAATATCCTATTTTTATACTGTACATTATTATTTTGTAATGCTTAAATTCATCTGTAATATTCACAAAATGCTGAATTACATTGAATTAAAGGTGCAGTGTGTATTTTTTTGCGACATCTAGCGGTTTGGTTGCGAGTTGCACTAAAGGCTCAGTCCACTGCTTACCCCTCCCTTTCAAAGAAGCTACGGTGGCTAAAACGGGACAAACATATCGCCGTCTGAGACAGCAGAGAATAGCCAGAGTAAGCCGAGTGTGTGTATTGTCACTGTTTCTGTACCAGAGTCCCTTATAAACCACATCATGGATAAAGTTTACAAAGCCATAGTCAGGTGAGGATCAAGGGTCTTTATATATAATATAATAATAGTAATCAGCTGATTGTCTCACAAACGTAACCAGCACATTTCTCCCCACATAACAAACCCATAATACAGCGAGGGAGAGGAACCACATGAAACTATGCAACTATATATTTTTTCTAAACAGGATAGCTGGCTAAAATGAGCAGTTACTGTGTCTGATCTGGTGAGTAAAGCCTTGTTTAAACTCGACGCGTCCGGATGAGCAAAAATGACATGATTGTAACAGTGGGAGCGCCATATAAATGTCTCATTCTAAGGTAATAAACACATTATGGTTTAAGTAAGTTCTTTATATACCACTTAAAACATAGTTATGAATGTCATTGCATTTCTGTTAATAGAGCCTCAAAATTTTTACACATTGCACCTTTAAAGCTTATACAGTTGATAAATGAACGCATTCTCTAAAAAAATCAAACCCATTACCTTGGGGTTGCTAGCCCCATGCTCTGAAGTGTGAGCTGCAGGAAGGGAGCTTCAGGAAGTGGGGACACGCTTTTAAAATACTGACCTGACTGGCCGGGTGGAGGGACACCAGAAGCTCCTCGTGGGAGACACAAAAGCACTGTGAGCACTGCTGCTTTACCCCCAGAACAGGGTTCCACGGCCACTGGCTTGGGCGGACCCTGTGGAGAGATCAGAGGAGAGGAAATGTGTCATCTATAACAAGCCGCCGCCTCCTCAACACATCACCATTAGTCACAAATGTCACAGTACTCTATACGAGATGACATTGTAGGATGTCTCTCGCACGTCAAAAATTCACATCGTGATCATCTCAGTAACAAATCACCTCCCCTGAAACTCAAAGACTCAAAGCTAGCCACTTTCAAAGTTCACATCATGCACGCACACGCAGAGAAAATGTGACATTTGAGGTTGTCGACTACCAACTCGGGTCGTGTTGTAGCACCCGCTCTCTGTTCCTATAAATGCTCCTCTGTATAGAAGTATGCATCAGCAGGTCTCTGATTTAGCATAGTGGAACGAGGAGGAAAAAGCCACAGGCAATTGCAGTGATTTTAAAATGTCATCTTTTATCTCACATTACAGATTATTCAGCTAAAATGCAAAGGATTGGTCCACTCACACACATAACGCTTTTCTAAAAGGACTTGTTGGTTGTTTTAAGCGTTTTAATGACAAAGGGAGTCATAAATGTCTCTGTCATTGAATAAAAATGTTTTGTGTATGGGGTATTGTCTTTTAAGATTCCCTCAGCTCATTAATACACTCTCATCTCTGGCCGTCCAACGCAAACTGACTCAGCTTTAGAATGGCTTTATTCATCATTTAAAGAGAGTGCCTCTTCAAAAGCTCTTCCAAGAGCTTGCTGCAAGATCACAGACTTTGGCAACCGATGGCTCTCCACAAAATAATGCTTTAATATCTTACCCCAGTTGCCAAAATGAGATGCCAACTAATATTTTCTGCCAAGAACGGTCTTCATGGAGCCTATAATCGGAATTAAACGCCAGACATCAAACCAACAAAGTTACCCTAAGGTACCTTTCTCTAAAGCAGGAATGGTTAATCCAAACCTGGCTCTTTCCCACCTCAGTATAATTATGACAATTACTGAAGCATACCGCAGAAATTTGAATGAGCTTTATGTGGCTTTGGATTGATATTCAGATCATTAAAATGTGTTTTTTTTTTTCTTTTTTGTCCTATTGCTTCATATCACACAACCAAACAGACCATCCAGATCTATTTTCCAGTTTAAAAGCACAGACAGTCTAGGACATCGCACAAGATTTGTCTCAACACAGAAAATGTTTCATCACTAGATCGATATTTTTTTTTTGTTTGTTTATTGAAAGTGTGGTTTGTCAACTGAGTGTGTGGAAAGGCAATGTTATTTTAGCACAATTCACAACCAGTGGTAGTTTAGAAAAAGAAATAAAAAAAAATTGCTATTCCACCTTTTACCATCACGTATTCTCACGCAAAGATATTCAGTCAACTCAATTCATTAATATGTGTGATGGAGGAGAGAGATATGAGGCGCCACGTTGGATTTAAATCGAAAGGCGAAAGTAATGATTATGCATGAAAAATTTGAATTGTTGATAAAGTTGATAAATTGATAAAGTATCAATTTAAAGTAGTAAATGTGCCTATAGAGAGAAATGCTTTACGTATATCGTGAGTATTTGTAGGTGTATGCGTGCGTCAAGTTTATATGTATATGCAAGTTATTCAAGTTTATATGCATTCATTACTAACATAATATGTATTGGTATGGATTTCATATTAGTGTGCATGTGTATTTATATGAAACATCCAATAGTATACATGTATACGTGAGTAATTTATACACTCTAAAAAACGCTGGGTTGTTTTAACCCAATTTTGGGTCAAATATGGACAAACTCAAACATTGGGTTAAAAATGTAAAAACAACCCAACATTTTTTAGAGAGTATATATTGCAGACTTTTTCTCATGCATGCACTATAAAAAATAATGGGTTGTTTCAAGCCAAAGTTGGGTCAAATATGGACAAACACAAACCCAACCGTTGGGTGAAGTCTTATATTTAAAATTTTAACCCAATCGTTGGGTTTGTCCATATTTGACCCAACTTTGGCTTGAAACAACCCAGCATTTTTCAGAGTGTAGGTGTATATGCACGTGTGTTATGTATGTATTGATAAACGAAGTTTGATTTAAATCCTGTGGGGCGCCTCATAGAGAGAGCAAGACAGTTTGAAGACAGTGAGATTGGGGATTCCACTCTCTCTGCTCGTTCTCTCAGTTAAACAAACTCAGCAATCGGTCATCTACATCACTCACCGGTCAAATAAGGCTTTAGTGGGACAAAAATATGCCTTAATAAGGCTGATAAAACACAGCACGCACCACACTCCCATTTACACACACGTCAAATACACAGGAATGATTATCGGCCTCTATTTTGACATCGGAACGATACCAATGTGTAAAAAATTTACCATATCGGTGGCCGATATATCGTGTACCACTAGTAGCCACATAGTAATTTTCTGAAATGTATTAAAAAAAATAGAATGAAGTGCAAAATTTCCCTTTCAATAAAATAATATAAAATGTGTTCAGTTCTAAAATGAAAGAATTCCCATCACTCTCTCATTTTGTGAGAGGACTCATGGAACATGATGGCACAGGCATGGAGGGGCTTGTGAAAGGTCAAATTAAGCCTGCGCTGAAAGTGATGTCCATCAAGCCCGGCAGACAGGGGCTGTTATCAGTGCAATATCCGTCTCTTTGAGAGGAAAAGAGGCCACTTGTGCTGCACTTAAAAAGTTCAAAGCCATTGTTTCTGAGTGACAGGGGGTGGCAAGGGGTGTCTAGCTTCCCTTCTAGCTCCCTCATTCTTGCGTGTGCAGAATACCACTGTTTTTTCTCTTGATTTTCTCTCCCCTCTTACACTGCATGCTAATTCTTTATCAAAACCAGTCCGTAAAGAAATATCCTTCCCTCATGGCCGGCCCGTGGCATAGGCAAATGCTATGAGTGATTCTTTTTATTTATTAATATTTTGTTTTACTACTATTTTAAAACAATTCGTTCGAAAAACTACCAATTACAAAATAAAGAAAAACAACTCCACAAAAACTTAACTAAGTCCCCCGCTCCGGTCCGACGCATCAATCTTCCCCCGCCCAGCGAGTGCTTGAAGTGCGTCAGAAAAGAGTGGGCACGATTAGTTTACTGTTGGTAATTTGTTGTGTAGCGTCGCCCCTCGCCGCTTCCAATGTAGACAGCATTGCTTTCGTTTGAGGGTGCTTAATACACTCAAGCACTCCCGTAGAAACAACCCAGGCAGCTCGCGCCAGGTGTAGCTAGACACGGTGAAAGTTACCTCATTGTGACGGATTGCCGAATTGTCATGACATGTTTAAATTAGCATTATAGCCTGCGATAGATACAGTGCCAAAAAGAAAAGAAGAGGATACAAGGGGATAAAGACAGAGGTAATGTGACGTAATGAATTAACAGTTTATCTAATTGCATAATAGTGAGATACTATAATTTAATGGCAGTTAATTTACCTTAAAACTTTATGCTAACAGCAGTTCTGAGTTCTTTAGAGCCCCCAGACAATGCAATTTGTAACAATGTCAGGTTTTTTTAGATGCATTTACAATCACTTTTTATTATTCAATGTTTTACTATACAGTTGTGCAGTTTTGAGGGGGATATAATAAAAAAAAATTATTTGGCTAAATTATTAATGATATTTATAGTCTACAGGTTTATTAAAAGTATCAATGTTTTATGATTGAAAATTCACATTAAAGAAGACGATTTGTAGTTTCAATCATGTTGAAAACATGAAACATGACATAATTTAGTGGAACAACTCCCAAACAAACACTTTTGCTAGTGCTCAATGAATAGTTTGTGCATGAATGACATTTGGACGATGACATCACTGTATTATCCAGAGCGGATATATATGAATTACAAATTAAAATTTTTTCCAACGAAATAAACCATCACTGAACATACTTAAGATGGATTATGACACTATTTTCGTCTAGATCTGCTGTACAGGAGAAGCAAATGTTGCATTATTTTCCTGTTATCACTGTATAGCTGCCTTGTAATAATCTGTATTGTAGGCTAAAAAGCGCTATATAATGCTAGATGTAATGCTCTTGCTATATACAGTATATATCTTGCCTTGGGCAGCAAATTGGTCAGGGCCGGCCCTGCCTTCCCTTGCTAAAGACCTACTTGTATCTTTAGGACAAGGCTGAGTTCACAGCATGGAGTAAAGAGAAACCATAAAGAATGGATGTCAATACAAGTATTTGTTCTGCTAGCCAGACTATCGGGGTCTAGTCTCTAATCCCCCACACTGCACCCTATTTATCATTTGACAGACAGCACAAACAACACAAACAGTAACTGCTAATGGTTTGACAGTGGCCTCAAGACTCTTAGTCTGCCCATCATACACAAATGCATCCTCTTGCTTTTGAATGAGACAGCAAACCTAATTATTTCAGGCAAAAACACACCAATCAAGTGATTCAAGCTAAATATCACACAAAATTACACATCTCCATTTTCATCCCTACACTTAAGTATCCATTTCTGGCCACTGCTATTGTCTGAGCTTGGTAGTTATGCATTATATAAAGATCCATTTTAATTTCACACCCAAACATTACAATAGACTTTTGCTCAAAGGGGTGACTACTTCCTTACACATCAAAGTACTTTGAAAATGATGCTTTTCACTGTCATTTAAGTTAGAAAGCTTTGTAACACATGACTAATTTTAATGTTTACAGGGCTACCATAATATGTGAGCAACATGTATGTACATGCTTGTATTTTTGAGAGAATATTGTTTATGCGTGGTTATTAAAAAAAACTAAAAATGAAGGTTTCTGAAATAAGGCCACAAAACACATACTAAATATGCATCCACAATAATTTGACTAATGGGTTAGGGTTAGGGTTGATTGATAGTAAAGACATTGATAATGTTGAGTTCCAATGTTGATAAATTTCCAATGTTGGTTTGCTCAAGACAGTTCCATTTTAAATGCATGCTGTTCTTCTGAACTTTCTATTCAAAGAATCCTGATAATAATGGTTCACAGTTTCTACCAACATATTGAGCAGCACAACTGTTTTCAACATTGATAATAATAAAAAATTCTGGAGCACCAAATCAGCATACTATAATGTTTTCTGAAGGATAAATCCAGAAAAGTTAATGTACATGAAATACTTGCCCATTTTGTCTCAGGAGAAAACAAGAAAGGCTATAAAAACCATGAACTAGCCAGTAAACAGATGTCATACAGCCCTGCTTATTTACAACTAATTGAGGGCCAACTCCATCCTACTCGAATGCATTGACTAACCTGATGAAAATAGCTCAGCGCCACTGTGCCACGTATTAATTAGACACTTTATGGGCCTTGTCTTCAGGTCTCACCAACATGTTAAAAACTTTGTTTACTTGCTTTATCCAGTGGATATTTCATTCATTTCTTTCCACCTTGTATCATCTTAATGTGACCAACTGGTGAATATCTGGTATTGTTTATGACCACATTCGAAACCTCGTTTCATATTTTTGATATCTTTATTCCACCCATCTTTAATTTCCTCTGTTGTGTTCATCTCTATATGCATTTAAAAATATGTATCATAATATTTCTACTGCTGAAGATGAAGCTGATAAGCTGCTGCTGTGGAAATGTTTTGCAAACCAAGTCATAAAGCAAGACGACAATCCTCTGATAAGTTTCTCCTGCTTTTAACAGACGCCGAAGAATCTCATTTGCATGGCTAATCGGAGCATTTGCAGTGACAGGGAGCATGAGCGCTGGTCTGTAGATAAGAGCTCACTATTGAGCACTCTCAAACACAAGAATGGCTACATACACAGTATAATTGAAATGGCCCTCTCTTGTTGCCTGGTGACAGCCTCCATCCATCATACTCTGCAACTGTTAACGGGCCCATATGTTGTGAGCTGGCCATGGTGGCGGAGCAGCATCTGTGTCATCTGCACCGTTTTAAATGGGCTGGCCTCACACTGGCTTCATAATGCACTTCTGCTGACCTCGACGCACAACAATTTTTTCTTCATGTCTAGTTGAGCCCAACACAGACCATCCCAGCCTAACGTAGGGGTGTAAATATTAATCGATTCGTATTGATCCATTGATTATACAGCCGACGATCTGATGCATTGATACGTCCACAAGAGTATCGATTAATGTGTTCACCTGTCTATTTTCAGCATCAGCTCCGACTTATGCGTACAACCTATTCCTAAGCTGCTGGTGGCGCTAACTCATATTGTCTTCTACTTCACACCGCTTCAAATGCTATTTACGTTTCACACTCTATCTGTTCACACACATTGTTGAGTCTGACTTTCAAGAACGATGGAACCGTCAGAGCAAGCTGGCAATGAAAGTGAGATGTTACACACTTCAGTGGCTGTCAAGTCATGGTTGTGGAAGTATTTTGGCTTCAGGAAAACAGATGGAGCGGTGGTAAGAGATGTTGCCGTTTGCAGAGAAGACTGCTATAGTGTAACATACACATTATGTGAATAGAATACTGTGGCGAGTAGGATACGGCAAACGTGAGAGAACGGCGCGAGGCCGGTGGCGTGAGTGTAAATGAACCTGTGAGACGCACCGGTCTCGCATCTCTCACTAAGGAGCGGAAGCATAAAAAGAGGAGCGATGACGCTGTTTTTTTAGTTTTTTTTTTCCGGTCTACCCATTATTTCCAAACATTTGCACCAAAATGATCTAAAACAATATTGGACCCCACTGACTTTCATTGTATGGTCAAAAAAAATTAAATAACAAAAAAAAAAAACCCTTTATACCGTTTTATAACGAAAAGGTTTAAGGCTTTTAGATGTCTGAACTGTGAACACGTGCTTCAGGCATAAAGTACGGAGCTGTGGGACTCAAACTAGATATATTAGTGCAAATCCATGTTCTAATCCCTTTTTCCCACTCATTTCCTATCATGCCTCTCTTTTAATATATCAATAATCCTAGAAAAAAGAAAAAAAAAAGTCACAGCTACTGCACACTTGATGGCTCAAACAGACTTTGGTTAAATATTAACCATTAACATTAGTCTTGGGTGAGCTAAACTATGATATCTACAGACAGAAGCATAGCTACAGACACACATTACTGTGCTGAACCGTCTGGGTTGTCCTCTTTTTTATTAGCAGGTTATGCTAAACAATTCAACAGCACCAGATGCTGTCTCATTAACCTTTATAGAACAGAATTGCTCTCATTTCCCTCCTTTCACCTTCAGCTGCTGCCAGATCCTAGCAATGTGAGGCCAACATCTGGATCTGCCTCGATAGACTCCAAGAAGTGTCAATGTTGATCACTGAACACATGATGAGAGCTGAGGAAGAACAACGTGAGGGGACACATATGCTATAACACTAAACCTAAATATATGTTTAAGGATTTCATACTAAGTCGTCCCATAAGCTAGAAATAGAGAGGCATGTAAAAGAACATCTGTGGACAAAACTGCAGAGAATGTTCCTGAGCTTTTGTTTTGATTTTCATTGAAATATTCCCTAGCTAATTTTGAATACAAACTTGAAATGCTATTGCAGTCAAAGCTTTGAAGGAAAGTTGAAACAGGCAGCTCTGAAAAGTGGCGGGCCTGCTCATAACGGGTCTCTTGAGACTCTGTTTGTGGCAACTGCTTGGGAGATTTACGCTGGTCGAAATTAAGCCTTCGAGAGGCTGAGAAGAGAACAACAGTAATCCGGTATCAAAGGGTATCTCCCCTTCTACTACAAAGGTGACAGAACTTAAAAAGTGATGAGAAACAACGGCCTTTTAAAAATGAACAACACGTTGCATACTCTTACCATACAATATGCAATAAGAAAAACAAAATAATGCATATGCGGTTACTAGAGCCGGGCGAATTTTTTATAAAAAAAAGCTCGATTTACGATTCATTTCGATTTGTGTGTTAAACACAACCTACGTAATACAGACAACTTCACTATAAAGAAAAAATAATAAATCCCAAAAAAATATGATCATAATCTATGACAAAAATGCTATTACAAACTAGATTAGTGGATAATTCAGCAGTAAAATTTAGTTTAGAAAAATCACAAGTGCACAATAATTGTATAAAATCTGAATATTTAGTGAAAAAAAAAACATTTAGAGGGTAAAATGTAACACATTGCTCTTTGTATTGTTGGAAAATACATTCATGAAAAACAAGATAACTAAATCAAGATCAATTATTATAGCCTAGTCTACTATAAAATTGAGACATGTTTTAACTGTATAGCACAGCTGTTGAGATACATATGATAGGACAGAACAAGAAAGGCTATTAATAATCTTTCATTGCGCAAAAGTAGAAGGCCTATGATATGATTATGAAAGGCTCAAGACAGTGTGGCACACAGCACTTATGCACATCCCGCATGCTGAATGATGCGCTTGAAGACACGCGGCGTCACAGCGCGTCGAGCCCGCATTGAAAAGTTCAAAACACAAAGGAAATACATATTGATGCGTAGTGTATTATACAGTATTTATCTATGCAATAGCTTATTGAGACTTTTCTTTTAACAGTTTTAAATTTCAGTTACTGTCCGCGTGAAGAACAATTATAGTGCTCTGACTCTACGAGTGTTGCGATTTAACAGACACCCGGTAGAAAGTAACATAATTTAGTTACAGCAATAAAGTCCAGCAATATACAGTTGTTTTATGTGAAACCATAGACATAGATCAAGTATAATAATAGTAACATCTTAGAGAGAGCTTCATCGTGTTGACTGTTGTCCCCGAACTGCGGAAACACTGAATAATCGTTCCAAACTTAATGATTAGCCGACAAAATAAATAGACGATTAGTCGATAAATCATTCTATTAATCGATTATCAAAATATTCGTTTGTTGCAGCCCTACTGACGAGGGGGAGGAAAAAAATAGAAAAAAAAAAATCGATTTTTTAAAAACATGGATCGATTTGAGCTACCAACTCGATTTTTAAATCAAATCGTTTTTTTCCCCCAGCCCTAGCGGTTACTGTACAATGTGAAGTCAAAATGTTGACTATGAAAACAAATTCTGTTCACAAAAACTTCTTCTCTCAACAGCTGGCTTGTGGACGCAATTTTACTGGAATTAAGTGGCTCTTTTCACAACGCTGATGTCCCTGTAAATGAGAGCCATATGCTGAGAAGAGTGAAGCTGAAGTTTGTTTAAAAAGATCTATGTTGAACAGCGTTCAGCTGGAGGATTGACGAGTATGTTGTTTTCTGCTCTCTTCATTTGTGGCGTGTCCTCCCACAGCCCATAATGCTCACTGAGCACCACTCCACTCTACACTAATGGATTCTGGAGAGGCACATCAAGTGCTGCTGGACGTGCGTTTTCAACGTCTATGCTGTGCGGCAGGTACATCTGCGCTCACAGGTTTGCGCGCGTGTCTGTTGTGTAACAACCATGAATCCCGATGCTCTTAAATTAGAGCTGTCAAACTGCAAACAGTTTCTGCCTGGCACTGCTTATTACTTAGACTCTAAACCTCGTTAAGTTGATTTTAAAGGTTAGGTACACACACATATATACATATACACACATATATATATATATATACATACATACACACACACACACACATATATATATATATATATATATATATATATATACGCAAGACAATAAAAAAAATCGGGCGATAAAAAAAAACATCACCTTTAACCTATTCTCAAATTTGGGTTGGGAGCTGGGTCTATACTACACAAGCTATGATGACTTTCAACTTGATATTTATATAATATCATAATAATATCATAATATCAATTTTAATAATATATTGAAACATCTGTTTATCTATACTCCCTTAAAGGGTTAGTTCACCCAAAAATTAAAATTCTTTCAGTATTTACTCACCCTCTTGTTGTTCCAACCCCGTAAGACCTTCGTTCATCTTCGGAACACAAATTAAGATATTTTTGATTAAATCTGAGAGCTGGATCACTCCTGCATACTAGTCCATAGGCTTCTTGAGGGATTGAAACTTGCCGGCCTCGAAAAGTTATTAAAAACATTGTTAAAAAAGTCCAAGTGACTACAGTGGCTCAATCTTAAGTTTATCAAACGACGAGAACACTTTTTGCGTGCAAAAAAACAACAAAAATAACGACTTTATTTCAACTATTCACTTCCTTGGAACATAATGAGGGTGAGTAAATACTGAAAGCATTTTCATTTTTGGAAATGCCTATCCCTTTAATGTAGGAGACGAGACATTAGAAAAATACCAGTCATGCGTTTTATATTTAATATGAGGGAAATACACATTCGTAACGGACATGAAACAAAAAAAAACTTAACTTTTAGGTGGAAAAAGTACAAAAACGAATCCTACCCACCAGATAAAGAAGGGATGGCTCTGAGAAAATGAGATGTATGTATACAGAACATAAAATATTCATTTTTCATGTACGCATTTATGTTCCCCATTACAGACGTGACCGTTCTGAAAGCGGCAATGAAAGACTGCTGCTCTGTGAACTTTCACAGAGACATCAAACATAAAGCACAAAGCCTTTTATTAATGTGAATTTCATTTTGTATTAAATGTATCTTAATTTGAATCAATATTTCATCAACCAATTGCCTGGATTTAATAAATAAGAACTAAATATAGCAGATAATAGATAATCACAATATTAACAATGTACCTGAATTGTACATCATTATGTACAAACAGAGCTATTTTTGTTGCATGTATACTAACTGTACACTGCAATTTTGGATAGATTAAAACCTATTTGGGTGGATACCAAGTTCAAAGATCAAACTAACCTCGATTCCACCCTGAAGCAGTTCTACTTGAGTTGAGCCAACATCCAGTGTCACCGCGACTGATGCAAAAGGGCGACTGGCCATCTGCTGCCTTTCTCTCATCAGTTGCTGGAAGAGTAAGAGATGAAAGAAAGAGGGAAGAAATGTATTATACATTAGTAAATATCTGTACAGAAATTGCAGAGTTTCAAACATATCTGAGTTGTCAGTTACCTTTGTCAAAATCTTTGATTTAGGGCTAAAAGTGGTGACTGACAGCATAAGTGACATGACTCAGAGAAAGTTAAGTGACACATTTATTGAGAGAAGGAAAACTAAAAGCACCTCTGGACACACACACACTTAAACACACACTTAAACACACTCACTTGTGTGAGGCAGGGATTCTGATGTGTTTGAGATGATGGGAAGGAAAAAGATTACCAAAATGCAAGAGGCGAAAGTGCAAAGCAGAATAAAACCGAGAAAGAGAGAAAGAGAGAGAGGCCATTGACAGCACACTGGCTGTTTTCCAGCACAGGCAGAAACAGGTGGTTGAATAATTCATTTGTTCCATATAAAAAAAGTTTGGAGGACCTGGCTAATCAAATGTCTGCAAAGATTGGAAGGAAATTTCTCTTGCCACAACATGCATGACAAGCAATTATGCTGCCATTGATTGCGAGAGCATCAGTATTCCAGTGGTGGAGTTTAATTAATGATGCATTCCCTGTAATTTCTCCATGCAACTGACTCGCTGACTGCCCTAAAAGCAGGATTCACAACCTTAATGCAAAATCCCATCCATAACTGCTTATTTTGTCTCTTTGATGGACATAGTTTATCTATCATGTGCACATGGCGCACAATTTTCCTTGCTTGTGCATACAGGAGATGACACAAAGTCAGAAGTACTTCTCAAGGTGACATCATTATATTTATCAATACCAGCTTCTCATCTGTAATCAGAATGTGTAGATGTCACTGAGTGAAAGAGTTCATGAGTATTTGCGGGTGACACGGGTACAAAAGATCAATACACTGCAATACAGAGTGTTCAATCACACAGTACTATGCCAGTTGCCTTCATAATGGAATTCCACTGAGAACAATTAACATACTTTAGCAGAGAAACATTCAATAGGCATCCTAATAAGACGTCAAATCCCTGCTTTTCATTACCAACAATAACATCAAACAATCATGAACAACACTTAAGCAGGTGTGTAGAAAACAATCAGAGAGAAAGCTTTTGCCCTGGAGACAAACTTTGAAAGACATTTTACTTAAGTGAACACTCCAAATCAGCTTCTCTCAGAGATGCAGGTGATGCCTCTATCATCGCTGGATAATCAATAGTGAAAACATACCCACACACACACAGTGGTCCTCAGCAGCAGTCAATCAATATCTAAATGTGGGCTGATTTGGGTACCAAGGACGAGGATGATTGCTATTGGATTTGTGACAAAGGAAAGCGTGCAGTTTTAAACTCTAATTGTTCCGCATAACGGAGACGAAAGACAACTGCTGAGGTACTGTCACTTGCCTGGTTTCACAGCAATTCTGCACCATGTCCACGTCCTGACAAACATGTCGGTGTCCACACACACACATTTGCATTTAAGTGGATTTCATATTAGGAAATCGAACAGCAGAAAATTCACTTCATTGCCCTGCACAAAAGGCAATCACGTAATTTCAGATAGTACAGGGCTCTGCAGATGAAAAACCAATAATAGGTTACTTTAGTAAAAATTTATGAAAACTATTAAAACTGAATCACCACTGACGACAAATGCGAAAAAAAGAAAAAGTTTGGGGTCAGTATGTTTTTTATTATTATTTTATTAATGGCACATTAAAATGATTAAAAGTGACAGTAAAACCTTTATAATGTCTTTAAGAAAAGGTCTATATAAGATTTAAATTTAAAATAAATTATGTTCTTTTGAACTTTCTATTCAATGAATCCTGCAAAAAAAAAAAAAAATCATGTTTTCAACAAAACACAAATGCAAGAGTTTCAACATTGATAATATTTAGAAATGTTTATTGAGCACCAAATCAGCATACTAGAAAGATTTCTGAAGGAAAGCTGCTGAAAATTGAGAGAATAAATCAATATATCACTATTAATTAACAATATTACTGTTTTTACTGTATTTTTCATCAAACAAACGCAGCTTTGGTGATCGAAATCGAATTCAAAACAAAGCACTCCAAACTTTTGAACGGCAGTGTAACTATCTCTATAGAGCATTACCTCTGTGTTTTCAGCAATGCTTTTGTTGCACAACAACACGGCTCATTAAAAAAAAAGCAGGGACACTGAAAATTGTTATCTTAAATAAAAAAGTAAAACAGTGGGGATTAAAAAAAAAAGTATAATGGAGATAAAAATGTAGTGGTAAATGGCAGTACTTCACTTTATATATAATTCACTACAAAAAAAATGGGTAAAATGGGAACGCTGGTACTTGTGCCTTTAAGTGCCTTAATTATAGTACTCAAAAGTGACTTATGGTTAAAAGGAAGGAAACTAAGAAGCTTTGCACTCAATGAACCAAAGTGCACAATAAACACCTACAGTATGTATGTAGACACTATGTACTGTACTTCTCGGTCTTCTCCTGCAAGCTTTCTACATGCTAATACAACAAATCTAACAATGGCAACACATATCAGAGTTCAAAGCTTCACTAAATTGCTCTTAACCACTTCAACAAATCCTGAAAATTCATCCACAAAAACGAACATGAAGGAGAGTGCTTCTAAACGATTCTAGAATTAAAATAAGTAATCTGACATATGCAACAAAATAAATGTATAATGAAATATCAACGTCTGTTAAAAAAAGCATTCAGATAAGTAAGTTCTCTAGTTTTTTAACACCATGTCACCGAGCACAATAAATCAATGTTGTTCTTTCCATCTGAAAGTCACTTCAACCTCAGAAAATCACCGAATCAACTTCTCCCTGTATCCACGACAAACAAAAAAATGCAGGAAGGTGGTGACGTCCTTGACGGTGCACATATCAGACCGACAGTGCTGTCTCTGTGGGGGTGTCTCTTCAAGACCGACACAAAGAGGTCTCTTCAATGACTTCCGCATAAATGGGCCCTGATGGCACCATGGTAATTAATCACTCATTATCTTTTCTATTAATCACCACTTGAGGACTGTTATGGCTGATCCCACCGCGACCACGTTTATAATGAAATTATCAGAGCTGAGCACACTCCTCACGTCAGGGTTTCTCTTGACAATACGATCTGATCATCTCTGCGAAACGTTAGTGACACCAACCTGCATAACTAATGTGTGTGTGTGATGAAAGGAGAGATACAAGAGAGGTATGCTAGCTTTAAAAGTGAACTAAATGTTCAAAATCAGACAGTATAGAGCAGGGAACTATATATGGGGTAAAGCCATTGGTGTGCAAGTTCTAAGTAAACAATGTAGTTCACACTTAATGCACTCCGATTTATACTGTACATCCAAAGTACATGAGTCTAAGCTTTATAATCAAATGTGGAGAGGAAAAAAACACACTTTTCATCCTCTATTTCTTCAATTTTCTTCTAAAACAAAGCAAATGTGATGATAATAATAATAATGCGCTTGTTTGTGAAAATGCAAACAAAATGCTTGTTTGTGTTGATTCGCCTCTTATTGTGACTCATTATGAACACATTTAACATTACAAGCAAAAATATTTATCGCTTTATCAGACTATGGAAGTAAGTATACGTACATAATAAAAAATGAGCTGCATCTAAAATCTATGGCCCTGTCCCAAACAGACAGTCCTGCTACAGTGCGGGCTTAGTAAAGGGTGAAACCCTAAACACTTCTTATGAAACCCTGCACTGGAGCTGTGTTAACCCCGCATCAAGTGTGAAACGATGCTGTGTTAGAATGTTAAAGCTAGCAACAGGCAACTAACTGTGATGCCTACTAGATTTGTGTGCTAGTCTTTGGACCATCACAGAAACACTGCGCACTGCATATAAACAGTAAAATTAGCGTTTGAGAGAAAAAAAAAAGTCATTCTGACAGAAACTGAGACTATTTGAGTGAAGAAGAGGCCGTTTCATACCTCATTCATACCTTTATAGTCCGAAATGTCCATTCAGAGTAAAGTCTATAGTAAAGCAATGCGAGGATGTGCAACGCTTAAGCTTTTGTGTACACAGGTCACGTGCTGCGTTCATCTGATCAATGACACGGACACCACAAATATGCAAAGAAGAACATTAAATGTCAGCATATGGATATCCAGGATTAATTTTTAACCCAGGATCAATTTTGAGCAGTGTAAAACATGACACAATTTAATTCAAGATAACCAGGATTCTGTTTACTGGGGTTTAGTTAACTATTTCAAGTGTGAAAAAAGCCAAGTGTACCACGTGGGACAGAGATTATATAGGGGTTTGTATCAATAATTTAACAAGAGATTGATTTCAGTCACAAAATAAAGGGAAGGACTGGAAAGAGTTAATTCTGCCTGCCGAGCTTGTTGATTTCATTGTAAAGCGGCACTTTCATCAACACGGATGACATTTGCACCTTTATGGGGGTGAAACATCTACACATTTATGAGTCCATTAATTATATCTTCATTTAAATATTGATTTGAAGCTATTTGCTTTCTTTTATCCTCTTAGACTAGCGTGTGTTTGCACATGTATGAGTGAGGAGAGGAACTGAGAAAATAAAATGACAAAGCATGACAGGGAGAGAGCAAAAGGGAGATGTCGTGAGAGAGCGTGGCAAAAAGGGAGAGAGCTGTGGCATGCTCTCATTTGCGCTAATAGATCTTCTCTCAGAAAACAGGCTGGCTTTGCTGACAGCCAAAAAGCACCATCTGCAATTTATCCATCTCTCTCCATCACCTGCTATTATTCATCAGGCCCACTGCCTTTACTACATCACTGGCATCTCCATAACAATTATGCAAGACAAAGCCGGTCCATCACCGAGATATACATAGATGCATCCATGTCCCACACACTCGAGGATGCAGCTGCCCTTTTCAACTATGACACATTTCAGTTCTGTTTTTTTTTTAAATCCAGACCTATATTTGCAATGTTTTGCTTGATCCTATAAACCAAGCTGAACACAGGAAGGCACACACACAAACTTGTAGGGGTTTAGACTAGAGTTAAGGTCAAATTTGTTTTATTATTCCTTGAAATGCTCTTAAAACCTTGCCCCAGGGTGGTACAGTGAAAACCTCACTGATGTGAAATTGAGATTGATTGTTCATCGATTTTTACCATAGGCTTCATGTTAAACCTGCTTTATAGCATTAGGACTTTCCTATTGGACATTAAACAAGAGCTAAAACTCTCAAAGCCATTTTGGCCAAATACGAAAATCTAATGGACTTTTTTTTCCATTCCTGAAAAAAAAATAAAACCCATACCACCCTGATGAGACACTTCAGAAATATAAAAGGACCACCATTCAGGGTCATAGTTAAGGCTAAGTTTACAAAAACACCTACATTCATTTACAATTATTTGCCTTTAGATAAGTTGGTACTGTACGCCTGTATTGGTGTCATGTTATGTCTGAGTATGAGTTTTTCCATTCAATTTATCATGTTTCCCTCTCTGTTTCCTTCATTTATATACATATTCTGAACTCCTGAGTTTGTTATTTATTTATTTATTTTTTTTGTTAAATAGAGTAAACTGCAACAATTAGATCCTGCTTTTACTCATCTTGCTGCAATCACACCATGACAATGGTGGATGCACACAAATGTATGCACATGCACAATAAATAATTATCCAAAAAAATGAAGACTAACATATAGAAATATGTTTATTTTATATAATACATTATGATCTTATATTGTCCCTACACTGGCGTGACCAAGAGAATGAGGAGCCACCCAAGTGTTCAGTTGATGGAGAAAATTCACTGTCAAATTTAAAGCGCCGTGGATACTTAGCTGATCAAAAAGAACTATTATACATAAAAGCAATTAATTATGTTAACAATTAATTGCAATTATGTACTCAATCAACAAACCTAGCATGAGTGAATGCATTCAGACTAGCAAAAATTTGTTGGCGCCTAACTTGCAATAACTAAATTTAAAGAAATTATGTAAATTAAGCAACTCTCAAATGCAGCAAAATACAGCTGATCACAACAGGAAATGAGGCCTTCAACAAAGCAGGTAAATTTGTCCAGACAAATGACATGGAAAGAAAAGTTTTCAGACTGGGAACAAAAGGACCTCGTAAAAATGACTTGTCAAAGCATACCGATACTAATGCATGGATTGACGATTCACAAATGTCTCCAGCCAAGCCTATAATGTTTTCCCCTGATGCTCATGTTTGCTCATGTTAAAGGGTACAATTAAGGCAATCCACTTCGAATCACTCCTGCATTGTAGACCCATGTGGCCCAGTGGCTCTTCAGAATATATATTATGAAACTGGCTAAAATTGGTTATTCAACAAAGACCTTTTGATTGACTGCTCAAAGGATATGTCACTCATTGGCTCAGAATTCAGTTGGACATTGTGTCAGTTTTACCAAATATGTAGATCAGGGGCGTTCAATTACATTCAATCTGTGACTGGTCCTTCATTTAGAAATGGGCTTAGAGGGCTCACCGCTCAAATTTATTTTCTGTTAGCCGTCTGCTCCTGTACTTTGGCGTCATACACCAATCGCTCTGTGGAGCACCGCCTAAAGTCGAACACAGCTAATGATTCAAAGACAAATACATTGCTGTTCAGTTAAGCTAAAAAAAAACTGCATGGTGTCCCTTTAAAGGGATACTCCTTTTTTGGGGGGGGGAAATAGGCTCATTTTACCACTCCCCCAGAGTTAAACAGTTGAGTTTTACCGTTTTCAAATCCATTCAGCTGATTTTTTGATATTTAGAAGAATATCAGTAACCAGACAGTTTCTGGTCTCATTGACTTCCATAGTAGGAAAAAATATATTATAGAAGTCAATAAGACCAGAAACTGTCTGGTTACTGATACTCTTCTAAATATCAAAAAATCGGCTGAATACATTCGAAAACGGTAAAACCCAACTGTTTAACTCTGGGGGAGTGGTAAAATGAGCCTATTTCCTAAAAAAGTGGAGTATCCCTTTAAGTGGAAAATTACTTTCAAAAGGTGATTTGCTCTATTTTGATCGCTACCGTATACCGTAGTGTTTATATCCGAACTATAAACTTTTAAACCCAGTACTTCTGTTATAATATGAATATTTGTGATACAGAAATAAGGAAACCGTGTTGTTGAAAAGACGGTTTGAGAAGTTGTTTTATACCTATACATGATTACGGCTCTCTCTAGGTCAGCGGCAGGACAAACGCAGAATTAAAATGTTCCAGTGCCAAAGGTTTAATAGACAGGCGAATCATTGCCATTAGGAATGACATTGTGCGGGTGTTTGAATCGAGATCACTATCTTTTAACGATTAACCATGCAGCTCTAAAAGATGTTAGTAGAGTGTACTATAATAGCCTCTCTTAAGAGAAAATGCGTTTAGAGTCAAGATGGAGGAAAAAAAAAACACGATGTTTTCAATGGCAGTTTCCAGCAATAGAACTTATGCGACAGAGAAACAAGCACGCAACCAACTTTGTTTTTGCAGTAGTTCTGTATACTTCTATGGCATTGCTGTCAAAGAGTAATTAGCTGGTGAAGTGGATTTACTCATTAACAAATATAAGTAGACAGGGGAGATTTTAAAATGAGCAGTTCATTAATTAATCCGTACAATCTTAATTTCATGTGAAAATACAAACTGGAAGACAGAACACAAGAACAGAGCTGAAAAGGGGCGGCACTACATAAATAATATCTATATGTAATCCCTGTAAAAAGCCAGATTAGAATACATTATCAGACTCACACAGAATAAAACGCATCCGTCCAGCGTAGTAGACATGTTTATTAGAAACGTAGCATTTATTTAATCTTATGATCCACTTTAATACAGCAGCAATTATTTTCCTCACTGAAAAGATGAAAAGAGAATGAAAATTGGAATTGTGCAATCAACTGTTGCTGTATCTCAAACGACATCCATGATTGAAACATGCTGCGTTTTGACCCATTGTGAGTTTGTACTTCCCTAAAGGAATTTTGGTTTGCTGCAAAGCGTGTTACCCACTGAGCACCTCACTGCCTTTTCCACCCCAGAAACACCAAAGTCACAGAATCTCTCTTGATGCAGTTCATGCATTCATAAATTTGTGTCCTGGATCCCTGATTGTCTCCACAAATAAGTTTGTTTAAAACACTGCAGCCAGAGTTCTAACCAGGTCCAGAAAACATGATCATATAAGTCCGATATGGTACTTGCTGCACTGGTTACCTGTCAATACTTCTACTTAAAAAGCCCATTTTCTGGACTGGCAAAGATTAAATTTACCTGAAAAGATTGAGTATTCCCCAAGTGCTGCAAAATGTATCCAGCTACAGACAACAGGCAAGAACATCAGATTTAACTACACGTTGAAAACATATTTAGTATTCAGCTGCAGATCACTGATTTGCAAGTCTTTGCTTTGATCTCATTAATTCAACATTTCAACTTTAGACTCTGCATTGGTCTACTATTTCAGCGAACACTGCTACATCTTTCTGAGCAATTCATATATCATTTGCACACATTGGTTTGTGTCAACTTGTGAATTAACAAATTCTGTGAAAGTCCCACAGCTGAACTTGAAAAGTGAGGGTGAGTATTTGTCATAGACCAAAGGTTAAAGCGTGTGATGAATGAAGTGGATGCAGTGCCTCTGTATTCAGAGTCACAAATGGTTGCAAGACTCATTATGGGAAGAATTTTTATTTTATTTTTTTTGCAGACTGATCAGAACTGCTTTTCTGCAAGACTGACGAAGGAGCTGATGCATCCATGCTGCCCTGATTCCATCTCGCACGCTCTCTCTCTCTCTCTCTCTCTCTGCATAATGTGTCCTTTCCTGACCAATTTGTGTCACACAGGATTTTACCTCATTCATTAAGCTAAGTAATAAGGCTCAGTTTAATTATAGCATAGCTGATGATGTCTAGCTTTTAAAATATCTATAGTTAAAAGCCAATTGTTATGCACTGATATGCTTAATTTCTATACCCCACCAAACAATCATTAATGAATGATCATTAAACTCAACATTAGATAAAGAGTACAGCGACCATCCTGCAGACCAATAGTGGCGTTTCTCTTCACTTGGTTGCACACTGTTAAAACCACAACTCGGGCAGTGGGCCAGCCAGACTGGTTTTATATTGGGGCTGATATGACCTTTAATTAACATTAAAAAGGATAAAACTCTTGGTTTCCTTTGCCTGAAGTTTGCTGATGCCCTTGAAAAGAGAAACCCTTCTTTATAACACATGGCCCTATCGCAGAGATAAAAAAGTTGTATCATAACTTCTCCATTTTTCATAATAATGGATACTCCCAGAAAAACCAAAGCACGCACTCAGCAGCCCTGAAATATAATACTGGCTACATAATTGTTTCCTGTCTATAGCAGCCCAAAATAGATGCAGACATCAACAGTCACCTCAAGGTCATCAAAGTCATATAGGTGTAATTTTTATTTTTTAACACCACTGTGCAAATCCTTCACAATTAGCTACTCTGGTTTAAACACCACTATTTGGATGGTTTTTAAAATATTTGCTGTGGCGAGCAGGATGAGGCCGAGGGCCGTGAGGAAATAGGTGAGGCAGGTGGCGTGATTTATAATGAGAGACACCTGCACAACGCACCAGTCTCGCATCTCTCGCGGAGGAGCGGAAGTATAAAAGGAAGAGCGATGACGGTGAAGATCGAGAGAGCCCAGTCCTGGATTTTATGTTGTGTTTTGTTATATGACAGCAGTCATCTGTGAGGCTGCTGTCTTTTCTTTCATTTTATTGTTTGGTTATTTTACGTTATTAAAGTCTTTGAATGTTCACCGGTTCCTGCCTCCTCCTTCCCACAATGTCTAACTTTGCTACATTTGCATATTTCAAAAGTGTCCAGTAACCAACTACTCCCAGATGCATGTTGTTCGTAATGGTCATGCTGTAAAAGCCCCATTTGTGGCCAATGCTTCTGACAGAAAAACTACCTGTTAAAAGGCTGAAGCGGTGTCATACTACCCTGAATCCTACCAAAATAAACATTTAGTCCAGGAGTAAAAAACTACCTAAATCATACTCTAACGCCGCCTTCACACTGGCAGTTGAAATCAGCTCCGATGCGGCAGCGAAACGACCGGAAGTCATTCATTTCCTATGGAGATTCGCAGACCGCATGCGAAAGGGTCCGAAACGGGTCCGACCGAGTGCGGTGCGAAGAAAACCGTGTCCGTTGGTCATCCGCATGCGTTCAAAAATTTGAACTCTTGCGAAAAGCTACGGACGGTTCCTATCCGACAATTCCAGCGGAAGTTGAGCGTTGCTATGGTACTGATAAACAACCGAATTATTAACTTTTAATAAAATAAATAATGATTTGATAACGATAAGTTGTCATGTCATTTTTTATTTTCATGACTTTCTAACGTTTATAAGGGCAGTTAATACAATTAAATTGAAGGTAGATATTGAACTATTGACCACTATATCACATTTTTAGCCGACCCGACATGTCAACGTCCTCAGCAACTTTCCTCACGCAGCATAACCCTCATCAGAGAGATCATACAGAACTGACAGAATAAAACTTTAATCTCTCCGCCATTTTTGTTCTACCCGCGTCCGACGCTTTTCACTGTGTAGTACGACGTCCGTTGGGAACGTATTGCGTATTACGGAGCTGATTTCATCTGCCAGTGTGAAGGCAGCGTAAAATACAGAAAAAAGGCATGCAATCACTATCTTGGGCAAACGGTACTATGCTTTATGCTCCACCCACATTACTAGCTCATCTGTTGTGGACGTTACTTGACCCTCATCACTGCAGCAGACCTGGAAGTTTTTACTTGCTGCCATTTAAATTGAATCCTTTACATGAATTACATTGTTGTTGCTGTATTATAATGCTTACCAAAAATAATTATTGAAACCTAGCAATCAACTGACTTAAAAATGACTATATCATGACAAAGACGTACATTTTAAGAAACACTCTTGTCTTGTATTACCGTTTTGGTAACACTTTATTTTGATAGTCCACTTTAGACATTCTACTAACTATAAGTAATTTTGCAACGACAGTACATGTCAACTCTCAGTCATAAGAGAATCAGTAGACTGTCTGCTTAATATCTGCTAATACTTTAATTTGTTGGTCCCCCAACAGACATTAAGTAACTTGCCAACTACAAGTCAACTTATTCTCCTAACACCTAACCATTACTTACAGTGTATTAGAGCTTACTAATACTCTAATGAGAGTTAGTTGAAATGTAGTTAAAAGGTTACTTATAGTAAGAGGAATGTCTAAAGTGGACTATCAAAATAAAGTGTAACCAAAGTTTTTATGCATGCATACCATATGACTATAAGTATGGCTTTGCACTGTGAAATGTCAATGCCCCCATCGTCTTTTTTTACAGAAGTCATTCCTCCTGCTCTACACTGACATTTAGTGCAGACATCTGTCATCTGTTCACCTAAAAATGGGACAGAGCTACTCTAGCAATGGTGTGCACAGCATAACCTATCAAATGTGCTCCTACAGACAAGTCAGCCTGGCCAAAAACACCAGCCATAAAACTATTTCCGGAGCAAAGACTGTTTCATCCAAACGTCCCAACCCTACGCCTGTCCTGCATTAGAAACGATCAAGTCAAACGACCAGTCACCAGACATTCTCTTCCTACTTGGCAACTATTCATTTGCAGTTTTGCCCAAATCAATTAAAACATCCCATTGCCTAAATTATCACGTGATGGAGCACAGCAGGGACATGTAACCTTCATTATGAGTATATTCACTCCTCTTCAGACACTCAGAAGAGCTCTGGATGAAACTGCATGTTAGACGAAATTTAATAACTCAGGACGGCACGGTTTCATTATTCTTAATCACCCCTGTTCCATCTTGTTCATGTAATTTTTCATTTCAGCATTCAGTTTGCAGTCATCGGTCCGAACAGCGGGGAAGGTTTTTTCCAATAAGATAAATCATAAAACACGAGGGCGGACGAGGGCAAAGCCCATAGCCAGACCTGTTTGTGTTGCTCACTGGAGAGCAGAGATAAAACCGTTTAATTGCACTTTTGGTTATCTTCCCTCCCACTGTCTAATTTCTAGCTATAAGAAACCAGGCTGTTGATATATCATTCTCCAAAAAGGCAAGATAAATATTTCATCTGCAAAAACAACAGATGCCTTGTTTTCTAAAGACTGATCTGTTGTATCATCAGACAGAGCACTAATCACAGAGAGGCTGCTGCAACCTCAATGAAAAATTAAGAGTTGTGGGACATTTCTGGAATTTGACACAACAGAACCGATAATCACCTACACAAATGCAATCCTACCCACAGATTTAGAAGACAAAAGCATAAGTGACTCTACCCGTGTAATGTTCCACTGCGGTAAATGCAAAACACCATTATCAAGCCCTCCGGCGTCAGACGACAGTCCTCTAATGCGTCTGCTCGACATAATCACTTAACATCAGGTCGAAACACGCCATACCATCACTGTGATGAATCAAATCAGAGACATGGAACACATTTCTCCCTCCACTAAACATAAGCTAGGATACATTTTTCAGATCTGCCATACTAGTCTTGATCTGAAATCGTCATACCACTATGTCACACTATGTGGTTTCACAAGGCCAATTTGTCTTTTGAAGAAAATGGCCAAACCATCCTCTGCTCTGGAACGTGGTAGGTTTGAGCAGGCCAAGTCTACAATATAAAGTCAGATCAGAAGTTTGGCCAGATACATCGCTAAATGGACAAAACAGGCCAACAACACTACACAAAAGCAATGAGAATGCTGGAGATTTTACTGAAAAGAAATGTGGGTAAAATATTAAAGCGATATTTCACTCAAAAATGAAAAGAAAAAAAAAAAAAAATATATATATATATATATATATATATATATATATATATATGTGTGTGTGTCTATATATATATATATATATATATATATTTGTATGTGTCTATATATTTGTATGTGTCTATATATATATATATATATATATATATATATTAGGGCTGGGTAATAAATATCAATATTTATCGATATATATTGATATTAATCAATTCTCATTTTTACGAACCGATATCGATTCTTAAATCTCAAGAATCGATTAGTTATCCTGTTTCATTTGAATGAATGGAACATCGTATCGCGGCTGCACGCATCCAAAAAAATCGCAATAATCTTTGTCCTTTGTTACTATTGATATGAAACAAAGTCTCAAATTTCAAATTACGTCCATTTTCTTTAGAAATTCTAAAACATAAATAAGGTTTTGGCGCTGTGGCGTGAGATTGCTCTGGCGCAGCTCAAGAGAAGCAGCAGCGCTGATCTCTCTTCCGGCTTAATAATACCAGTCACAGCGCCAAATAAACATGAATGAGCATCTGGAAGTGTGTTAAAAGATAGAGTACAACTTATCGAAATCTGTATCATGTCACATTGATTCGCTCAATCAGTGTTTCAACCGTGGAAAGACGTCAGTTAAACAGCTAGTAATCAATATCATGTATCATCATATTTACCTCAGAAAATCCACATAAACTCGTTAGTCAGCAAGAAAAAAACAACTCCAGAGAGGAGCATTTTGCTAAACATATACACCATATTACATATGCATCATAATCTTAAGGTTCTTCAATATTTAATGCATATTTGAATAAATCTGGCAAGTTTTTATGACAGCCACCATTTAAATGTTTATATTTCATATAATCTTATTATTATAAAAATAAACAAAAGTGTAATTTAAGTGTTTGTATAGCTACAAAACAGTTAATTATTACCTTCATATTAGGCTAATGAAGCCTAGTAGTCTACAACTAGACTCCCATAGTTTACAGCATTAGTTAAGAGATTTGATTCCCTTGAGAAAATTTGCCATCTATTGTAACTGATATCCAAAATAATCAATATTGAATCAAATCGTAATCGAAATCGCATCGAATTGTGAAATTTGTCTCAATACCCAGCCCTAATATATATATAGACACATACTAATATATATATATATATATATATATATATATATATATATATATATATATATATGACAGGCTGCAGTATTCATTTTGCGTGAAAAAAATTGTTATATCAATAAAATGAAACTAATTTTGCATATTGTCTTTCAATAATTCATGCATTTTCAAGTACCTTTTCCTAAATATTGCTGTTTTCAAGGGTTTTCCAGGACTTAAATTTCAAAAAAGCAAAATTCAAGTACTTTAAGCACCTCTAACAAACCCCGAAAAAAGAGAGAGAGAGAGAGCGAGCGAGAGAGAGAGAGAGAGAGAGAGATTACATAGCATGATTGCCTAAGTACGTTACATTTTGTTGAGAGATAAAATAATCGCATGATGCATGAGGTTAAGCACTAATTGGATGATTTTAACCAGATTTCCATGCACTGCACTTCAACACAAGAGACCGTTTCAGAGCTGAAACTAAAATTAAAATAAGGCAAACAGCAACTGTGCAAATATCCGGGCAGATGACAATGAGACGTTCTCTAGGATTTTCAGGGAAACGTTGCGCTGAAGGAACTCAAAGGCAAGCACTCTGATTTGTGTTGAGCACTGCTGCTTTTTAGATATATTCTCTTGTTTGATCTCTCAGCCAAAATCAGTGTAGTGGAGAACATTTGCATAATGGCAGTTATAAACACGTCCTCTGCTTTCAACTCATGTCTTTCAATAGGACATCAGGACAAAATGCGTTCAAATGAGAGGAATGCAGCTTCTTCGGTTACGATCATACAAACGGAAGTTGCACTTCATAATGGCAATAAGGGACCACTATTCGCATGCCTCTGAACGCAATGGAAAAGCACAGAAAAATCCCTGTCAGTTTAATTTTTGTCTCAATCTCGAGCTTCGACCTTGTCACATGATTGGTGCCGAAATGAGGCGCACGTCATCCAGGCTCTTTCTTGATCAAGACAAAAAAAAAAAAAAAGAGAGAAGAAAACACATTTTCAGAAGCAATTATTTTTCTGGAGTGCCTCCTCAAACTTTTCAATCATTTTAAATTAAAAGATAAAAGCTTTTTTTGAGAGTACTTGAGGGAAGAAACAAACAGATAATCTGAACCTGTGGAGTGCAGCTCTGCAGTGAGCCGAATGCTAATGGTGGAGGCCCATCTGCCCCATCAAGCATTATTGGATTTAATTCTTTAGATGAATATAGCTTTGGGTCGCTGCAATCATAACTCGTTTATTTCCATACATCAATTAGGACAGAAACAAAAGATATCAACCTTCCTGATTATCAATGTCAATTCTGCCCACTAAAATGGAATTAACGCTTTACGTCATTGGCCAATCATTCTTATGAATTTCTTCATTTCAACATTTAGGTGTTATCGAGAAGCAAATAGGCTCAATTTCCGAAAACCTAGTCCCTAAACCCCCATCAAAACTCTAAATCTGCCACGATGAAATGAAGAAAGGCAGGAGAACTAGTGGAAGTGTAGCATCGCTCTCCTTGATGCGCAGACATCTGCCGTGCTTATTGTTCAGTTTGCTCTAAACTGCATTAGATAACTCCTGTCAGAGCTAATTGGCTCATAAGGGCCCCTAATTAGGAAGATGGGCATGTTTGTAAGCAGTGGATTCTGCAGAGCTGTTTCATGTGGCAGACAAGGCTTTATACGCATGTCTAGAGCGTGACTAATCACATTCCATAAGGAAAATCCACAAAACGGAAAACAGACTTACCATAGTGTGAAGTGATTCCATAAACCGATATATCAAACAAAACAGTAAATCAGCAGATATTTGGCAATTTTTGGAATTTCTAGGAATTTGACACAAAGACATATACACAAGAATATAAACGTATATCTGATACGTTTATATTCTTGTAATGAGAAGCGCTTTAAATCTCTTTTTTGACGTACCTCTCGTCGCCTGGAGGCCCAGCAGGTCTGTTTGATCTTCCACACCACCGCAGCTACCAGCAAAAGGGACAGAAAACAGCTGTAGGGTGAAGAAATGAAGGGATGGAAAGATTAAACGTGATGCAGAAATTTCAGAGAGATATCATTACATCACTCGGGTTTGGGCAGTATGACGATAACTGGAAAATAATCTACTGTTCTGTTTATATTGCAGAAGATCGGCAATATCTGCGCAAATATCAGGGTTTTATACAATTAGAATTAAACTCTGAAACTACTTGTTAGTTTTACCGTTTTGAGATTGATCGTTTATTTGTTATGAATTATCTTTTGGTTTGCATCCATCGTTCGAAATACATTTTTTTTTTAAGTAACGATTATTTTGGAGGGGGAAAAAAAACGATATCATGGTATAATGTTACAGTGATATATTTGGGTCATATGGCCCGTCCCTACTCACTAACATTTAGCATTTAAAAAAATGACTTCTCATCTCACGTGTCTACTTAAGCAAGTTTTAGAAATGTTGCACTATGAGTACAATAAGAATGTCCCAGTGACAGATTTATGCTTATACCATTCAACATTATCACTGAATAAAAAAAAAACTGTGAAACTATTGCTTAGTCATTTAAAAAAATATATCATTTAGTAAGAACATTTCTTAATTTGCTTATCAAGATTAATTCGACAATTGAATTGCCATGGCTTATTTGGGGCTGTGGGTGCTGGGAAACAAAGCATTTAAATATGTTAACGTCGTGAGATACCTCAGTGATAGATATATGATTTAAGTTTTTCCTACTGGCTACTTCCTTCTGTATGGATGTAGTTTGGTTTTTGTAATTATTCCATATTGTAGCCACCAATTATGGGTCTCTAGAACAGTTGAGTTGACAAATGTCTTGACTACATAAAACATAAATGTTGGCAGTATTTTATACAATTGCTTTGTCACACATTGTTAAAGGTTTTACAGAACATCTAGACTGAATTTCTCAGATAATCCCATTTTAAAAGATTAAAGACCATGGACAAAAGACCATGCACTGATAAATGTCAGCATCTCTGAAACTCGCCGAAGGCTTCCCAGTGGTCAAGCTGAGAAATATGCTCATCCCAGTCAAGTGCTAGCATCAGGTGATGTGCATCAAAAGACTAATCTCATAACCGGGCAGACACCAGAGTCGTGAATTGTAGGGAAATTGCTTTTGCTTACTGTATCCACGGATATACGTGAGCATTCATAAACATCTCTGTGTGAAATTAATTCAGTTTGCATAGATGAAAAAAGCTGTGGAGAAAAAAAAAATGTAATCCTTCTAATGCTTTCAAAAGCACGCCATCTTAGGTTTGTTTGAAGATAATGGCAAATTGGACACAAACGGGGAAGAGACAAACTTGAATGGCTCGATTAAGTAGCAGTGCGGGAGAAATCCCCCTTTAGATCGAAGCCTTTCATCCGGCACATTGCAGGCAGTAAACATGACTTAATCCCCTCTGCGGTTCCACCTGGAAACCGAATTAATGCGAAAAATAAAGCAATTAAAGGTTCTCGCCCCTTCTGTGGAGGTACATGTGGCAGTTGAGTAAATATGCGAGTAAATTAAGAAGGTATCCAGGGACCAACAAAAGCAGAGGATGGTATGAAAGGTCTGGGACAAGCTATGGGAGAAAGAATTAAAAAGCCGCCTGCTAAACAATGATAAGCAGCCTTGTATCGAACCCTTTTCAGGAGTCACTTCCGGAAACCTTTCCAGGTTTTAGGGCAAAATGCAGGAGCGATTTAGATTTTTCTTCTGGCGCAGTCCACATGTTCTGCAACAGAAAAATAACTAGGAGATACAAACTATGTAATGAAGGTGACACTCATTCCCCTTAGGGAGTTTTGCTTTGGTCTTAAAGCACCACTGACATCATCAAGAGCAAACAAGGCAAAAATGACAGTTTCACCCCCTGATGATTTCATTTTCAGCCATTTAAGCACCCACTTTTAGCCTTCCTGGCATCCCTGACCGTCTCATTACAGCGAGAGGAGGATCTAGAGGACGATCGAACGGCATGACACCGCTCTTAGAACTGATGTTTGGTTAAACTCATCGTCAAATCACTCTGCATTACAGTTTGCTGATTCACTGAGCTTCCTGCAAATGAGCAAATGTCTGGGAAATGAAATCATTTGAAGTGATTGAACACTTTTGGTGATTTCGCAGACATCAAGAGGCACATGCCCATATCATCTGAATGAAGCAATCTACGCACAGAATGGATAAAAAAAAGAGACAGCTCCAGCAAAGCTGGGAGAGGAAGTACTCACGTCCTACCCTGAAGACTGAACAGCATGTGCTAGATGTTAAATAAAAGCAAATGGATGGCATGAATTGAACCAAATGCATTATCTTCCATTTAACAAAAAGACTGTTAAAAAGCCATTCACAGGGTGGAAATGCATTTCCCTATTGCTCATGTTAACTACTCTAATTTCAGGTCACACACTGACAGGTTCTTAATCAACAATACATTTTCAACACACTCCTGCAGAGCCCTTTTACAGAGAGAGTCTTTTTTTTTGTAATAACTAGAAAGATAATATTATCAGGAATGTCTAGATCCACCAGGTTTGTACGTTAGGCATCTCTCTAGCTGCACTGGTAATGGAACAGAATCTGCCTGAGGCTAGTCTTGATTCCAGGGGTCATGAGTATTATCGCACTCTGTGGAAATAAAGAGGAAATCACACTAATAAAATCAGGGAACTGATCATTGGAGGAAGCACTTGATTAACAGAATTAAATCCTGCCTAACGCTACTTGCCCAGCATTTTTTTTTCTTTTTAGTTTCATTTAAATTATGAAATACTAAGGGCCAGATTTTTAAAAGGGGAAAATAAGTGCAGGACTGCAATCCCATACACTGTAAAAAAATATTGTTGGTTTAACTTAAAAAATGAAGTAACCTGTTTGCCTTAACATTTTTAAGTTGATTGAACTGGAAAAGGTGAGTTAATACAATGAAGGAGATTGATTTAATCATCAGAAACTCAAAATAATAAGTTGATTTGACAAAAGAAAAAATGTTGTGATAACAAATCTTGAAAATATTTTTTTTTACAGTGTAAAAGCAAAGATGAGAGTGGAAAGTTCTGGTGGTGATTTACTGACAATGCACATATTAATAAACACCGACACACCCAGATCATTTCCATAATGGCCAACGCATCCCCATTAAGACAACGGTGGAGGTGCAAAGTGGCTTAAGACATGCTTTTGGGGGGCATTAAATAATGGTACAAAAACCAGTCAATTGATTAGCGCAAACCATAGTAGATCACATTGCATGATTTATTTAGAATAAATATTGCATTTGAAAGGAAAATCCAACAAATGCATAAGGTCAGCCGCAAAAACAACTGTCCACGCCTTTTTTCATTATGTGGCTTAAGTAAATCCTGACAGTATTTTTTTTAAGCGCCAAAAGAGGGTTTACGTTGGTGCAAGCTGTTAGTAAATCTGTCTCTAAATCATTAGTAAATGAAAAGTCAAAACTATGACTTTAAAAACATTACTGGTGTATCTCTTAGGACAAAATAATGGCACTGGGATGTTTTAAGATATGACAGTGCTTTTTACTTTCAGTTAAGAACAGCTCAAACTTGCATTTTAGCCTGGGACTAGGTTTAAGCCCTCATTATGATAAGTTGAAATGAAAACATACAAAGTCAGAATAATAAAATATTATGAAATTAGTCAGTGACTAATCAGTTTTGACTTGTTCTCATAGTTATGACTTTTAAAGTGATCCTTTTGACTTCTCATCACACATCTAATACAGTCTGACTTAGCATGTCATTATTTCGAATGGGCTTTCATATGCTTCTGACCAAAAATACCATAAACACAATTTAAAATAACTAACTTTATTTTTATATGCAACATATTCCAGTGATGGCAAAGATGAATTTCTCAAATTTTCAAGGAACATTTCTTATTATTATTGATGAACGGTAGTGTGTGTGCGGGTGAACAAGATGGATGAACGCTTAAATGAAAATCATTGTTTGACAGTTTATCCTATTTGACAGTTGCACCACACCTTGTCATGGCACATTTTCCACAGCAATTCACGGGGTTAAAACAAGTAATCTGCCAACTACGCATCCACTGAAGCATTTGAAATCAACTATAAGCTTCTTCTCACCTATTGCTTCCAGACGCCAAGGGAAGGCGTGCTGAAGCTGGTGCAATTTCCTGTATGATACGTGAGCAACATACAACAGCATTTGAACTTCCCAGATGACAGAGCGGTTTTCAACGCCAGACGGTTTCTCATTCACCTGAGAAGACTTCTTTCTTCACTTATATTTGAATAAATTTTATTGGTGAAACATTTGAGTCTGATTCTTCAGAAGGTAGGTTTGAATTTAGCAGACTCAAACTGAATTTCCAGAATGAAGTGCCAAGCTTTCTTAAACGTGCCCTAAATATTTGTTTGTTTTTGTTTGTTTTTTTTATGTTTCCAGAGTTGCCCTTATAATGTTAGTATGTTTTTTAGATCAAAAATAGTCAGGCATTTTTACTAGCCTGATTTTAGCCTCTGATTTGAACTCTCTGTTTGAAGGGGTGTGTCTGCTGTGTGTAACCGGCCTCTGCTGTGATTGGCTGATATGCTAAATAGCTATCTATTATATGTGAAACTCTCTCAAATAATTCTGCTACAGCTATTATATGTTTTTACTATTACAGCTATCGAGATTAACGAATCGTGAGATGTTTTTAAAGTATTTAAATCTATTCCCATCACATAAAATGTTGCTGTGATGAGAATTGAGCAGCAGAAGACAGTCTGTTGATCGCGAGAATAAAGATCTTATCATTGCAACGCAGTTTCTGCACTCTCTAATGCTTTCACCAATGCAGCCACGATCATGTAAATACAGTGAGAGCTTTGTTGTGCAGTGTAACGTGCGTCATTGATTTCATAACGAGTTGTCCAGATAAACTCGCGCTGTGTAGAAAGATTGTTTTTTGATCACGTTCTGTATATAATTTATTCACAATTTAATAGTTTTTTTTTTTCATCCTACTGAAAAAAACGATGTGAAGTTGATATTTTAGTCGCTGCCTTGACTTACTGATGCATAAACAGTATTGAATGATTTTGAGAGTAAGATTACCTGTCTGAACTTCAACAATAATTACACATCAGAAAGTGTTGCTTGGTAGCTCTATCCGAAGCCAGCTCTTGGCCCAAGTTGAGGAAACAGTCGTCGGTGAAATGTTTGGAAATTTTCAGAGAAAATAAAATTAACCCATTATTTTTTCAGAGGCTCGGATGAAGGAACTAAAAAAATACTTTTTTGTTCATGTGTACATCCAAACACTAAGCAACTGCCACGCTTCGGCTGCGCAGTTCCGCCTGTAATTGAACATGGGCTGGCATATGCAAAGGTTTGGAGTCGTATATAGTAATGATCCCGACTGTTATGTGGAGATTCGCCCATTTTTCAGGGGTGTTTTTCAAAAACGAGATTTAAGAAAGAAGGCGAAAACAATGGTGTTTGAGACTCACTGTATGTCATGTCCATGTACTGAACTCTTGTTATTTAACTATGCCAAAATAAATTCAATTTCAAATTCTAGGGCACCTTTAAAATAACAGATTAAATCCAGTCTGTTTACATTGCCAGTGTGGATGTCACATTACACACACTAAGGCACGCTTGAAGCCAACTAGTTAAACTGATTGCCCAGGGATGGTCAGAAACAAGCAAGCTGTATAACATGACTGTTTGGAGAACAAGTTGACCCCATGTCGGAGTGCATCAGTGTGTGACACCAGCTTCCAGAGGGGCTGTCTAATCCAGGACAACGATCTGAATCAGGACAAGCACCAGAGGGAGCGGCAGCAGCAAGGGATTGACCATTCAAAGAGAGACGGTCTCTGTAACCAAATCTAACAAGACACAATTGGAACAGGTGTGCATTTAATGACGAATCAAGAAACTGCACAGAAATTAACAAATCAGGATGACAGATCTATCTTGTGGCAATGACACCTCATTTGGAGGAAGGAGCTGAGCAGTTCTGCATGAAGCATTGCATGACCGCTCAATCAAAAGTTTATTTTCAATTGTGTTTTGTCTCATCTCGTTCAGCCAAAACTGAAAATGCGGTGTCATTGTTTATTAACCCTCAATTTGGTCCAATCTCATTTTAAAGTATTTCTTCTGCACTCAAAAAAATAATAAATTCTGAAGAAAGTGCTGGTTTCTTTTTTTTATGGAATTACAATTAAGGGGGGCTGAAAGCTTTCAAGGTTCAAAAAAGATTTGAAAGCAACATACTTTTTCTGAAGTCCTATGACAGCTTTGTATATGAACCAGACTAATTTTATGAACTAAATCAAAAAAATATATTGAAAATCAGACCAATCCATTAAGCAATGCAAAAGAGCATAAAGGGATACGTCAGGATTTAGCATTAAGCTTTGTATTTGTAGGAAACCTGTAGTATTTTCATATTACCATGCTTTCCACCCTCATATCCCCCTTAGACTAAAGATTTATGTATGTTTTGTATGGAAAAAAAATCATCCGATGACGCAAAAGTCTTTAGCCAGAGGCTAAAACCTACAGACAGACAGTACTAGTAGTCTGAGAATGTCAAGATTTTCAGTGAATAAAAACTTCTTTTTTTTCTTTCCATTCACTGTAATTTTATAATAAAAAGTGGCTAGAATAAAGGTTTGGAAAGACAAAGGTGGGTAAATGAATTATATTTTTGTGTGAACTAGCTATGCCTTAAAAGTAAAACTATTATAGAAAGTGGCACATAATGTCAAGTCAACCAACTCAATCACCTTGATTCCTTCCTTCGTTTCATTGATATCAAATTAGCTTATGCAACAAAAAGTAAAGATAAAGCGACAGCTAATATACAATATAAGTAAGGTAAACAGTTTCATGCAGCTTATACGTGTAGTCACATCATGGGCAAAATCCAGTCTTTTCAATAGGAATCCACACAATGGGGAGTTTTGAGTGAGGACGAAAATACTCCCCATGCTGGTCTTGCAAATTCACCATGTTGACCAACAGAGAACTGCTTGGGTTGAAAGTTTGAGCATGCTTCGCTACAATGGGCCTTATTGTTTCTGTGAAATTTTGCTAATGTGACCGCACCAAGTCTATCAGAAGAATTAATTCCATTAGATCATTTAAAAACTTGAATAAATATGGTAGTTTAACCAAATAGGCAGAGCTGGAGGACACTAAAAGCAATTAGGTCTCAATTTTCTTCTTGGCCAAAAGAGCTCTCTCAGCACTGGCTCACTAATCTAAAGGGAAAAGGCATTAAACGCATCGAGTGCTGAGGAATCCAACCCGGGCAGGCCGTCACTAAATGATTATACATTGGCATAACAGGTGAAAGATGTTGTTACGATGTTATCACTCCATTGAAATGTTTAAGGAACAAAGACGGAACAAGCACTCACCTGAAAAACGTCACAAAGAACTGCACCAGGTCCATAATGCTGTTGTGCTGAGAGAAGGCGATCTGTGAGGGGACAAAAGTAAAAGAGAGATAAATGATGGGGTGACAGGTTACCAAAGAACAGCTCTTTACGTGAAAAGATGATGAAGACCTTTGCTTGCGGCTAGGGTCCTTCACGAGAGATAATGTCATAACAGATTTTCAGGCTTGAGGGGCCATCACGTACATCATTTTTTCCTTTTCCTTGTCTCCGCTAATTGTTAAATGGAGGCAATAATGGCTGTTCATGGTTACCTGAGCTGACATCCCTCAGGCATTATACACATGCCAAATATCTGCCTTCTGGGATTGTGGCTTATATTAAATGCACAGGTGTAGCTCAACATGGCTAAGAAGGGATTAAATTACACTGTGGAAGAAAAGTCCATAATTGCACGTTCAAATTGGCTGAATTTTTTGCGCATAGGGCAGAGCTTTAAGATGACCAGTGGCAGATTTGCATTTTGGAGAGAATGTGACCCACTCAATATTGAACTGTATGCAAGAAATTGATTTCAATTAATCATAAATTTTCACTTATGTCACTAGACATTAAGAAACCATGTTCATTTTAATTACTTATATCACTGACAACAGTAGTCCGGTCAGGATATTCTCAATTAAAAAGTGCAGTTGCAGCCTTCGACTAGTGTTGATGTTGTCACGTTGTGTTTTGTTCTGATGCGTCACCCTCCACCGATCTACCAATCACGGAGTCAGTAGTGTTGAGGCATTCGGGTTGCCAGCTCTTCTCTAGTTACCACAGCTGCAGATAGCTACGTGTCGGAATTTGATTTAAAAAAAAAAGTCTAACGTTGCGAAACAAAAAAACAACAACAAAAAAAACCTTGAAATGAATAAGAAATACTTTGTGTATTTTGTGTAAAAAGGAAGCAGATCTGAATGCCAGTTTGCGGGCATTTATGGAGGATATTTAGACACACTCTCTGCAAAGACATACATCATGAAGTGAACAGATGTCGTTTGGAGGGAGAGGTGAGGTTAACAATTTTGATTATAGATTACAAGTGCACATGAATGTAAATAAGTAAATAAATAAATAATGATGTACATGGATAAATCACAGCAAAATTCTGTAAAAAAATATATATATTGATTTAGATATCATGGTAACTTTAAACCAAACCATACCACCAAATTTGTCCCTAACCTTACCTGTATCCACTTCAATAGCAGAAAAAAAAGTGTTTTGCAGTGTATCTATCAATTTTGTATTCTGTAAGCAAGTTGCACACTAAAAAAAAAAAGTTAAGGTTACACGCTTTTAAAATTACATCTTTTAATTTAAGTGAGCTTAAAACAATCTTCACATAAGCTCATTGTAATAAACGTCACATTTAGCGATGCCTTTAACATATCAGGGCTTAACACTAAGGTGTTTTGTGCTGCCCCAGCTAGGCCAGTTCAAGATTTTTACCTGACCTGCTAAAATGCAAGTGCATAGTAGTAAAGATACCGAATATAAAGTGGAATCAGAATATGGTTTAAGCTGCTTATGCTTATGAGTTTTTATTCTGGCCATTCAACTACTTGTTCAAGGGTTCACAGTGTCAAGATGTGTTCTCCTAGCATCCCGTAAGCCAAGGAGAATAACTACTTGGATAAATATACCCAGCAAAAATAAACAGATTAATGTTCTAAATGTACAAATTTGTAAGTCACCCTGACTCACCAGATGAATAATGCAACACTGGCAGAGCGGGGCAGGTCTTTTGGAGAACCCATTCATTTCATTAAGTCGTTGTCACAGGAACATGGCTGGGGCTAAAGACAGCGCTAGAGAAAGCTTTAACACTCCATTAAGGCTGAACCATTTTTGTCCCCAAAGACAAGCAAGCAAGATGCTGGGATTGAAAAGAGCAGTTGTGCAGGCCCTACATCTACCCAGTTAAGTCACTGCTCCCACTGAGACCATGCCTTGTTGTGCCATAAATAATGCTGTGGAAGCACCACATGGACAAGATGTTAACACTATACCAAATAGGTCATTTAGACATTGTAAATCATATGCAAACATATGGCAATCGAAAATATGTCTTAATACTGCATATCTGAACATTCAAGTATTTGCATTTACAAACATTCAGAAACAGTTTTGACATATCAGTGTGTTGAAAGGAACCTGACAAACAGGTTTGTATTTGTGGACCTTTTATTAACGAAAGCTATGAAAAATGTCTGCTAACAATCTCCATGCATCAGCTTTCAAGAGTCAAATTAGGGATTTATTACTGTACATAGGCCTACATTATCTTGTGCATATTACTAATAAGTGTCTGTCAATAAGTATATATCATATAGCTGAAATAATCCCTTTTATCATAGTTATTTTAATTTTCATTAATTTTAATATATAGGATTATTGCATAAATGGTAAGGACTTAAACCACCCTGTATAGTTATTGTTGTTCATGCTGTAGAATGAATAACCACTAACAAAGCATCTGAGATGTAGACGGGACTGTCAGGAAAATTATCCTAATGAGCATTTTGAAACATACTCGATAAACAGGAAAACAGGACAGAAGAAACTACTCAGAGACAATCAAGTCTCAGTCTTTGTTCTACTTTCATTATTCCAGTTGTGTATGTATATATGTGTGTGTGTGTGTGTGTGTGTATATATATATATATATATATATATATATATATATATATATATATATATATGTATTAGCAATGCAATTACCATATTTTAATATGTAATAATAATAATAATAATAATAAAGCAAATGGCCCAAAATTTTGCACAGTGGTATGTGTACAGACAGCCTGATTTAATATTTTCTCCTAGATTTTATTTTCATTAAGTTAACCATAACAAATCTCATTTAAATATATGCAAAAAGACTACTACACATCCATTCAAATAAAAATAAAAAAATTGGTTGAAAAGGTTGAAATTTAACTACAGGTACTTTCACTGAACAGTTTTATTTACGTATTGTGACATTAAAGTAAAAAAAAATAAATAAAGCTTGCACATATATATGCTTTGAAAGGATTATTTATGTTGTTCATTCTGGCTGACCTCACACCGACCCATGAGACAATGAGACAGTTAAGCAGCAGTAATGTTTTGTCAGATTGGGTTTCCTGCACAACAGGAGCACTTCAACTCTCCATATCTAATATCTGATGCTTTCAGAGGGGTCGGGGTCCTCATATGTTCATACTTTCACAGTCCCACTTTCCTCGGTAAGCTAATAAATGCTGATCACAGTTTCTGATCATAAACATCAGAGGAGAGCGAGCTCACCGTGTCACGGGGGTCCATTTGATTTAATGATGCATCGCCATGGTAAATAAGTGACTCTGCTTTTGGGAAATCTAATAAAAAACTATTACTGCCTGAACACAGCTCAAGAGATGAAGGTCCGTGAGACCAACGTAAATAAATGAACCATATCAAAGAAACTCATCTCATAGGTGATAGAGGAACGGAGGAATGAATGATCATCAATATTAGGTGCATTCTCGCTGTTGGAGATAGTCCCAACAACAAATGGCGTGCAGTATCTGAGCGTCTCGGTGCACAGCTGGCGAGTGGTAATGAGCGACAGAAAGGTTGAGAGGATTTGTGGTGGTTATCTTTATAAACCATATGGATATCGACCAGATGAAATCTTCCTTTATTGAGGTGGATTTTTTAATAAATAGGTTCACTAGGCACAGAAACCTGCTCAACATCGAACCCTCTAAAGGACTGCTATAAGTGTTTATCATATTCTATGTATTATATTTTATTACCAATATAGAAGGTTATTACTTTTTCCTTCAGAGACTGGTAATGTAGGGAAAGACATGAGGGGCAGGAGGAGCGTACATTGCTCAGTGTGAACCAACTACCATTGACTAAGTATATAGACGAACATGCCTGCTGTCTATCTATCTGCAAAATAATGATTTTCTTTTTATTTAATGTAAAGGTAATATTATGAGCACAATCATTCAATACTTATTTATCGCAATAACCACTAGTAGGGCTGTCAAACGATTAATCACGATTAATCGCATCCAAAATAAAAGTTTGTGTTTACATAATATATGTGGGTGCACTGTGTATAATTATTTTGTATATAATACACACACATACATGTATATTTAAGAAAAAAAAAGATTATTTATATATAAAATATTTATATTTAATATAAATTATATATAAATCTATATACAATATATACATGAAAATATTTCTTAAATATATACAAGCATGTGTGTATTTATATATGTAAAATAATTATACACAGTGCACCCACATATAATATGCAAACACAAACTTTTATTTTGGATGTGATTAATTGTTTGACAGCCCTAACCACTAGCACAGTTAAAGATCTTGTTTGTTTGGTAAATCTTGACAGACTGACCGTAATGGAAAGTACATACAAGTAAATGTAAATATTATTTTTTGCATACGTTTTGGGAAATTTTCCATCTTAAAGGATATGAATATATCCAATCAGCTGGCCATTGCTGCAAAATAATGACCACAACAGGGCGATAAAAAAGTTCAAATTACCATTTCAAAATACTTTTTGTTATTATTATCAGCTGTTTGCTCATTATTGATATAAAATCTATAAATAGAAATATCAGTTGACCTGAACAATGATTCATTTATACAGATTAATTATACAATCCCAAACAGCGTTGTTGTTATTATCTAAAACTATACAAAATTGTTTTTGGTACCCAAAATAAAATATAATATGAAACATAATATATTAAATGAAAATTTCAGTTAGCTTCCAATTAAACATTTCTATTTTTTTGTTGATATACTAAAATGACAAACTAAAAAATTAAATAATAAATTAATGAAATGTATGAATGTAATTAATCAAATTAAATTAACATTTAAAAACAAAAACTAATTCAAAATGTTAATAAATACAGAAAAAAAATCAGGTTTATTGGCAAAATTTCAAAAAAAAACAAAAAAAAAACAATGGGGCCGCTCCCTCGAAACAATGGTAGGGGAAACACTGGGCTTCATTAGTTAGAAATTAGTTAGAGCTAGAACGCATAAAATATCTGAACTGACTAGGGGTTTGATGAGTGTCAAATTTGACTGCATCTTAGAAATTCGGCTAGAAAAAATGGTCCAAAGAGTTAAGAGAAGGTATCATCAACCTTCACAATTAAGGAACAGGATACAAAAAGATAGCGAAGGCTCTAAATGTTCCTAGAGACACCAACATCATCCAACTGTGATACTGTAGACTCTGGCACTAGACACAGCTCAGAAGAACGAGTTGATCGATCGCTTGCTCGTTACTCAGACACACATAGCAGGTTGTTATATATTTGTCCTTCCACAGACGTTTAATTACACGTGCTCGCTTATCTCTAGGACCCGCCCCCTCCACAAATTAGCCACTTACAGTGGCCATTCCCTATTTTTGCACCCCCTTCCGTACCCCCATCGACGTATAACGTAAAAAAAAGGTCAAATTTTGGTCGCAAAATGTGATCACTTGGTCACAGTCTGGACCCCTGGCAAAGCAAGTTCATAGTTAAAGGAACAGTGGTTACACTACCTGGAGGGGCAGAAAAAAAGAAGCTATCAATGGCTGCAGACAGATTTCTGAGAAAGCAGGGAACTATACTAAAAATACACTGATCCCAAAAAGTAATCTACATCACACATAAATCCAGATTAACTTCAAGTAAGCATTCGAGAACCCAATGAGAAGCTCAATGAAAGGTAATGGTTAGGTTAAATAAATTCTGTGATGGAGTCCATGTGTCATAAAAAAAACTCCAAGCGATGACATTTCACACTGCAGTACAGTCTTTAAGACCAGAGTCACGGCTGAGGTGTGAGTTCATAGTGCCAGATCACATCTATGTCTGATCCACGGTGCTGGGGATCTAACTCTTCCAACACAAAGCATTTGATTAGGGCCAGCCATACACTCAAATAAAGCAATGCTGATGTCATCGAGCACTGGGAAGCACGCTCAAAGCAGTTTTCAGAGGACAGAGAAAGGGAGAGGAATGTCAGTGTGGATGAGCGTCTGTAGTAGCGTGTTCCCTAAAGCATCCAGCACACACAAAGTCTCAATTTCTATTTCATACATTTTAACATGCAATTTATTCCTGTGACGGCAAAGCAGAATTTTCAGCCGTCTTCAGCATCACATGATCCTTCAGATCTTCCAAAAGAACAGAATTTATTTGAAATAGAAATAAATTGTCTTTACAGTGACTTTCAATCAATTTAATGTAACCTTGGTGAAAATAAAGTATGAACTTCTTTTTGAATGGTAGTGTATAGTCACTACTTAAAGAACAAATAAAGACCCAATTTTAATGACTATAGGTTTTAAATAGAGGCTAGAAGCTTTATACTGACAAGATATTTGTTTTCCTTCTAAAAACCAAACTACGTGTACCAACATACCGTATGATGTACTATGCACATCATGTATTTCTATATGTATGTATATGTCTCCTCCTGTTTGATTGCAAGCAATAAACACTTCAAACATCGTTCATTTTAAGGGTGATGTACCAGAGTAGAGATTCAACATAAATGTTTTTCCATGATAGATAGCATCAGTCTGCACATTACTCCAGCAATGTCATTTTATGTCCGTTGTCTATGCATCTGGCAACGTAACACATCGCCACTTAACAGCCGATTCAATTTTATGGACCATAAGATGCAAACTTGTTATAGTGCATAACTGAATAATTGATTTCCATATCAAAGAACAGAGGATCTTTTTAGAAACGTTTTTGTGGATTTCCTTTTCACAAAGGAGATCCACAAACAAAACACAAAATAGCTTAACTTAACATACTTAAACTGGTAAAAAATGTGTCCTCACCTGTATTTTGATTGGCCATGAGAAGTTGCTGACATACACATAGAAGGTTATGTTGGGGTTGCTGTGAAAACTGAATTTCTCACAAGAGAAACTGTCTCTGTACTCTTTGATGTTAGTCTTTGACACGATGGGGATCTCTTCCCCGGAGATGGTCCCAGCTGTAAGGGGGAAAGAATGTGATAGATCAACTCGAATAAAAAAGGCATTCAGAAATGAGATTTGATACACCTCATAACTACTCTTAATTAAGGCATTGACCATAAAAGCTCATTCACACGACACTTTATATTCCATTTTTAGACACACATAGACTTGAACATTTATATTTCTTTACCTATATTTATGGTGGGGTCTGAAATAATTTTGCATGGTTAAAATGTAGTGTGACTGCCACTTAATGCTTTCTGAGCAATTAAATAAGGGCGAGCAAGTAATCAACTAAGCTGACCGCATACACTGGTTTAGTTGCTTGTTGATATGTTTTATTCCGGGAGAAAATGAGTTTTAAATCAACCTCTCAGCGTGACAATTTCATTATCTATTTTAAACATATGCGAAACATGGTATAAAACCATAATGTAACAAAAATTACTTGGAGCTGACAAGAAAAGCAGCCTTTGTCCTATTTTATCAGGACTTTTTAAACTTTTCTGTAGTCCTCCAGTGAAACTCTTAAGTCTCACCAATCGTCATTCCAAACCAGCAGTATGAAACAAAGCCCTCAAAATGACATCCCAAATGCCAGTACGTGGCAATGTTTATCTTAATTGAAATCGTTCAGTGCTCCTGAAGACGCCGCAGCCCCAGAATTCAGAGCCGCACACTAGACTATTGTTAGAAGCCCTTCTCAGGGGAGAGTGTCTTTAAACAGAAAGACACCACTCCAAATATTAATTGTGGAAAGCCGGGAGGTCGAGGAGGAGAGGGGTAAACCTGTTAAACAGGAGCAAGAATGTCAAAGTCACATTAAAAAAATTGGCCGGTGACTATTTGGATGAAAAGGTTATTACACAAATAAACAATAGAGGATAATGGTGACGTCCTTAAATGTCCCTCTACTACAAAATACACACCCAGGAACAAACCGCGGTCAAACCAGAATGCATTAGCATCTGTGTATCAGAACCAATACGATATTATGCTAAGAAAGATTGCAAGGTGGTCGACAAGGCATTGTACATCCAATAGACCGACTACTAAGGATGACCTGTATTGCACTACCATTCAAAACTTTGAGGGTTTTTTTATGTTTATGAAATAAGCATCTTAAGCTCATAAAGGCTGCACTTATTTGATCAAAAAAACAGTAATATTGTGAAACATTACAATTTCAAACATTGTAATTTTATGTTTCAAAATGTCATTTATTCCTGTGCTGGCAAAGCTGAATTAACAGCAGCCAATACTCTTGCTCAGTGTCACATGACCCACCAAAAATCATCACGCTGATTTGATGTTTATGTAAAATTTCGTAATTATCAAAAAAAATCTTGCTGATCCCAAACCCTTGAATTGTAGTGTATGTTTTTAGTTTTTTATATTTTTAACAGTGATTTTTAGTTTTAAATCTGAAATTGAAAAAAAAAATTCAGGGCAAAACCATCTCTTAAAAGTTTAAAAAGCCTTTTTTTTTTTGAGTGTCCTATAACAAGTATTAAAATTCTGTCAAATTAAAAATAGTCCAATTTTATAAAAAACGTTTCTTGAAACGCAGTATCCTTTGTGCACTGACAAAAAAGGGAAGACTTGCTCAACTAACATGCTAGTTTTTACAACAAAAGCAAGAACTTTTATACACCAAAACAGGCAAATTCCGAGGGCAATATAAATCAGTACCTGTTGACCCAACTGACCAAGTGATGTTCAGATTGAAATTGTTTGAGGCATTAATGGACATGTCCAAGTTCTTGCTGGTCTACAAAATAAAAAGGGAAAACAAAGTTGATGTCTATAAAATAACATTTTTTTCAGGTGATTTTATAGTAGTATGGCTTCCAAATGCAATGTAAAGACTCGAAAAAGTGACCCATAAAAGTGATAACCATTGGCTTCCATATATGTAAAGGAGCAGCTTGGATATTCTCCGATATTTTTTTACATTTTTGTTCACATGAGAAAGTCATAATACGTTTTAAAAGATACAATGAGAACGAGAAAATGATAGATTTATAATTTTAGGGTGAACTATTACATTTATGAAATTGATGAAGCTACTTCTGTTCTCAAATAAGTAGATTATGACTGACCTGTTCAGGGGTGGCCATAAAGTTAATGGCAGTGTAGTGCTGGTCATCTTCTTGAAGAAGACTGAAGGTGAACTGGTAATCAATCAGCAAGTTATCTGTTCAGATCAAATCAAATAATTATCACATTTTATACAATCATGAACCACACCATGCAATTCTGTCAGGTTAATGGCTGAAACTATGCATTTAAGGAACATCGCAAAAGAGTGGTGCACATTCACTCTCGAAATAAGAGGGCTACTTTGAAAAGCTACATGAATCACCAGTCACTTTAATTGCACTAAATGAATACCTCCCTTTCAGAGTGTGTCATTGCTTTAATAAGCATACACTCTGATTAAGCTCAATTATTTTTAGACATCTACAAGTATTTAAAATCTAGGATTCTTAGTTACATTAACAAACTTGTTAACTTTACCCAGAACTAGAGCTCAAGTTTTAAAAGTTTAAGACTAAACAGCGGTTTCCAGATTTCAGATCATTTCTAAATGAGCACAGTGAGGTGGAGTAGGTTTAGTCTTTTTCAAAGCCTTGACATCTCTTTAAAGCACCATTTCAATGACATAGAAATGTCTGGATTGTTTTCTTATCTCCTGGGCTGTTAAATGACTGAATGCTGCCACAGGCATCTCACAGAGAACAGCTGTTTGTGTGAATCACAATATGTCACTGTAAACATCTCTTTCACTCCCCATCAATTTGAAAGATGTCTTTATAAGCTTTTAATCAATTCAGATGTGACATGAAAGCACCATAGTTTCACTCATTTCCTCGATTTTTTGCTTGAAAGATCATGTAGCCTTCATGCACCGAACAGTGCTGATCTGCAAATCAACTACTATGAGAATCAGCCCTTTCCTTTAAATCATCCACCTTGAAGGAATGCTGCTGCTTTCAAAATTAGTTTTAGATGCAACTATTTATAGGTGACGAAACTTGAATCATCCTCCAGCTTGCTCTTAAACCATTAAGGTGATATATGCTGGATTTTTTTTTATAAAAATGAAACAGAATGGAGAAGCTAAAGTGAATGTCAGTGAGTTTCATAAGTCAGACAAGCTGTTCTGAAAGTGATGTCAGCCACAAAGTTATTAAAAGCGCATAGGAAAAACTTGGTATATGACATTTTAGTCCAAACGCTCACTACAAGACAGAAGCTTGACATCCTGCGCAAATCAAAAACTCACAGTTTCTTTGACAAGTTCTCTGTCATGTTCTCGTCTATTGTGAAGACTTCACACAACGAATCGCAGACTTTCTGTCAATTACATGACCACTCTCCTGTCTGGCTGTTGCTACAGTCTCAAAATTCATTCCTTCAAACAAACATTTAAAAAGATAATCCACCTAAGAAAAAAATAAAACAAACTACTCCTACTCTCTTTCTTAACTCAAATGAAGATATTTTGAAGAATGTTAAAATGATAACCAAGAAGTTAATTAACATTGTTTATCTTTGCAAAATATCTTTTTTATGCTCCAAAAAAGAAAGTCAAACAGGTTTGGACCCGACAAGAGGGTGAACAAATTATGGCCGAATCTTTATTCTCTTCACGCTGTGTCCGAAAGCCGAATTCTTCCCTACTATTATAGTATGCTGTTACGTCCTTAGGGACGTTTATAGTGTTTTTGTGTTTCTCTTTTTGGTCTCTCTTATCTCTTTACTTTCACTTTCACAGGCCATCTTGCCTGTCAGTCATTCGTAGTGACTCGAGTGGGTGTGCCTTGTGAGGCGGGATCCTCATCATTAGGGTTGGGTATCGAGAATCGAGTATCGATTGGAACCGGGACTAACTTTTAGTTTTTCCCGGAATCGTTCAAAAGTTAAAATTTCGATTCCTAGTTTCAATATTCACAGTCCGCCCGACCAGAATAAGAAACCGCTGAAAAACACCAACGAAGAAGCTTCTACCGGAAGTGTTGGCATAACCGCGCGATTCGAACATGAGTAGCTTACGTCGGCGGTCCAAAGTGTGGCTTCACTTTTCTAAAAATAACAAAATCTTGGCAAAATTTCGGCAAAGTATTTCCCTTTAGAAAGGAGTATTTCCTTCAGAAAGACCATTGGTTAGCAAGGTTAGCTAAACTTTTTTGACCCTGCCTCTTAAAAGAATCGAAATCGAGAATCGTTGGGAACCGGAATCGAAACAAGGAATCGGAATCAGAATCGGTCAAATGCAAACGATACACAACCCTACTCATCATCCCGATGCTTGACACCTGGAGAAGCCCTACTTAAGGAACATACTACCGCCAGCGAGAGAGAGAGTTTTGACTTGCGATGTGTTTTGTTTTTGATTTAGTTTTGTTAAGTGTTTTGTCTGTCATTTACTCTTGCCCTTTGTTTTGAGGGCTCAAAAAAGTAGAGGGGATAGGTAAGGCCGTCACATTTACACATTTAGGTTGATTTTTGTTTATACACACTAGGTTAAGGATTTGTGCCACCCGCTGTATTTTCGGTTTTGTTATAGTAGTTTATTTACAAAGTCACGGACGTTGAAGACTTTTTCACTCACCGATCAAAATTTGCTTTGGCAGCCGCCAAAAAGCGGTCGATCTGACGGGTCTTAGAAGATTAAACACAACCCGAAACTAAAAAAAAAAAGACCAGGCCTCTATTTGAGACCGGCCTTTATTTACCCAAACCAGCAACCACACCAGGCGCCTCTATTTGGGACTTAGCTATTATTTGAAGTGTTACGGTAGTATGTCCAAATATATAGTATTTGAAAAACAGTAAGAGAAAAGTACCTAGGTGACCTACTACTTCAGGCTAGATTCTGAATTGTACTATCCCATGAGGCCATGGGAGAAGATTTGTGAATGGCAGTGTCCACACTCGGGTGATTAAAGACACTGTCCACTGCAATTATATTGGGAAATCATGGTGGGCTGAGAAAACTCAAGAGTGTGGGATTAAACCAGTCTGAGAAGATTTTGCATGTTCAAGAGGGCTTGCTAGTGGTGCCTCCGGAAATACACAAATCAAACCTTGCGTGTGTGAGAAAGCGAGCTCACACTGCCTACTTCTGCTCAACTTCGGCTTGTGTCTTTAATTAATTAGTTCGAATCATTCGCTTACTCACTCTGACAGGGTTTGACACTCTCACCAGTCTTATATTGTCGCCTCCGGCCCACTCTCCAGCAACACTTCCCCCTACAGGACACTATTTCAGAAAATACAGCCGGGTGATCCAGTTTTCTTCTAAACAGCTATTGGGCCGGAAGCCTGAGAGCATACGCGCTCCATCTAACAGACGCAGAGGGAGCAGTGGATGGAAATTGATTGATAAATTGAAGGCTTTATTTAATCCTGATTGATGACAATAGGGATAATGCTGGCAGGATTTGCAAACGGAGTGAAATTTCATCTCCTAAACGCTACTGACTGCATTTAGCCTTTTCAGACTCCATGATGACTGCTGATATTAATTGCAAAAAAGGGATAGAGAGAAACACTAATGTATACACAGGGATCATGCGGTTTCTGATATACAACAAGACTGCCCCCTAGTGTTGTGCATTTGAGCTCTGCACGCAGACTTCAACATGGTTTGCTGCAGATCCTCTGAGAAGATCTACATTTACTTTTTGATTTCTGACAAATCAGAATGTCTCATCCACCACTTATATTGTTGTGTGGTTGTGCATCAGGTCATAGCAATTTCATCCAGGTTTCCTAGCATCTTAAGCCCCTTGAGTCTAATTTCATAGACTACAAACAGCCTCTGAGTGCCTACAGAGTCAGATACATTTTCAAGGTACAGCAGGATTACTTTAAGGTCAGAGTTCATATAGAGCATACTCACAGTAACAGGTTCCACGAAGAGGGTTGCCAAGGTAACGGTTTTCTGAATCACAACTGTAGAGGAAATGAAAGACATCAGACCATGCAACATCTGATGTAAGACGCAAACATGCATTTGTCATAACATTTATATTTTACGCATTTAGCAAGTGCTTTTATCTAATGCATTCAAGTAACACGTGTACAGTTTAGAGGTTCTGAATTGTGAAACAAGAAACAGTTTGTATCTTGAAAAAAAAAAACTGAAAGGAATATATTAAACCAAAGTCTTAAGACAGACAATACAACCTACCGCATAAGTGATTATCTTGTTTTGCATATCCTGATAAACTTTGTTAAATATTGTATCTGTGATGTTAAAGTCAGCATGAAATTAAAATTCTCCCTATTCATTTTCTAAATGCACTTTCAAATATTTTTGAACTTGTCATGTTTAATCAAAATGCCATAACTGGAGCTTCCAGTGAAAACTTTAGACTTTACAGTGCATACAGGACTTTTTCAATCATTTGGTCTGCTTAAACCCCCTAGCTTTCATCCGCTTACATTTTTGAGTGCAACAAGTACACCTCAAAAACCAATCAACAACCAATGCAATGCATAGAATCAAGTCCTGGCCTTGATTTTTTTTTTTTCCCACACTCGGATGTGCCAATATATGAAAGAAAAAATGTGAAGGAAAAAAATTACATACGAAAAACAAACCTACAGCTGTTTTCATATATCATACTGAAATTGCAGTATAACAACGGTTCTTGTTGACCTCTAGATGCAAAAATGGCGTTAAATCAACAGAAAAAGCTGCAGAATGTTTGTGTGTTTTGACTTTGTGTTGTGCCTGCGGTATCTTTGTCCCTTTCCATACTAAAGCAGATTATGTAATTCCACTCTGTTCTCAGCTCGTGGTCCTTTATTTCCAGAGCTTCATTAGAGAGCGCCAGGAGACAGCCCAAAAATTTCTCTACCTCAATCTCAAACACGCTAAACAATTAACACAGCGCTGTCGGCCCAGCTCAGCACCAGCCTAAGCAGATTACACATCCTGTTGCTCTTCTGAGCCAGAAACTGACGGTCCAATTAGAGTCTGCATTCATTTGAGAGCATAACGCTCTCCTCACAACAATCTCGCCACTTAGTTTCTACAGAGGGAATTCACTTTCAATTCATTTCATTGTTCTGCAAACATATCTGAAGTGCGAATGCGATTAATCATTGAAGCCACTCTTAAGGAGTAAATGCAGTGATGTAAAAGTTAATGAGGAATGCCAGGCTCTGGTACTGTATAATTACTTTGGATCTAATCTAACGCAATGAACCCAGTTCACATGCATTTCGGCCATAACATTTTTTATACAAGTATAGACATGCATTACAATTGTAAGGTCCAGCCAAATTTGGCTTTGGAGTCTGTACTAATATGTACATGCTTTAGTAAGTCATAATTATGGCAAAGCCAAATATTTGTCAATGATTTTTTTTCTCATAAACCTAACTTAATATCTCATAATTTTTACATTTTCTCTCATCATTCTTATTCATATTTTTGTCCATTTTTATTAGTCATATTTTTATCTCAATTTTTATACTTGTCAAAGTTTTGTCAACTTATGTCATAATCAACCTCAACTTATAATTTTGACCTTTTATCTCATTATTAGTATGCCATAATTATGACTTCTCGGCCACCGTAGCATACCCTACGAATTTGCGCTCATTCATTTCTGAACATTGATATTGGGCCTGAAACACAGTCAGATTCATAGACTGTGTGACCAAGGCTATGATAATCCAAATAATTACACATTTCACTGAAATAAATAAATTGACCTGCTCTACTGTTTTAAGCATTACACGTACACTAATCTCACAGTCGAATATACACCGACCTCCATCCCGTACTGTAAATATCTTTGCCTTTAGCTTGCGGGGATCCAACTTTATCATACACAGCTGAAGCATTCACATTTTTTTTCCGAGAGTTGGTAATAAATACGAGAGGACAAGGTAGAGTACACTTTTACCACGGTACAGAGGACACAGGACAAACTGCACCACAGGCATTTTAAAACCTCTGCATATCAGTCCCCTAGCCTTTAATCTGGATGACATTTCAGAAATGACTATTCTCTCTCTCACCCATACACCGCAAATCAGAAGAAGAGGTTTCCAACGCTCATGCCCGCATACACACAATGTACTCCGCAAGAGCAATGAAACATAATGCACTCTTACTCGGTATCTTAATTTAATCTCCAGTGAGAGCACACCTACATGTGAGTGCATGCTTTAATGCACTTTCTCTCTGTAGTGGCATAATTTGATCCCCATTTGGGTCGCACGTGGAGTGCCACAACATACAACGCACTCCATGACACTCTATCATGATGATGATGGACTCTACAGCAATCAAGCATGCTTTTGCTTCAAATTGTATCAATTTCCTCTCTTTAATCATGTGTATCTTTTCAAATATCTCTTGTTGAGCTGTCCTCTGATCGAGAAGGAAATTGACGCGTTCTCATCGTTCTGAAGTCCCACTCAGGTCTGTGAAAGGAAACTTTGAATTGCTCTTCCACAATGTCAGCTCACTAAAGTGGGGCCAGCGAGCGATCGCTGCAGCACATCAGGGGCCGTATTCACAAAACATTTTATCTTGCCACTAAGAGTTCTCCTTAATAGCAGTGAAAGTTCTTGGGTATGATTTTCCTCTTAAAACCTATTAACAAAGCCATTGAGTCCAACTTTTACTGAATAGAGAGTTAGAGAATTATTCTCAACTTGACTGCAATCTTTTATTCTCCACCGTTCAATGCATATTCCCACATAAATGAACCTTTATGTTACTGTATGTCATCACAAATTAAAATAGTTATTGCATCTAGGGGAGAAGGCTCAGCAAGGCACCCAAGGCTCTATCGCCTATTGCTTCAATAGCGTACAGTGTCTTTAGGCAGCATCTGAGGCCATCTGCCAGCAACAGCCAATTTAGATTTGTTTGCGATTTGGTCTTTGACTCTTCTTGACAACCCCTAACTTTTCAAAGATTTAGGAGCTGGCTTTAACGCTAAAATGCTTTGTGAAACACTCTTACAGCAAAAATTTCCTAAAAGAGTCCTAAAATTAGGACTGACACGGCCATTTCTCCAAGAGTTTCTCCAAAATCAGCGAGTTAGGAGCTACTTTTAGCACTAAGATGTTTTGTGAATACGGCCCCGGGTCTTTAATCAACCATTTTGAGCGTGATGGTGTTTGTGCGTGAAAAAAATGGTCTCGGTGCTTCATTATGGACCTCATTATGTAGGATGGGTAATGGCATCTGTCCGCTCTGAGTAATGAAGGTGAGAGAACAGAGTGAGAAGGAGAGGAATAAACAGAAAGTGGTAACGGCTGTCTCAAATGCTGCCTGTGCACTCATTTGTCCTTGTGATGAAGACATGCTTGAATACATCATCAATGGACCTGGCTTGGCCTCATTGGGCTACACACAATTAAAAACAAGCATCTACCGGTATGCACATACACACACGCTGAAAACAAAAGTGTGCGCGAGAGATAGAACCCTTCGAGCCCACAACCACCACTATAGACACGTGAACATGAACACCATTATGGTGTGAATATGAACCAATCCAATAGCTGTTTATCCATCTTTATTATATCCATCTGGATATAATAATATATATATATATATATATATATGGTAACACTTTACAATAAGGTTCATTAGTTAACTACATTAGTTAACATGTACAATATGTGAACAATACTTCTTCAGCATTTATTAATCTTAGTTAATATTAATTCCAACATTTATTAATACGTTATTAAAATCAAACTAGTTAACATTAGTTAATGGACTGTGAACTAACATGAACGCTTATATATATATATATATATATATATATATATATATATATATATATATATAATATCAGATAATACTATCTGGCCACACGATACTGTTGCGCGTCTTTATTTATTTATTTATTTATTTAGTACAGGGACAGTGCATATTCATAAACATTTCTGTCAATATGCCAGAATTAGCCTAAAGGCTATTTTTCATCTGCAGTCCCTAGACAGTTGGTAAGAGTCACCCTAAAAAAAGATTACATAGTACATAGCATTAAAAAAAAATTAAATACATTTAGTAAGATATCTATTATGTTAGAGTATATACTCTAAACAAAACAACAATCGGACAAACATCATGTAAAAACATGACAAACACAAAGGAAAAAAGTCAACAGTGTGCATCAAGAGCATGTGTAGAAATAGGTTAATGTTGGCAGCTCTGATGATCAATAAGCCATTTCCTTAACTGAATTTTAAATGAACTATACGTGTTTATATTTCTGATAGTTATGGGGGTGAGGTTCCACTCAGCAGCAGCTTGAACAGAAAAAGCAGTATGACCAAATACACTTTTCCTAAAGGGAATGATACAATCTCCCCTTTCTGCGTGTCGTGTGTGCATCATTGGAATGTAATGAATGAGTGAGTGTGTGCATCAAGACATTCACATACAGAGCATTCTCTTTAGTGTAATCTCACATAGACGCAAAAAAAAAGCATTTGCAGTTCACCACCACCTTTTGGTAGTGGTTGACGAGATTCCCCTTCTATGTAAAGCGATTTGAGTACATTCTGTGTAGGTTACTAAAAAAAAAACAAAAAAAACATTCTGTGTAGGCCTATAAAATGAGTCCACATCAAACAAGTGATCGACCAATATATCGGTCGGCCGATATATCGGGCCGATATTTGCGTTTTTTACGTGTATCGGAATCGGTCGATATATCCTGTTGATAGATCCTGTCAGCAGCGGCATATCTTAAAGTGAAAGGAACCATTAATTCTGTCTGTCAGTAAAGTACTTCCTGATTTCCCTTGAGAATCCTTGTCCAATGAATGGACGACCTTAGCAAACATGTGGTTTTGTTTACAAATTTCACTTGCAAAGTTCACTTGCAAAAAGAGCAGTGTGAAAGTGAACCATACCAAATATATATATATATATATATATAATAATTTATTTGGTCCGAACCAAAGCAAGTGAACTATCGGATCCTGCTGTGAATACACCCATACTGGAATTGGATTTCACAGGTTACACTATGATTTACTAAAAACAACCAGTTCATCGGACTATACTGGACATATTGTGTAGTAGATTTAATTATAATGTTGCAAATGCTGTGCAGATGCTTCATCTGCTGTAGGAATGCTTTATGCACTGTGCAAGAAAAATTAACAGAACCGAACAGCATTCAGTTACGGTGAACAATGAAAACAAGAAAAGAAAAGGGGCAAAAAAATTACATGAACGATGCTTTCCATGGTGCCTTCTCTCCCTGAGTCATTCAGCTGTCGTTTAGTTTATGATGAAATTGTGCTGTGGTGATAAATACAATGTGAAAATAGACCTGCAGGCATAAAGTCACAGTTTCCTGTTTCATGCCATAAAACCCTGTTAAAAGATCAAGTGACACCTTCCATGAGCTGCACACCTCTTCATATCCCAGAGTTACACGTCAGCCTAGAACAAAGCATTGGCTCCTAAAAGAACAAAACAAAGGCACTAACACCCTCCGCGCTGTGGCCCTGAATGCAACACAGCAGCCCGGATTTCAAACTGCTTCTGTTTCTATAACTGAAGCATCTGAGTGGGAAATTCAGTCCTCACCCACGTCTCCTAAATAAGCATGACTGGTCAACCCACTCTTTAGATTTTGTGCATGTAAAATACAACAATGCAGTGAGTGAAGCACTTGAGTTTCATTATTCTCAAAGATGAACGGACTCTCTAATAGTCACAAACTGATGCCAGCACACTCCCACACCTCACTTCCACCTCCATTAGTGCTATTAAAGTGTGTGCACACACGCAGACAAAATGTGCTGCGTCTGCGGATAGGCCCAAATTGTGAGGACACAGTCAAGCTAAAAGGAATGAAGGGGACTTCATAGCCTTAAATATTGAAATGATAAAGTACAATAATTGTAATAGTAGTATTTATGATTTCCATTACACGAGAGTAGATGTTAAACTTCATGCTGATTTGCACTCGGCTTTCGCCAAGATAAGCACAAAATAAGACATAGCTTAAAAGTGACCTATGCTTCTCCATCCATTTACGCTATTTCCCATATCCCATCCCTTCCCATCCCTCCTGCTGCTGAGACCTAACCACAATCTCTCCGCAACCCAACTATACGCGCCAACCCGTTTGACTAAGGCTGTTGAGCCCCACTGGTGCGTTAAAACAGTTTCAGTGGCAACGAAATAAATGAAATGTTTTAAAATAAAAGATTGATATGCCCTCATTTAGAGGTGTATGATGAAGATGTACTTACAGCTGGCATTGGTCACCTTTGATACCCTTGGTGGTACAAAAGCATTTCCCCGTCAGCACCTGGCACACGTTGGCATGGCCATTACATTTACAGGCTAGAGAGGAAAAAATGAGAAGGAACCAGATAAAAATGGGAACATGAGAAATTCACAGGGAGAGATAAAGATTAACAGAAGGGGGGCAGAAAGAAAGAAACAGCGTGTGAGAACAGAAATAATTTAAGGAACTAGCTTGATCTCAATATGGAATAAGCTCTTTTTATCAAATGCATTACTTAGAGCAATTCTCGGGATACTTCCGTGACACCACATAATAATACATTCATCAAATAAATTAAAATACAAATGACTAAATCGACTCCAATTCAAACCAGTCTCTACAGTCATAGGTTTATCTGTTGGATCTAAACTTGAGGTCAAAGAAGTTGAAAAGGGATCATCTCATAGGTGGTCTCTCTCTGTTCTCACATTTTGTTCTTAGAGACGCAAGTTTGGCTGCATTACATGAAATGAGAACATTAGGTTACAATCCCCAGGCTGATGGATATCAAAATAATACATTATGAACCTTAATCACAGAGGTGAACAAACAAAAAGAATGGAACATTATTTCCATTCTATGTGCGGGAAAATAAGAATATTACATAATTCAGGCCAAGCAGAGACTAAAACATAAATTTAGAAACATATTAAAAGAGTTTTGTCATCACAGGCCTACTAAGTAACATTACCACATACTAATAAATACTTCACATTAATCTTAATTTAAGTGCCACAGCCATATCTGTAAAGAAATCCATTTTCGCATTGTCTGAGCAGTAGACAATAATTATTTCTAAAATAAGCTTTAATTCTACACATGCTCTACACGCTGCGCTAACATCGTTGTAGATCGCTGGGCTCTGACAGGCTTTTGTCTTCCAAACTAAACATACATGACAGCACGTATAGGACCAATTCTATGCCGCCTCTAATCCCCAGCATCCTGTAGGTCGTATTTCAAAGGTTTATGCTGATGTGTGTAAGAATGCCTTTTGTAAGTTGCTCAGCTTTAAAGAAGAAATATGAATATCATATTTCCCATATACTTGAGAAATATGATAGTGTCTAGGATTTGCAAGATGCAGTTTTTTGAACTGACATGCCATCAAGTATTAAAGTAAAGGAGGCCTTGGGCAAGATTTCACAAAAAAATTGAGGAACACAGCAAATCCATTTTCAGACAGAAATATGGTGTAAATAAAACATTAAAATATAGTTTATGGTCTCTAAAGTATCTCTAAATTTTAGAAATTTTAAACTAGCATGTTTCGTGACCACTAGTTCTGAGGGGTAAACTCCTGGTGGGGTTGTTGGCTCATATCGGAGAGCATAATGGCATATCCTGTTTCACATAGGATCAGTGGGCAATGCTGTAAACTGACATCACCAGGGCAAAAGAGAGAAAAAAACATGAATGCAACCACCTCTATGACCTCTAAACTCATTTCAAAGGGAGTTCTTTTCTCTATTACTAGGCCGAATTGAGCATTAAAATGCCCTGTCAGTAGGAGGTGCAAATATTCTCACCTTGGCACTTTCCGCCATTGGTTGGGTCTCCGTGGTAACCGGGCAAACACGTTTCGCAGTGAAGGCCGGTGGTGAGGTTCCGGCACTGCTCGCACACGCTGCTGTTCACACACGTACTGTGACCATTACACTGGCATGCTGAAAGATAAAAGTTGGTTGTTGAGGAAAATCTTGATTATTTGGAGTTTGTAGTACTTTTGCATGTCAGAAATTACTCTCAGTGTGTATACTCTCAGAGCATTCAAACTCTTTATGCCAAGGACCCCCAAAACAGCTATTCATTTTCATTTATATAAAAAAAAAACATTTATACTGGGTAAAAAATAGAGTAACGACAAAAGAAAGTGCTGTTTATTTTGTCAATGTAAAGCAATATATATATATATTTTTTTTTAAATAAGATGAGATGTAAGTTGATATTTTTTTAAAGAGTAAAAAAAGTAATTAAATTTGGTGCTCAAGTACCATTTCTTTATCAATGTAACTGACTACATTTTTCAGTATACTTTGATGAACAGCAAGCTATTTCAAATAAGTTTAAGTTTCTGTAAAAATGTCAAAGTTAAATTTAATGATTCCTTGCTGAATAAAAGTTTTGATTTCTTTAAAAAAAACTTACAGACTATAGAATGGTAGTGCGTACCACAAAATAATATGTATATGGTATAATATGTATAGGACTGTCACCTTGATCTCACAATTTCTGGTCAGTCTTTAGAAAACAGAATGAAATAGTACATTTATCACTTATCATTTACAGTCAAGCTAAACATATTTCATGAATTTATTAAATGTTAACTTTAACAAGTATAAAAATTAATACAAAATGTATATATTCTCATCAGGTTTTTCAAACATCACCTAGCACCCCTCTGTGACTTCTGGATGTACCTGGGCCGCAGTTTGAAAACCCCTTGCCGAACATTTGCTCTTTAATAAAGGTCAAGAGTGTGTTTGATTTTTTTCAATGTTTGTGGCTCTCACCGGGACACTGGATGAAGGCCCACTCAAAGCCACGCTCTTTTGGACAGAGCCCCGTCTCCAGGACCATGTCTTGGCTTTGTTTGGAGGGGCTCTTCATGGGTCCGCGATACGAACCCTCCATGCACTGCCCTCGGCCGGTGTTACTTGGGTCTCCACACCAGCCGCAGTCAGGCTGCTCCAAACACAGACCACATGTACGCAAACCAGAGCAGTTCTGAGCTGAAATGACAAAGAATAGAGTGGAAATGAGAGGCCAAATAGAAGAGAAACAGAAAAGATTTGCTAAAAAAATGTTAAAGCTCCCACGGGGTATATCACTACACTGACTGAGTAATGTGCTCTCAAATACCACCAGAAAGTTCACTCTGTCAAAAGAGCACATCAGAGCTATATGATGAGATGTCTCATCATCAGAGCCAGCCTCTTTCGGTTTGATCCACCACCCAGGCAGCCAAATCCCACTCTTAGGATCTCAGACCACACAACAACAAGCATTACAACACACAAAGTGTGTTCATGGGCAACATGATAGCAGCCATAACAATGAAAAAGAACAATGTTAGTCATTATCGCTGGCAGGAATTTATGGCTTTTTAACTGCAGGAGCTGACAGATCTTCAACAGCAACATATGATTTAATTTGGCATGCAACAAAAATCCTTTGTTTAGGGGTGAGGATATGTCTAGGGGGGTTAGGTGTTGAGAACCGGGAATAAAAATGCATCCCTGCCGATTTAAATAAAGGGTCACGTTCACAGACAAAAATTGTTTGGCAACCCGCAAATGAAAAAAAAAAAAAGAGAGATGGCAGTTCAGCAAGCAGATATGACTGTTTTTAAAGTCACATTGTTACAAAGAAAACCATGTTTGTCTCTACTTCATTCCACTGTTGAAAAATCCAGCCAAAGTGTCCCAGAAATGGCCGTTGACATCTTGATGCGATGATGTAATTTGTAGCCTGAGTCTGCGCAGTAGTGAGTGCAAAGTGGAGCAATGGTATCAAAGTCCAGCCCTTTTTTTTTGTTACAACTCATCTTTATAGCATCACATAACTTACGAAGACCATACTGATTAGAAAAACCAACGCTAGCTAAAATGACAGAAATCATCTTTGGAAAAAAATGTGTAATTGTCAGAAATCGTTACATTTGAAGTGTCGCTGGCCATTGCGAAGAGAGACAGAGAAACAAGAGAGATGTGGGACAAATAGTCAAATATATTATCTCCAGCAAAGCGACAAGGACGTGGTACAAACCGACTATAAACAAATGCCCTTCAGACCAACAGAACAGATTTAAGAGCAAATATATCAGACTGATACAATATAGGGTCGACACACACAAGCTCCCCACCTCCCGGTGCAAATCACTGTCACGCAAAAACGTACACCTTCACAAGTATGAGTCAAACTCATCGAGGCATGAACCGACAGAGACAAAGGACCCTGAAGAGAAAAAGAAAAAAAAAAACAAAGCGAGAGAGAAACAGAAAAACATGAAGCAGAAATAGATCTTTAAAATGGCACTGACACAGGCCAGGGCTTATGGTGGAGCAGTTGAAACGTTAAGTAAGCATCACTTGGACAGAGCGATACATTTTGGTGACAAAAAGATTTTCTCAGCCAGACAGATTTGCAGACTAGTACCACCTCTTTCTGGCGGAGAGAGCTTTTAATTCATTTTCCATCAGACTGAGCATAATGGAAGTTCTATCAGTAAGTCTAAGCCTGTCATAAGAACACACTACAGTCAGGAGACTGTACCTTACCTCACCAGATAGCCAGAGTGAAATAACTTATGAGCACTTAAAGCCTTAAGTCTGAAGGACAAACATAGCTTGGCATAACACAGGATATACAGAGCTGTGAATTAAATAAAAGCAAAGCAAACTTTGCATTTGCACACGTGTGTTGTTTTGAAGCGAGTACACATTGGATATTAACATTTTGTAATTAAAGTGGTAGTCACATGGATTACTTTTATGATGTCTTTACTACCTTTCTGAGGCTTGAAAGTGGTAGTTGCGTAGACTGTTAAAAGAGGGACAGAAAGCTCTCAGATTTCATTAAAAAGATTTCTGTTCCAAAGATGAATAAAATTTTTAACTTTTGGTTTGGAACGAGAAATTAATCACATAATTTTCATTTTTAGATGAACCAACATTTTAATATTCCCTGCACAAGATTTCCACCAAATGTCGTTCCACCATCACGGTTTCCTTAAAGTTTCTATCAGTTTGTGTGCTGACATGTGCCATAAGAATCCATTCTTGAACAGCCAAGAGGGAAGAGCGAATGCTTAGGCAGACAAATTGAAACACTAATTGCACATTACAGGCGGATCAGAGGCCAAGCAGTTCAGCTAATGGGATGAAACAACAGATCTGATAGAGATGAAGAACCCACACAATCAAGGCTGCTGACAGGCACTGATTGGTTGCATCTTTCTCTGAAAGGCTCCACAGAGCAACTTTCTCATCACTGGGAAGAGAACACTCAACACTGAAACCCTTCCAAGAAACAAGGCTAACGGCTTCATGAGAAAACGGCTCCTCTAATTCATTCCAGTTTCATTCCAACATACAACATTTCCCACCATCAGTTCAATTCCCAAAATATTCCTAAAAAGGAAATTAACTATTAAAAGGTACAATATAATTCGATAGAAGTACATATAATATTAGAAAGCTCAAAAGAATAGTATTTACTTGAAATGGACATCTTTTGTTAAATGTCTTTGTCACTTTTGATCAATTTAGTTCCTCGATTTAATTTATCCTTACTAAAAAAAAAGATTTCTTTTTACTCCCACTTGTAGGTTCATTTTGTATATATTTTGGCTGCTACCTACCAATTATAGTGCAGTACTATTATTACTAGTACATTTAACACATTTTAAGGTGTTCAGTTCCCTATTCCCTGAAAGTCAGTGCTGAAAACTGAAGAAAAAAAAAATAAAGATAGATAGATGGGGCTATTTATAAGAAGTGACGGCTACTATATGTAAATAAGGACACTCACACAAACAATCTCCTGTCTGCCACTCCAGACACTGGCCGTAGGGAAAGGAGATGACGTAGGCATTGGAGTCCACACAGCGTTTGGTGCTTCCACACCACATGCACTCCATGGCCTGGCTGGTGCAGTTCTCACAGGTGGTGCGCAGCGAGCAGGGCATCTTACAAGGGCGAGCGTTCTGATTCGGGCTCACTGCAGAAGAGGAAATATGTATGAGGTTTCTGAACAGGGAATGCTTATGTATATGGGCACATTTCCAAGCACTCACTGAAAAATAAAGGGAATAGGAGAATGGAATCGGTACTCACCGACTGGTTTCTCACAGATGAGGCCGTCTGTGTTGGCTGTGCAGGGATTGGCCCTGAGGCCAGACACCTGAGCTCTTTCCAGGTAAGCACAGAAGCCTGAGTCATTGGGCTCACCGGGCAGCCACTGCAGAGAGGTGTTAGTGAATGGAGACATGTCCTCCCAGCCCCAGTATGACACGTTGATCTTCCTTAGGCCAACCCAAGGGGACAGTTTCTGCAGGACAAATGCAAAAGAGTCAGAGAAAAAGTTAAAAAAAAAAATGAGAGGATGGATCAATCATAATTATGTCAATAGAATGTGAGTATACACTACCATTCAAAAGTTGAGGTCAATTCCATTTTTTTGTTTTGTTTGTTTGTTTTGGTTTTTATGTTTTGTTTTTAATTAATACTTTAAGCAATGATGCCTCAAATTGATCAAAAATAATTACTTTTACTATTAATCTTAAAAAAACATATCTATTTCAAATAAATGCTGTGCTTGAGAACAATTAAACAGCACAATTGTTTTCAAAAACGATAATAAACGCTTCTAAAGCACAAAATCAACACAACAAATTGTAATAATATTTCACATTATTACGGTTTTACCCTTTTTATTTCTGATCAAATAAATGCAGTCTTGGTGAGTTTGAGACTTTTTTTTAGTAGTGTACATATGAGCAGACACAAACCTTTCCCTTCAGCAGGTACTTCTGTAGTTCGTCCAGCACAAAGTCCACCTGCTTGGCTGTGGTAAGGGAGGCGATGTTTCCCTCCAAGTTCTTGCAGTAGTGCTGAGCATTGTCATAGCTCTCCCTGCTGGAATTGATCTGAAGACAGGCCTCCCCAACATTGCTCCAACCGTCTCCACATAGCTGGGCTACAGAGTTCATGAGATTGAGGAATAAGGAGCTTTTATCTCAAGCCTCATATTTTTCCCATTTCTCGTTTGACCTCTGCTCTTCAGAGACAGCAGGAGAGCTCTTAACATGATGCAAATTACTCTGTAGAACCAAGAGAAACTCTAAAAGGGCCAATAGCTAATTCAAGCAAAGTGGCCGGTTATAGAAATTTCCACAGTGATAAATGCCAGGCACAATCATGATGAATCATTCAGCAAAATTACAATTCAAAGAGGTATCCTGATTGTCAAGTTTCTTCAGGTCAGAATTTACAAAAAAAAAAAACACTCACAAATTCAAGAACAACCAAAATGAAATTACGAAACAAAAATAGAAGAGGTAAGGGGTGTCTTTAAATCTGCCAAAAACAGGCTGTATTTGTTAGGACCTTTCTGTCTAGACAACCTTTTAACCTTTTAACCTGACACAAAGGCCCTGTTTAAACCTGAAGGAATCTAAGATGCGTCTTGGTCGATCGGACCACAACGGACGATGCTAAATACTGGTGTAAAACGTTTTGTGCTTGTCCACTTTCAACCACTTCCAGAGGTAGTGGACCAGATTGCTTTCGTAGAGTAAACGCTCATGTGGTCAAATGTATTCAGACAGCCACAAAAGACTGCCTACTCTCTGCCTACTGACCTAACACATAAACAATATAGGGAAATGCGCTAGCCAGACTGGATTTAAAGAGAACCAAAGACAACGAAGTTTGGTTTGAAGACGAAAAACGTACCAAGCACAATGTTCTCTCACCATTCCTGATTTCTAAAACACGCTATCGCATTCAGTGTGATCTTGCAGCTGTCACAGCAGAAACGAAAGCTGCTGCCTCCTGTATGTGTTTCCGTTGTCTCTCGGCATGTTCATATATAAATTGCGTGACATTATTGTGTCCATTAGATCGAAAGATCTATACATTTACCTGGCCATAGACCCTGTAATCGAATGAAGAAATCAGGACAGAAGTGGTTGAAAGTGGACAAAAGAAATAGATTAAAACACCAGGTGTACACGGCTATGTCTCCCCCTCATCTACTTGTGATTCAATTAATCAAATTGCAACTTAAAACAAAGTGTAAACAGGACCAAAGGCTGCTCCAAAAAGATAGGCCAATATATAAGCCCACAATGCACTGTAGTAAGCTCACTGAATAAAATTAATCTAAGATGACAGATGAGTGTGTATAAACTCTGAATTTTACCCATTAGAAGTATGCTACGTATATTATGCTCATGGAAAACTCCATTGGAATCAATTGTGAATTATGTGTGAAAAATGCTAGACAAGCCTAATGACCATCAGTCTCTAATTCCTCAATCTCAGTCTCCCAACATCCTCTGCCGTTCTTACCAGGAAGCGTGTGGCATTCCTGCTGCTGAGGATCCCACTGGCAGCTGAGGTTGAGAGAGCAGCTCTTGCAGTTGGCCATCTTACTGCAAATCTGCTCATTCCTGATTGGACAGCTGGTGAAATTCTTTACAGTCTAGTAAAAAGACAGTCAAAAGGGTTTAACAAACACAGGACTACTAGCAGAGTTGTGAAGTGTAGCATCGATGCCCTCTGCAGGCCGACTTACAGCAGTGCAGTTACTGAGAGCTGAGATGCATTTCTTGCTGTCACACCACTGACATCCATTAGTGTTGGCAGTACAGCTGGTGCAGTCTGAGAAGCGGTAACATCTCTCATCCACCGTGGCTAGAGCAGAGACAAATCGAAAAAAACAAAGAAGAAAGGCTGAGATGAAGAGCTTAGTGCAAAAAAACGACAGTCCTAAGTATTAATATCAAATATTAAAACAGCTATGAGGCGTACATTAATCTAGAGAGACATCTAAACTCTTTCAAAGCCAACTCTCATATCAGACCACTAACCAAAGTAGAAGAGAAACATTTACCACTTCAAACACCTTCCATTCCCCATTTACGGTACTTACTAATCGAATGACTTCAGACAGTGGGACTTATGTAAAGGATCAAAGAAGCCTCTGTTCTACGTCTCTCTGCTTTGACAAAGCATTATTCAATATTCAAAAGTGTCTCCATGTCCTTACTTCACTACAGAAACATTTGCTTACTGGTCCTTGGACTTAAAAAGTTCTCTCTCAAACACACCTCAGCAAAATATCCTACACAATTGATTGAAACAGTAAAGACTTTTACATTGATACATAATGTTTCTGTCAGATTTGATCGATAAAATGCATCCTTGTTGGATAAAAGCAATGGCTGTCTCCAACAGCAATAAAAAAATAACTGCAGTGATTACTACAAACTCTGCTTTTGCAGTGAGAAACCCTGTTTTTACCCACATGCCCATATTTAATATGTAGTTTGTTGAATTTAAAAAAAAAAATATATATATATATATATATATATTATTACAAATAAAACGATTATATCCTTTAAAAAAAATGCCAAACACTTATTTATTATAAAAGTGTAAGTGTTGTATCTACTTAAGATCGGTGAAACTTTAATCAGTGACTGATTTATTCAGTCTTTTTGACTGATTTTTTTTTTAAAGAACTGGATTCTATATTCTATAAACGTAATTCATTCGGAAATCTGACAACATGAGTGCTTCCAGCATCAAATTGCATTATTTCAAATTCATAGTACACAGTCTTTATCGCATTCGATTTCATTTAGACTGCAGGTTCACATTTTTCCCACGGCACTTGAGATTCAGCAGCGGCAGACAGGGGTGAAGAAAACACAGACACACATGCAACACAAACAAAGCTGCCAGGGATTATCCCAGCATGCACCACTCAAGACCTCAGGTTTGAATTTCAAATTAAACAAAAAGCCAAATACTGCATTAGCTGGAGGTCCACATACATTCACTCTCAAAGACTAAATTCTGGCTGGTTTTGTGGGGTTGGTTGTGTTCTGACATGTGGCAAAAGATCAAACAGACTGGCAGTCTTGCAGAGCAAAGGAGGGCTGCGGGAAACCATCCTGCGTCTGCTTCAGACAGCTTGTGCCCCCGCCATTACCCTCTCAAAATAATAATTGTAATTATACAACAATGTAAGAATACAATGTAATTATATAGCCATTTTCTGGATACTCAAAGTGCTTTACATAGAAGGGGGGAATCTCTTCAACCACCACCAATGTGTAGCATTCACCTGGATGATGCGACGGCGGGCATACTGCGCCAGAACGCCCACCACACACCAGATCACTTGTGGAGAGGGACAGTGAGGCTGCCGTCAAAAAAAAAAGTTTGGTTCCGGTTGGTTGTCAGTTGAGGTCATGGGTTGGTAGGGATTTTTTTTCTCCAGTGGCAGCAAGGGATAGGAAGGAAATTATTTTTTTTTTTTTTTACTTTATAGTAGCGATGGATAGGCTACTCTATTTTTTCAAAACCTTGGTTTAACGTCTCATCCGAAGGACAATGCTCTTTAACAGTATAGTGTCCCGTCACTACACTGGGGCGTTAGGAGGACCCAACACAGACCAAAGGGTGAGCAACCCAACTGGCCTCACAAACAATTCTTCCAGAAGCAACCTGGTTTTCCCAGAAGGTCTCCCATCTAGGTTCTAACCAGGCTCAACCCTGCTTAGCTTCAGTGGGCAACCAGTCTTATGGCTGCTGGTCAAAGCTGTCTGTCTCTCATTAACACAGCCAGTGCACAATTTAGCAGACAAACCCAAGGGCTTAGATCACACAAGACTGATTTCTTGGCTTGGGAATGGTAGAAAGTGTTTTAGCTGAGGGTGGCAGCTACTAAGCCTCTTCCAGATACCTACCAGCTTTGGCAGGGCAGAATGGAGCAGGTGTAGCACTGTTAGTGAAGCTGGGCTCCCAGGACACGCAGCGGCCCCCTTTCCAAACGCAGCGCACGCCAGGGCCTGCAGCCTCACAACGCACCTGACCAAGGAAAGCCTCACAGCTGGGCGGCCTGTAGATCAGTACGTCATTCAGAAGGATGCTGGAGAACCCCCCAAACACATACATGGATCTAAAAAGAGAAGGTAAATACAGTTGAGTAGACCACAAACTTTTGCGAGAGAGTGTGTGTGTGTGTGTGTGTGTGTGTGTGTGTGTGTGTGTGTGTGTGTGTGTGTGTGTGTGTGTGGTGGGTGGGAGGGGTCTTACCCATTACTAGTTACTGCTGTATGTCCAAAGCGATTCACGTCTCTGTGCAAGTTTGGTTTGGGAAGGACCTTCCACTCGTCACATGCTGAAACAGAGAAAAAATAAAACTATTTTGACCAAATTATTGTAAATGACTTTTTCATGCCAATTTCAATTAATTTGTGATTACGGTTAGACAAATAAAATGGTTTTGGACTGCTGTGGTGTGAACCAGTTAACCATGTCATTAAGTAGAACCAGTTTAGGAATGATTTGCTCATACATCTAAAATCACTATGCAATATATTCATATTTTAGAACATAGAAAAAAAAAACTAAAATGTATTTTCCTGAAGGGAATCCCTATGGACTTTAATAAGATATTTCCTGGACAACAGAATTTTTTAATTATCTGATATTTCTTTGGCTTTCCATGTGGGAATGCTGACAACTGTATACTACCGTTAAAAATTTGGGGTCAGTACTTTTTTTTAAAGACATTAATACTTCAGCAAGGATCTATTAATTTGATAAAAAGTGACTGTAAAAGACTTTTACATCATTACAAAAAATATAGATATTTCAAATAAAAGTTGTTCTTTTTAACTTTCTATTCATCGAAAAATCCTAAAAAGAATCCACAAAAATATTAAGTAGCATAACTGTTTTCAACATTGATAATAATGATAACTGAAGACTGCAATATTGGCTGCTTAAAATTCATTAAATAATACATTTAAACTAAATTTTTAAACTAATTTCAATATTTAAAAATATATAGTGTAATACTAGTATATCACAATATTAGCTTTTAATGTATTTTTGATCATATAAATCCAGCCTTTTAGAGTAGGGATGGGTATCGATAATAATAAATAATGAGTGTATTTACTTAATTTCTCCAGTACCGACAGAAGAACCGATAACGTCCGAGCTTATTGATACTGCAGTCTTTCATTATTTAGCCCCGGGGCTCATTTAATACCGGTGAGCAGAAGCAAATATCCTTCAAAAACATTAAAAATCAACAGCAGAGTATGTCTAAGGTATAGCAAAGTACCAGCACAAACCAATGTCATAGGCGAGAAAGTCAGCAGAGAAGCACTTGGCTCCATTGCTAAGAGACGTATCATTATGGGTATTCCCTCCAAAGATGAGTAGAGTTCCTCCCAGCAGCACAGACGAATGCAAGTAACGTGGGTAACCGCTTTCCATAAGAATCGTCCTGTGACACACAACAAACATCATCAAACTGATGCATCAAAACTGAAAACTAACTGAACTATACGTGTATCCTCTACACTTTTTTTCCCTTGAATATGTATATGCACTCTTACCAGGTCCGGGTCTGAACCTCATAGCGGTAAAGATCATCCACCAGGCCGTATTTGTTTGCTGGAAGAGATTTGTAGCCTCCGTGGACATACACAGTCTTGCTACTGCTGTCATACACACTGCTATGGCCATAACCACCCTGAGCGATTGCTCCTCTAGTCTCTGGCACCAGCCAAGTGTTCGTCCCTGTGCACAGAAACAAAATAACTTTCTTTAAATGTGCACCTTTAAGTCAAGGATTTTCTTTAAACGTTAAACACATTTTGCCTCTAACCAGTCTGCGGAACTTTGACAGTAAGCATGTTTTGGTACAATGAGTGGAATAACAATGAGTAACCTCTTCCCAATAGAATATGGTTTGAGTTCACAACACTTGTAAGATCACTAGAGAACAAAGATTATGCCCTGATCCAAGAGTTTAACATGACTAAAAAAGGTAAAGACTATTTAAATGCTTCAGACTGAGAGACACAGAGTCTCTGGATACATTTTTTGTTCATTGGTCTTTGCAAAGAACCACAGCTTCATCTACTGGACCACTTGTGTAAAATAAAATAAAAATTGAATCCATTTCAACCCTTGTAGACCTACTTGTTTTACTGTTGCTCTCAAAATTTGCTTATATTGTCTTTAAAAAACAACAATTGTACAATCTGTGTTGTTATTGTTAACTAAAACTTAGTTGATTGAAAATTAATTAAATAACTTAAAAAAAGACCAAACTTAAAATAAAATTAGGCCATGGCAACTAACTGAAATAAAAAAGGTCTGTCATAGTAAAAAAGATACTAAATAAAAAAGGTCATAGTCAGTCACTCACTGATGTTGTACTCCTGAACATTGCTGATGTAGCTGTAGATGGAGGAGTAGCCGAAGATGACCACCATCACCACATCGCCGTTATCCAGCTCGACCATATGGGCGGAGTGGCCTTCCACAGCATAGACCTGCCCATGGGCTGGCACACTAGGGAACTTCTGCGACCACGTCATGGCGGGTATGTTAAACACCCACAGCTCATCTGTTACGTTACTGGCACCCATCTCCAACTTGCCTCCAAACATATAGATGTCATCCTGAACGAAAAAGATTTAATAAGTTACAAGAAAGTTTTAATCAACTGGTAAATATTCTAAAGTTCCCATATTTTTCTTTCAGCTAGGGCTGTCAAAATTAATGTGTAAATGCATGTGAACAATATCTTGAATGATGTCAATGTCAATGTCAAGTTTATTTCTATAGCACTATATAAAACAACTCAGAGTTGAGCGAAGTCCTTTACAATCTCATAGATAGCTCTATATACACAATACGACAAACACACACACATAACACAACATTTGCAGTCACTACACTACATTAAAAGCCAAAGAAAAGAAATGAGTTTTTAACTTGGATTTAAAATCAGAGTGTCTGAGCAGTTCTAATATTCAGTGGGAGGCTATTCCACAATTTGGGGGCAGAGACAGAAAAGGCCCGATCCCTTCTCATTTTTAGTCTTGCGCTTGGAACCGAATGATCTTTCATTTGGTTTTGTATATTTTCCTTATACTTGTGGTCATAGACTTAACAAGAGCATTTACACTCGCGTTCAAAAGTATTTTTTTTTTATGTTTTTGAAAGAACTCTCAGATGTTCAACAAGGCTGAATTTATGCGATTAAAACTATATATTAAAAACTGTAATATTGTTAAATAATATTACAATTTAAAATTAATGGTTTCTATTTTAATACAATTTAAAATGTTATTTATTCCTGTGATGATAAAGCTAATTTTTCAGAATCGATGGATTACAGCCATTTAGCTTAAAGACAAAATATTGTTAACATTTATGTTACCCGGTATAGCGCCAAGGAGTGTCCATATCTCGGCAGGGGTCCGCTACTGATGGGTACAGTATTCCAGATGCCACTTTCCAGATTATAACTGAAAAGCAAAAAAAAAAAAAGTGTTAACATTTCTTTCTTATACCAATTTTTCAAATGAACTGGTACAATCTAAAGTGGGGGGAAAAAACAGACTGTGATGGCTTCAGAATTACACAAATTACCCATTATTACAGTAGTTAGTACAAGTCACAGTCCGAGTTTTGACTGAAATATCATATCCATATCCACAATGTCGCTAATGCTCCCTATACAAAGAGATCCCTCTGAGAATATTCAGACTCACAGCTTTTATCCTCAAACTAACAGATTAATCAAAGTCTACCGCTACCATAGGCTCACATTGATTTATCATTAGTATTATTATAATCACTGCGGTTTTATTTTTGGATTATTGTCATTGTATGGAAGCGCATATGCGAATAAGCCTTGTGTATAACAAACTGGGTTATGCTGTTGGCCTACACAGCGTTCTGAACTTCCTTTAGAATCACCGCTTACTTTAGAATCATCTGAAAGTTGCTGTAGTTAAACGTGTAGCCACCGACAACCCACATGACCTTTTCCTGCACAACCGTCTTATGGGATGCTCTTCCCAGCGATGCTCCAAAAGGCTTCACTGTGGGCATGATCCAGTAAGACTCAGTGGAGGGCACTGTTAGTGAGCAGTCTGGACCTGAGAAAAAGAGAGACAGATAAATCGCTTGCACAGTAATCTAAAGGCAGAGTTTCCCAAAATGGAGTTTCAGAGACCTCTGGGGGTTCACCAGGGAATTGCAGGGGGTCAAAAAGCTTGTAAATTAAAATAAATATAAAATTTAAATAAATATCGATGGACAATTACACAAAATAAAACTGAAATCACTATATAGCTTAGCATGATTTTCAAATCAAAGGCAGCATTTAATTAAATAAGAATACAGTCTGTTGCGTGTGTTTGAGATTGAAGAGCAGCACTGTATCGCAGAGCAGCACTGTTTCAGAATGTGTCGTGTCGCAGGCCGTTCAAAGTGTTTTCAACATCTGAGCGGTTCGGTCCACAGTAAATGCTGCTTCTCATGAATTCAACTTCTGTATGAGCAGAGTTTAACGTGCAATAAAATGTGTGCTAGGTTCACTTTATTTACACAATCCCATAATTTCCAACATTTCTGTGGATAGGAGTTTACAGCATTTCACCAACATTCTGCCAAAATAAAAGCTTTAAAAGCGAAGAACTTAAGAAATAAAAACGTCACATGAACAAACAGGGAAGCAAGTCTCGTCGTAACCACTTGTCGGAGAAAGTGTTTAAGACAGAATGAACTGGTGATAATATATATGGCCTTTTAAGGTATTCAGCTAACCTAGCTAGTTCTTTTTATTGTACATGTCATATTCTCACTATTGTTAGTGGGAAGAAAAATAAAAAACTTTTAGATATCAATCTGCATATGCAATCGGTTATGCTCATCTTTGCTGGCTCCTTTGAAGGTATATTAGTTAAGATGGGTCTATATTTAACGAAGAACATACAAAACACTGAACTGGATGCGAAGTAACCTGTTTTACAGAATACGCAAGTTTGTTATATTATCAAATATTATATATTTTTTTATTTAATTTACAACATTTATATAATTCACTATAGTATTCATTCATTATTAATATTAGTAGTAGAAGGATTACTACAATAAACCCTATATAAAAAAATTCAAATTAAAAGTATAAAAAAAACACATATTAAAAAAAAAAAAAATATATATATATATATATATATATATATTATATCTGTTTATTAGCATGTCACGCTACCATTAACCAAAATCAGAGAATCATGGACATGCGAGTGTCCTTAAATTATTGAAATATTAATTTAAAATATTTATTTGAAGTACCCCTGACATTTTATGTCTAACGGATAATTCATACTGCGCCAGCAGATGGCAACAGAAACGTCGTCGGGTTTTGTTGGCCGGAGCTTGTTTTCGTCGATTGAACATGCTGGAACGGTGAGGTTATAGAATGTCTGAGAAGTGACGTACTGTAATCTGGTGATTGTCTGCATTGGTTGGCATCTGTCGGTGCAGTGTGAATTGGCCTTAAGGGGTTCAGTAGACCAAAAGGTTTGGGAACCCCTGATAGGTAACAATAATTTCATTATATTTGATCTTATGAACGGATGACCGCTTCTTATGGTCATTACTATGAACATTCACATCTCATGTTTCTCCTCACTTGAGGCTCAGTGAGAGCATTGTGGCTAGAAGGACTAAGTTGGCTAGAAAGACTCAATTAAAAATTAAATGAACCTTAAGGCATCCTGATGTCAATTCTCTATCACGCTTTGACATTTTGTGACATTGTGGCAAAAGCCTGATGAGGATGCTGCAGTGATGCAGAGGTGAGGGATGCACTTTTAAAAAAATCAACACCAGGGGGAGACAACACACAACCACAAAAACTTCCTGAGACACAATGCTCTGTTGGGAACATGAAACTGGAAAGGTGTCAGATTTTCCCAGCATCCTGTAGAATACAGGAGAGGAGTGGAAATGAGAGTGGAAGTGAGTAGTACCTTGCCAGCTGTCATTGCACACGCACAGCTTTTCCCCGGTGAGGTCACAATAGCCGTGATCGGGGCTGCCACAGTTGTTCCTGCAATACGGGATGTCACAGGCCTCACCCTTCCAGTACTTATCGCATTCACAATACACACGGCTCGCTATCGAGTTGCCCGAGGTGCACTTCCCGTGGCTTGAGCAGTTATTTGGACACGAGTTGATTCTGTCGAGGGAGAGATGAAGACAGAAGGTTGTACAAGGGGGAAGTTGGTACATAGATGCATGAAGGGAAACCTGAAATGGGGGAGGGTATATTGAACAGGACTAATCTGTGATTACACTGAGAATAAAACGAGCAGAGAGGCGATAAAATTAAGACCGCTGTGAGATTACGTGTTTAGATATTAACGCTAAACCAAATCAGCAGGTTTTCATTAACTCTGTTGTCCCAGCGTGGCTAAATACTCACGAGTAGAAGATTTCAAATCCCGTCAGGTTGTAGGCAGCATCGCTAAAAAAGTGCAGGAGTGCGTAGCCTGAGTTGGTCTCCACTTCAGGGACGGTCTCGTTCCCTTTCAGTTCAGGGACAATGAGTCCACTGTGAGACAATTACAAAAAAAATAGAAGCTGGTTAGGAAATGTTCACTCAATCTTCCTTAAAAGCAGTAACTTATTCCATTTGTTATGCAGTAAAGTGACATTTTCCTGTGTGACTCTAGGAATGAGGTTTTCAACTTCCAAAACAGAGGTGCAAAGGAGTGCTATGGGGTCCACCAAAAAATGTGGAAAGTAAAAGACTTAAAATAAATTTTTATAGCTTTCAAAGTTAACATGTTGACTTAATATATTTATTAAATATGGTTTATGCAATAATTTCTTAGCATACCTAGTGCTTTGAAATGAAAAGTGCTTTACAAATAAATTATAATATTTTTATTGTCAGGTTTATACACTACCGTTCAAAAGTTTTTATTATCTATTTTTTTCATATGACATTATTTTTTATGTCTATGTTGTCTGGTACAAATTTTGCACTTACATTGTAGGATTCTCTGATGTTCTTTTGTTGTATATGACAATGACAAATAAAGAACAAATCAAAAGAACAGTTTTGATTTTAATCTTAAAATGTCATCTTTTTGTAGGATTAAAATTATTTAGTAGGATTACAATTTTTTATAGGATTGCAAGTGTCATTACAGTCACTTTTGTTCAATTTAATGCATGCTTGCTAAAAAAAAAGTCATACAACTCTATAGTGCAGATCTAACATCATTAGTGTAAAAAAAAAAAAAAAAAAAAAACAGAAATTCTGTCAAATTAATCCAATTATTTATAGTAATTGTCAGAGGTGCGACTAAGTCACTAAATGCAAGTCTCAAGTAAAGTCAAAGTCAAGTCAAGTCATTCTGTTGTAAGGGTCAAGTCAAGTCAAGTCATACTCTTTGTCAAGTCAAGTCGCAACTTGGTCATCAAGTCATCCCAAGTCGCACACAGGCTAGTTTTACACATTTTTTGTGTAAAACTCTGGGACTTTTATTACTTTATTTAGACAGAGGGCTGACGGGTTACAAAAATTAATAAATTAACTTGTGTGTAATAAATAAAATATCATTAAAAAGCACTTTAAATGCTCAAAAATAAAAATAAATTCATTTAAATGAACACAAGTTGAATACAATTTAAGAATTATTTAAGAATACAACTTTTCCCATCTTTAAAAAAAAAAATAAATAAATAAATAAATCACAGCTTCATAAAGAGAAATCTTTCGTGTCCCTGTAAGAAGTATTTACGGAGTTACAGTTCATTTTTCGGACGAGTTTCAGAAAGATTTTTGCGGAGACAGAGTGAGCTAAAAGCGCACCCTGTTTATTTTATTTATTTTACAAAAACACAAGGTTTTGATTTTAATAAGAGTGTAAACAAAAAAGAAGACCCTCTATAGTTTATAATCATGTATTGATTTTATTTATATGACGATTAATGACGGAATATTTTAAGTCCATGTTGCAGCTATGTGAAAAAAAAAAAAAACGATCAAAATACGGGGGCGTGTTTTTGGTCCTCGGGGGGGTTAAAAACAACATGTCTTTATGATAACACATTCAATATTTCTCTCACACAGTATAAATGGGTCTTTATGCATGAACACACATAGCTGCCATTATATTTTAGGAAGGGGGTACTAGGCACCAAGAAGTCTGAAAACCCAGTTTTCAGTTTTCGAAAACACACTCACCTTAAGACAGCAACTAAGGGAGCATAAATAGAGTCTCCATCATAGACGTACATGTGGTCCCAGCTACATTCGGTCGCGAAATGGTTAAACCGTAACCTCAGGACTGCATTTGGGCTGCAAAACAAAGGTGATGACATAATGCTTAAGAATGTGTTTCTGGCTGCATAATCCATTATGAGAACATATTACAGCAGACTCATTTCTGCCAAGTCTGAAGGGTGCAAGGCGGAATGTGCACGTCCAAGCCTTTTCTGGTAACCCAACACAGAAGAAAACACCCTTGTAAGGGCTGCTGAAATCTATTTAAATAGGGGGTTATGCAAGAGAGAAGTGTGGGCACAACAAACAGACTTGAACTCTGCTGAGAAAGAGAGAGGATGACAGAATAACACTTACTAGCCCTCAATCAGCCAGGTGCACTTTGTTTTGTACTTGTAGTTGATGGGGCCATCTGTTAGGTACCCGGACGGCTCAGTCAACCTAAAAAATAAGATCAGAAATGCCGTTCACGTTAAATCGATCCCGTGGGACTAACAGAACAATGCGATACGTAAGAAAAGAAGCCAGAGGCGCTGCGGAGAAGTGCTGTTTCAGTACGAGTATGCACAACGATAAATATGGTTTCTGTGGTTACTTATGGCCATATGGACACAGGCTTGTGTGGGAGCAGATCCACAATGATTCACTGCTGTAAATGTGCTCATGACACAGGCCTAACCAATCAGTTGCCTCTCCCTCCGGACTGCAACAGAGCCATCGGTCCATGGAGTGATAGCGCTTGGATCCATATTGCATCATCACGGAACACTCAGGGCCTGTCTGTGTCGCGGACCACATTAACCGCATCAAGCTGACGGCATTGTTTGCCCAGACAAGACCTATTGTTTGTAGATGCCGACTTGAAGGGATGCATCGTTCTAAACAATGACCTCAATATTCCACAGACACACTCTTAATTGAACACGTTATTGCTGGCTCAACTTCTCTGGCTGAATTCTACAAGGTCATCAATCTAAGTGACATTGCCGAGAGCTTCTGTCCTGCTCATCTTTAAGAGAACTGAGCTGCGGTTGCACTAGAATCTTAGAGTAAAGGTAGCCAACACACATTAATTTTCACATGATATCTTAGCATTACTATGATACTTAAAAATAAATTGTCCTTTCAATGCCAAATAGAACTGCAACTAAATAAATATTCTTGTATACATGGTGATTGGTACATTCAGAATAAAATGTAAAGGTCATGCAGGTTTGCTATTCAACTGCTATTCTCTACTGATAAACTGGAGATGCTCGCTATCATTCTATCATGTTGCATTTTTGTAATTCTGCACAATAAATTGAATCAGCTCATTAATTCTCATTCATGTCCCTGAGAACAGCGCACAAGAGAATGTCATTGAGCGAGCGTTTGCCTGTCTGTATGTTTATCCGTTCATTTCTTTTAATGTTTAATGTAATTATTAAATCTGCCTCTTCCTCACGTTACAAATGTATTTCTTGATAGACTTTTAATTACTTCCTGTATCAACAATCTAGCTGACAGGTTACTGTACATTTTATCAAAAGTTCGGAATCAGCGTAGGCAAAATGGGATTTTGGACAATGTCAACAAATTCTTTTCATTTCTTGGTACAAATGAATACACTTATTGAAAAACAATTATTTAAAGCAATAATATTTCTTATCAATAGCCAAACACATTAGATTGTTTAATGCTTTTGAAAGACTGCATTTATTTGATTAAAAATACAGTAAAAACTGTGAAATATTGCTACCATTTAAAATGACTTATTATTTTAGGATAAACATTTCTTATTATGAATGTTGAAAACAGTTGTGCTGCTTAATACTTATGTGGAAATCATGATGCTTTTTCCCATAATTCTTTGATGAATAAAAAGTTCAACACTCTAAAAATTGCTGGGTTGTTTTAACCCAACTTTGGGTCAAAATTGACAAACCCAGGCATTGGGTTACATTTTTAGTGACATTTTGAACCCAACATTTGAGTTTGTCCATATTTGACCCAAAGTTGGGTTAAAACAACCCAGCATTTTTAGAGTCTAGAAAATAGTTAATAAATAGACAATAAATTCAATTATTATGTAACAAAATAAAGTCTTTACTGTCAATTTTGAAGCAAAATGCATTCTTGCCGAATTAAAGTTCTAGTTTTAATCACACCACACAACAGACCAATAGAGTGCCGAAGTGATGACGTCACTTTGTAGGACAACTTGGAAGCTAGCGGCGCATGGGTTCCCTCAGTCAAAAAGCAATGCATTTTCCCCATAGACTTTTGGAAAATCGCAAAAAAATAAGATCTGTGTTTAACAAAGAGTTGTGACCCTTACACGTTTTGTCTATCAAGATAATCTTTGCAAGTTAATCCAAAATTTATACATTTTGAAGCTTATATAAAGATTTTAAAAAACACAATCAGACACAATAAAGTTGAAAAAAACACAAGCAGGTTATAACTGTGTGTTCTATGTCAAAGATCAAAACGTGAAAATATTTAGAGGCTTTGTTAAACACAGACCTTATTTCAGGTGATTTAGCAAAAATCCATTCAAAAATCCCATAGACTTTAGAGCGAGGGAACCGGTAGTGCTAAAATGCTAACTCGCTTCCGCGTTTTGGCCTACAGAGTGACGTCGTAACTTCGGCACTCTATTAGAATACTGTTTAGATGGACTATATACTCATTTTTCTGTTTTTAATCTTATAAAATATACTTTGTGTTCCCCTATCCATGTAAAATCATCCACAAATTACAAAGATTCTGACTCTCACTTTCACATGACATATTCAAAACTAGTCTGAACATATCCAAACTCTGTAAATAAAACCTAAATTCATAAATGATATTCATCGGTGCACCACAAAGCACAGTGAAAAGTCGTAAATGATTTTTGTACCCTTTGTAGTAATCATTACTTTCAGTCTGTGAATCATTCCTAATTTTCCTCAACAACATGTAGGTCTATTGTGACAACAGCCAACCTAATGCAAACACTAAAAACCAAGCATTCTTGGCTTGCAACATTCTTGCCGTAAGTTAAATCGTAGCCTATTAACATGCTATTTCTCCACCATGTGTTCTCTATAATCAGACAGTGAGATTTTAAGAACGGTTAAAAACAGTAATCACGGTGCACCACATCCTGTGCCGGGGAGGACACCCCTCAGGCTGAATGCTGGCGGGAGGGATGATTCTTTGTGCGGGCACACTCTCAACAGCCCAGAAGAGAGACAAAAAAGGCAACTGTAGGTGAGTCAACATTTAAAATATTCACCAGGTTTTCATGCATCTTTAATAGCACAGTTCCAAAGCAAATATATCCACCAAGGCAGGATTAATACCAATCCCAACGGCTTTGAAACCACCACTGGACAAGGTTCACACAGCCTCACTCAAAGGCTGGCCTCAGGCATTCAGAAAGGGACGGGAGTTACATAAAGATCTGCAGAACAGCCAATGCAATATTACAAAAACAAAGACTTGTGCGCTGAAGGTATATAGGGTCAGTACTATCGTCAGCCATAATAAAATGTTGACGCTTGGCAAAGTCCAATTAGAGAGGGCCTCTTTGTCAGCTAACTCAAGCCCAGTTTCCTGCCACCTGAATAGGAGTTGATATCTGCTGATCACTTCCTGAAAGTGCCGGTCCTCACAGCCCTCGTCTTCCTGTAGTCGGTGTGTTGCCTCCCACCACTTGTTCGTTTAGCTGTTGTGCAACAGGAAAGCTGTTTTTAGTGCCAGTTTGATGTGGAGGCAAGGACACAAGGATAGGACTACTAAACAATTTAGGTCTGTTCATTTATTTAAAGCCATGGTATCATCTAGCCTGTATTTTCTCCACTGAACAACCATTTACCTACAGATCAGGAATATAGTAGCATCATTCTAAATGTTTAAAAGTTATTCTACCGCATTTGACTTACGATTCAATCAAAAACACTGAGCTGAGCTATATTTACCCTCACACTGAGCATGCAAGATCAAATGTGCAAGATCAAATGTACAAAAGCAAGATCTATTCACAAGTTGAGAAAGTGACTCCATTAACAGATGCAAGACACTTAATGACAAAGGGGATTTTAGAGTGGAAGCACCATTTCATTAGCCTGACGTGCATACTCAGATTCTAGTCAGAATGTGAGTCTTTTATTGCTCCATTGGGCTATGATTATGGGGCGTGTTTCAATCGAACCAGGAAAGAAAAGGCCTCTGCACTCAGTTGGATAGACTTTCTTCTAAGGAGGAATCTACACATCTTAATTCTCCAACAGTAGCCACCTTTGTTGTAAACTAATTCAACCCAATCGCTCTTTTGTCACGTGGATGATTACGTTGGGAGGTGATGGCGCAGTGGATATGACACATGCCTTTGGTGTGAGATACCCGGGGTTGAATCCTCTGTGAGACACCAATGTGTCCCTAGTTGCTCCAGAGGCGTGCGACCTCTGACATATATAGCAATTGTAAGTCGCTTTGGATAAAAGTGTCAGCTAAATGAATAAATGTAAATGTACGTTACTGTTGATCATCTGTCCATCATTGTATAAAGCCCACCCTGACATTTTGATTGGTCCGAACAGCTCTGGTTTGAGCATAGTTGCTCCACAACGGATCAAGTCCAGACCGAGTTTCCTGACCTCAAATGTTGTGGGTGGGGCTAAGTTCAGCTGGCATCCAGGCTACTATTTCATTCACTTCTTGTTGTTATCCAGGATGTTTGGGTGAAGTGTGATACAGGGCAAGCATCCCCACAGTGGGTGAATGACTGAGCACTCAGTATTACATTGTTGCCTCAATTGTTAGTGTGGTTAGTCCAGACTAACCAGACTGACGTTTGTCCAACCTGCATTTTGCCAATAAAGCACATTAGCTTGATCCTGAATAGTTATCTACAGTATATAGACTGGAAACTAAAAGCTTTTACATAAAAATGAAAAGAAACTAAGATATAAGTTGGTAATACTTAACGGACTGATTTATAACATAATTATAGCAGCCTTTCAAAAACCATGAGCACATGAAATTAAAACAAGGTAAAAATTCTGTTTGATTTAAGTCAAGCAATCTGTTAGGCTTGTTTGATTAAGAGGATAGCTTATATTGCACTTCAGTTAGTCATCTATAAAGATCAGCCTAAAAATAGTGCACAGATCATGTCGACTGGCTTTGCTTAATCCAAATACCAAATCATTTCACCAACAACTTTGCAGCAGTCTAGACACCACAGACATATTTCAGATGTTCGCACAGTCAGGGGTTGTGGCGGTACATTTGGGAAACTGACACGTCCTGCGGTGTTAAATATTATACTCATTCTAAAACCATTTGAAAACATTTTGCTAATTGTTTTATAATTATTATGCATTCATCTTGTATGACTTCATATTGAACCAATTTACATGTTATTGGTGATTGTAAAACAAATTTAGGCTAGGCTACATATCATTCCTCTCAGGCAGAAAACCTCATATTTTTAAAATAAACACTGTGACAAAGTTAATAATTTGTAAAGGCAAGAATAATGACCAATAGCATTGCTTTTTAAAAATAAAATAAAACATATATATGAAGAGTTCAGATGCAAAAGCCTCTAAATGCCATTTGAAATTTTCTTCTAAAATGCCAATTTTTATCAAGCTTGTATATTTAAGTTCAGTAATTTCACTTAAATGACAATTAATAGGTAATCTTCATTACCATTTAAGTGAAATTACTGAACTTAAATATACAAGCTTGATGAAAAATTATCATTTTAGAAGAAAATTTCAAATGGCATTTAGAGGCTTTTGCATCTGAACTCTTCATATATATGTGTGTGTGTGTATAATTTATATATATATATATATATATATATATATACACACACACACATATATATGTATTTATATATATATATATATATATATATATATATACATAGTACATACATATATACACACATACATACATATATACATACATATATATTACATATATATTATATAACCGATATATTCTTAAAAATCTCCATGGCACACGACAGCAATGATGGAATTGTCCATCTGTGCTCTTACTTAAGTATGGTTTTCAAGTACTCTTTACACCTCTGCATTTTTTACATCAATGATTTGAACTTCCACCACATGCATTAACTAGGCTACCCATTAACACTGAATACATTGAAAAAAAATTTAATGCAAAAAGAAATATTAAAATGCAATTTTCCTTACACATAGGAAGTACTGTAGTCGTACCTATCCTCAAATTATTATAAAGATTTTTTTTTTCTTAAACTTAAGATAGTTTCTTAAAGTTTTAAGAAAACAAGGCCTACATGACATGACAGGTGATATTCTAAAATCCATGAACACAACCATTGCACCTCAAGTATAGCAGATAACAACAATTTAAAGTACTCAAAATTATTTACAGACAATAAATAATTTAAGGACAAAACCAACCAAATCTGAAAATGTAATTATTTTCATAATCAATTATATATCTATTAATATCAAAATATATATGCAATTGCTATAACTAGGTATAATCTGCTGGAATTGAAACTAATGTAGTTTCATCTTCAGTCTAAATTAACTTCAATATACAGGAAAACAACTGAAGGAAGTTACATCAATAGATGTCACAACCAATGTCACAACCACAGAAACCCAACTAATCTCGAAGCAAGACTAAGGTTTAGGCAACGTCATTAAGTTAACCAACTGCTCTAGAAATGCCCAAAGCATTCAAATTTTAACCAACGTTGACTATTTGAAAATGCACGGTTCATATTGCAAAACCATAGCTAATATTTCACTTTGTTGAATTTCCATTTAGTCAACTTTTCCCCCAAAAAAATAAATTAAAAGACTGATTTATAGTTTAAAGGCAGGTTGCTATATTTTAACTTTGAACAGACAGAATGGTCTCTATAAATAATTAAAGCACTATCATGGCAGAAGATTGTTGTTTATGAGCCTGAAACCTAACACATCTCATTAATAATTCTGCATCCTCATAAACAACATCTGAACATGCAAGCCATGTTCAAAACAATAAGAGTGGTATACACCAGGCATGACAATTTATATCCCAAGTCCATTTAGCCAATCTTTAAAACAAGTTATTTGTCATGACAGCCTTTCTTGTTCATGCATCTAGTGGAGCAGCAGCTAATGGGTAGTATGACAATGTCATTTAACTCCCAGGTCTTCCTATTTCCTGGTCACCTAGACCAGAATTAAAGGCAAACAATGGCCAAGAGCATCAAAACATCAACGGAGACCACTTCCTTCCATCCAGCTATTCTTGCTTTCAACCTTTGTCACACAGGGCTGGGTGTCAGTCTGAAGTTTAGTTTGAGTGACAGCACTTATAAATGCCAATAGCATCCTCTCAGCTGCTTCTGAGATGGAGTGAAGAGGGAGATCTTTGTTGCACCCAATGAGAGCGGGATGCTATTTTAAGACACAGGAGTGCAGGAGCTTTGTTCAAGAGTTTCATTTATCATACAGCTGTCAAACTACGGTCGTTTAAAACTAAATCATGTCTGCAAACAGTAACTTTGACATCCATTTTGAAGACAAAAAAAACAGAATTAATAATGGCAATAGTAAATATTTGAAAAATCTCATCAGATCATGTCTGTACAATTATTTAAAAAATACAATATGCAACAGTGTGTAACGTAAATGTGTGACCAGCAAGAAGCCTTCAAATTATACGATCCAGTTTTTCAGTGCTGCTTTATGGAAACCAGAGTGTAGACCTAAATGCTTTAGCAAACTTCATGTGTGCTAAAAGTACAAAACTTTAATTCTAAATTGTGCCAAGACTCAGAGGATTTGTCAGAGGTATACCAAGATTTCAATGTGGATATGATAAATATTTGATTCCCTGACGAAGGCTTGTATATCGAAACATGTCGGAGTGTTTTAAAGGTTTAATAAGACCAAGCACAATAAAGGCTTTTTAATATTTCTAAAGAGAGTGCCTTGGAGTTTCCTGAATTTTTGCAACATATGATTATCCCATGCAAAGAGCACATCAAGGAAACATTTTGAGTCCTGGAAGTGGACCTCTACAGACATATGATTAATCTATATTTTAAGCCATAAGAAGATGAGAAGGGGAGACAGTATGTGCCCTTCATATTAGTTTTTTAACCAGATGGTGCATATATGTGAAAAATCTCTTTCAAGTTATCCAGAATTATTAGACGAATATGAAAATCTGTAGCATGCTTAAGATTTTAATAAAATAACAATTCATGAAGAAGAAATCACATGCATGCACCATCATTGAATTTAAAACAAGCATGATTCCTTGTTTCTCCAGAATTAAAAACAGGTACAAATGCATAATTTAATACTCGTAAATGTTTTAGAAAATACTCACTTGAATCTTCCCTGGCAGTGCTGGCATTGGTCACCAACCCATCCACGATCACAGACACAAGATCCGTTCACACACCTGCCTGACAGGCAGTTCTTCTCACAGGGTTTAGATGGAGAGCAGTCTGATATCAGCACCAGGGAGAACATCACACAGAGCCATAAATATCTCTGCATGCCCTGCAGTCTCTGTCTGACCAGAAACAGCTCAGGTCTGAGCATCCTCTTCCCGGCATTCATGGTTTTAGGATGCTGCACTGTTGAACTGGGTATCAATATCTTAGGGCCTTTCTTCCCTGCTTACTGGTGGCCAGATTGTTTCAATTATAACAGCAGGGGAAACCGTTCACTTATAGATCATGCATATTCCTTAAACATCAGCGATAGTATCCCGAAATCTAGGCAATCGTTTAAAGGAAAACCTCCAGATCCGAGCGTGATAAGACAAAATCAGCATAAACACAGGCATATTAAATCAACTGTCTCGCCTCATTGTGTTCCAAACAAGAGCAGGAATTTCCTACGTTACCTCCTGCAGTTACAGGGCTGGAAAATAATTCCCCATAACATTGAAAAAAATCTTTCCTCCCGGGTCATTACCATAACTCACGAGATGTGGTATTTCCAGCTTTAAAGCATCATATTATTCAACGGTCTTATTCTGATCCCGTCCGCAGCCATTTTAAAGCGTAAACATTCAGCTGGCTGCTCTAATACACAGCTGGTGTGCTTTCAAGCCTTCAAACCTTGAGCTTTTCGTGGCTAAACGTTCATATGCCACGTGAAAACAAGCTAAATGAAGAAGCCTTCTGAAGAAAAAGCATCCTTTATGATGGCAGCAGTGAGTAACATGGATGTTGTTTCTGCTGTTGTCCGTTGCGCTGAGGGATTTGGAAAACCTGGGCAACTCTCCGTTATTCGCATTTTTTTCGCTATTTCTTAGGCTCAACGTGACAAACTCCTTGTAAAAAGTGTCGCCCCTCAATATAGATATATATCCTCTTCGTCCCAGGTCGCCGAAACCCCCTCAGCGTGCGAATTTTGGCCCCCTCGACCAGCGTTTAATATCCCATAGTACGAGCAGCTCGCGCTGGCTTGCTGCTCCTCAGGTTGGAGCAAACTCAACACGGAGATGTCCGCGCATGCGCACTGGGAAGGGGATACATTTAAAGAGACAGAGGGACAGTGTGTGCATCCTCCTTAAGAATGTCCATTGCAGTACTTGAGAAGCTTCATTAAACTGTTTGTGTTATACTTATAAGGGAATGTGTGAAAGCCCAACATTTCCCATGTAAATAAAGTTGATTGTATAGTACATTATGTGGAACATTGACAGTCAGTCAAGACAACAATATGGCAAGCACTTCTAAGATACAAGATTATTATTGCTTTACCTATAATGTGCAATGTAACAATTGCTGAGGACAGTCCAGTATGCTCCAGTAAATGTAAAATTAAACAAAAACATTTTGTTAAATGTGTAGCCTACTTTATCCTAATTCTAAATTAGGAATCTACATCCCCACTAACTAGGTTTTATGACCCAGATTCTCTTCACACTTTAAGCCTCCATCTTAAAAATGGACTTTTGCTCTTCTCTTAAGCATTTAGGTGCATATTATGCCCTTATATGCCAGCTGCTCTTTAAGTTCCTTTATTAATCACTCTTTTACGCACCATAAACATATGATATTATTAAAGTCTACCATCTCAAACCAGGAAACATTTTTTCTGTCTTCAACAGTCCAAATTTGGTGAGCTCTTGCAAATTGTAGCCTCTTTTTCCTATTTGTAGAGTAGATGAGTGGTACCCGGTGGGGTCTTCTGCTGTGGTAGCCCATCCGCCTCAAGGTTGTGCGTGTTGTGGCTTCACAAATGATTTGCTGCATACCTCGGTTGTAACGAGTGGTTATTTCAGTCAAAGTTGCTCCTCTATCAGCTTGAATCAGTTGGCCCATTCTTCTCTGTATTCTAGCTTCAACACGGCATCGCCCACAGGACTGCCACATACTGGATGTTTTTCCCTTTTCACACCATTCTTTGTGAGAAAATCCCAGTAACTGAGCAGATTGTGAAATACTCAGACCGGCCCGTCTGGCAGCAACAAGCATGCCACGCTCAAAATTGCTTAAATCACCTTTCTTTCCCATTCTGACATTCAGTTCAGGAGACTGTCTTGACCAGGACCACACCCATAAATACATTGAAGCAACTGCCATGTGATTGGGTGATTAGATAACTGCATTAATGAGAAATTGAACAGTCGTTCCTAATAATACTTTAGTTGAGTGTAGATATAGATATACTAGTGGCTAGGGTGTGTTTGTGTTTTTTACCATGCAAAATATAACATATTCATGCATAAATCTGCCCATTGTTATATATGCATTCAATAAAACACTCAGTTCAGCTGGGAATTTGATATTCCACACAGACAATTACTAGCTCTTGCAATGACTCTCACACCTCAGACTTCCCTTTTTAGATCATTCCCGTCACAACAGCCCCATTCAGTCAGGCACTGAACAGAATAACAGAAGAATATAACAGAAGAAGAGAACTGTATGGTTAAAATACAAGGGTATCCATTCTATCAAGCTAAAAAGCACATTTAAAGTGAAAAGAACAGCATTCGACACTTTTTCATAAACGTTATTAATTTAATTTATCTATGTTTCACCTATTTAATATTTGCACATTTTCAACTTTCACATTTACACAATATTCCTGTCTATGAACAGTGGTTCCTCACACATTCACTGCTACATTCTTTCATGGCCCCACTGAGAAACATGACACTATCCTCAGACCTTCAGGAATGAAAGAATCAGATCCTCGGGCTAATAGCTGATCCGCACATTGACAGCACATGCATGTCCTGGCCTGTCAGAGAGCACATGTGTCAGCGACCCGCTATAGTAAGATAACCATATATTGTCATGTGCAAAAACACAGGTGATTTACAATCGATTGGCCTGCACTTCAGGCATGCCATAAATGCTTCTATAAACCAAGCACCATAGTGCCCCCAGGTGGTAAAACTTTAAATATATGGCATAGCTGTCCTGATCTCTGTGAATGACAACTACTCATGCTATTACACACAGCTCTGTTTCTAAAGTCAACGCTATAATGCACTGTTACATTCTTATGTACTTCGTCTGTTCAGTGCCTATGGTGAAAAATTGTATTATGAGCAGAAGGTAATTAAATATTATTAAATTATCCGAGGCAATGCAGATATCTATATTGACTCGTGAGGAGGAGGTGGGGGTTGTAACTCACACAGCGATTTCTCATGATTTCTCTTTGTTCTTAATGCCATTAAAGTATGGGTGGACACAGAGTCTGGGAGCAGAGGAGTTGAATCTTAATCCCCGACTAAGAGGGATTAGTATCCAAGTACACTCATTGCAGACATTGAAAGAGTCTAAAAAAACAGGTTCGGCAATTCGGCAAGAGACTATCATATTGCTTTAGATAAATATCAGTGTGTGATGGTGCATATTTCTTTCCTATCCGAAATCCATTTTAATTAAACATTTTTAATAATGTTGTTTAGTTTTGGTTTAGGTGTACAATTACAAAAACACTAAATTATTACTTTCCCTTAAATGGATAGGAACATTAAAATACTATTAAAATTACAGAAATTTTGATAGTATTTTAAGATTCTTTACAAAAGAAATTAATTATTTCATTTCAGGTAGGCTACGCATTCAATTGATCAAGGGTGACAAAGACTTTCACATTGTTACAAAGGATTCCTATATCAATAAACAGAAGTATCATTGTTCTATTGACTTTATAATCATGAAATAGTTCTGAAAAAAATATCATGGTGTCTATAATATATATATATATATATATATATATATATATATATATATATATTTATATATATATATATGCACAATGTTTTCAACTGTGAAATACCCTGAATACTGGAGTAATGAAACTGAAAATTCAGCTTGCCATTCACAAGAATAATTTACATTAAAAAAAAAATTAAATAGAAAATAATTATTGCAAGTTGTAATATTTCACAATATTAATATCTGTACTGTATTTTTGCTCAAATAAACACAGCCAACTGCAACCTTTTATATAGCAATTTATTGCTATTTCCCAACGCATCAGTACTCCAATGAGTTTTTGAAATACTCCATGTCACATTTTCTGTTAAAAAATATTGCTTTGATTTTCAATTTTCTATTTTGTCCATAACATGAAAACATATATAAGAATGGAACATTTGCTGGACCCAGAACAAACACATTAAATGAGATATTTATTTATCATCAAACCAAAATAACTATTATCAACAAGAAAATATTTTTTTACATCAAATAAAAAGACACACTAACCCGCTCTCAACTTTAATAGCTTGTCAATATGTGATAAAAAACAATATAAAGAAAAGAAAAGCCTAGTACTTACATCACTTTTGGGCTTACATAGTTAAATAATGACAGTGCCAACTGGTGTTTGTCAAAACAATATCAGTGCAGTTTTAACTTTATCTAAAAATCTAAATAATGATCATTTATTTCTTTTGGCACCATAAGGACTAGTTAAGTGGTCTTTAAATAGAAACAATATAACAAAACAAAAATGGCTTTGATAATGGTTTTTGCACTGTTGTAAATTTCAACAGCACATTGACACCACCTGTTTTATCCATATTTACAAGTACCATATATGGCCATGCAATTGGATGCACAGGGATAGTGAAAGAGACCACATCGAATCAAAGCGGACCAGGCAATTTCCTACAATTCTCTCACTGAGAATGTAATTTGTGTATCAGATGGGCAATTTCATCCCCTTTTAGTCACTGTTGTGATCTCCATCATCACCCTTAGATTCAGATGGGTCAGGCTTTTGCTTTGATTTTGCTTTCTTGGCATTCTTTTGTTGCTCTGATGGCTTTGGGCAGGGCTGCAGAACCCGTGATATATCTGCCAATGTCCAACATTCTTCCTTCAATGCGTGTTCTTCCAATGTGAATTGACCCTGCTTCGTCCGGGACAGTTCTTTAATGTGAGCACAGGACAACAGACCTGCAGGGGTAAAACATTATAGAGTAAATTAATTAAGTTATTAACATTTATAAACATTTAATAATATTACATGTATCATTATTATACTACCTTTGGCCAGATCATCAACCAGACTTCTGACATAAAACCCACCTCCACACTCCACATCTAAATGCAAATAGTAAATTTAAAGTAAAAGGTTTAAATGAAGCTGTTTAGCATGACATAAAATGATTTTTATCCCAAAAATTTTAACTCTGTTAAAGTCATGAATAGAATTAAATAAAAATGGATAATTTAATAGTTGCAGTTTTTATCATAAATGATTTATCCATGCCCATTTTTTTTTATTAATTTGTCCTCAATCACTAATCAAAATAACATCCCCTCCCTATTGCAGTGACAGCTGTTCTCTTCTCTGATCTCTGATAATGTGTTTACTGGCATGAGGATGGGGCAACTTGTCACTCACATGAGATCACAGCAATAGCAAAACACAATCCAATCAGTTCCCAATGGACAAAATCAAGTCCAATTATTCTTGTTTGAAAATTTGTTTCACTCACACATCACAATAGGGAAGAAAACACTATCCAACTTCCGTTTCATGCCACCTTAAAACACTGTTGTTATGAAAATGAATTTTCTATGTAATTGTGTATAGGAAAGAACATACATGCATACAATCAAAAATTTCTAAATGACTAACCTATGGTGAAAAGTGGGGGGCTGAAGTCTTGTAAAGACAGACTGTACACTGTAACTGGACGTGCAGGTTTAGCCTCAACCTCTTGACCTTGCTTGAGAAGGACAGACATACGCTTGCCATCCTTCTTCAGTGCTGAATATCTTTAAATGCAAATATCAGAATGTCTATGAGATCAAGAAACTACTCAATGAGGAGTGCATTATATATCAAGCAGAATGAATTGACTTACAAAGGCGGAACCTGCATAATTTCACCCGTAAACTCTTTCAGCTTCTCCTCAAAAGCCTCTTTTGTGATGTGATCTGGGGAAAAAAAAACAAGAACAAAACTTTATACACTGACTTCCTTTAGATATACATTCCATTTTAACAGCCAAATAATATGATTCTCACCATAACTCTTCTCTTCAACAACACTTCCAGTGACGTCAAGAGTGTCAGTTGCTTTGCCTAATTCCCCAACAGCTCTGTATTTCTATGAAAAAAGGCCATAGAATGTAATGTCACAGTAATCAAAGATGGTAATCAAAGATGGGAATGAAAGTGTGGAAAGACATGTAAACTAAATGTAACTAAATGTAACTTACCTTTGATCCCGCAAGCATTGTGGTGAGCATCTTTGTTCCTTCACCAATTCCAACCACTGCAAAACATCATTTTTTAAGCTGAATATATTTTATATTACATCATGTAGTTTTAATGAAGAAGATACTTGATTATATTTACCAAGTACACCAGACGCATTGCTATCCAGGGTGCCGCCATGGCCAATTTTTAAAGGTTGCTTCTTCCTTTTCCGAGGGTTGGGATTTGCAACACCTGCTTCTGTGTATAGATAAACTCGTCATACAATAAAAAGTATTCTGATAATTGCCTTATGACTATCTAATCCCCAAATGCAGAGGACTGACATGGAAATGGATGTCTCACAGGTCAGGTTTCCAAAAAAACAACAACAATAACTTAAAAACGCACCTACCTTTTAAAAGCGCCTTCTTCAGTGTGTTTAACACGTCAGCTGAGGTGGGACCCTTTTCCTTATAGATGGCAAATATACCATGCAGAGACTGCAGTTTGGATAATGAACCGTTCTGTAAAGTTGACACACCAGCCATGCTTGTGTTCTTGATTTTACGCGGCGCAAAATTATGATGTCATTCACGTGTCGGTATTTGTAGTTCTTTCAAGAGCGACCGATGACATTAGCAGACCGAAATATCTCACTCATTCCACTGCGAAGTTAAAATGTTTTGTTTGGATTTGTTAACGGGGGGAAAGAAGAACAATTACACAAAAACAAAATATTCCTTCTTAATCTACTTTATTTGTTGACAATATTTTATATACATAAATGTAAATTTTCAGGTCAGAAACCACTTTTCAATGTTTTGCTTATTGAAATACAACATTACTTTGGGACTATCTTTGACTCATGTAACAAGAAGGCTTTAAAAACTATTGAAATATGCAAGTCTTTTAATATTTTCCTTTGATATGTATTTTTCTGATTAGTTATATACCACATATAGTTATACGTACATTTTAGTATACAGTATTATGATATAATTATTATGACACTATAATTATATATACATATTAGTTATATATGTAATCTTTTTTGTATACTTTGTATATTAGTTATATATGTAGTCTTTCTTTGGCAAAAAAAAAAAAAAAAAAAAAAAAAAAAAAAAATCCACTGCGAAGTTACTGATTCCTGTCCCGGGATGAACTTGTAAATACCAGGATCTGATTCTCAAAGCCACATGCAAATCTGCGAAAACTGACTCTAGATCAGTTGCGGCTGGCAGACTATTACATCGCGTGCTGCGTGCGCGCATGAACAGGGAACTGGGCCTTATCCATAAAATAGAGTATGTGATTTTCTGCTTCTTTGGGCCTATAAAGATTTTTGTCCATCGTATTTTACTAACTCGTATAAGAAAAAAAAATCTAGCAGTGTATGTATCGCTAATTTTTTACAGTCTATGATCAGGTATGGTCAATTATTAATAGGTAGGTAGCCTCATAGACAGTAGGGTAGTCTAAACGTGAGGCCTACTAATCATAATTCATAGGCACAGTAAAATATTAAACTACCACATGATGGCGATATTTAACCACTATGTAGGCTACTGAAGCAGTTTTTAGATAGGATAACCAAGAACAATTTGTTCTACATTACAGAATTTAAGAAAAAAAAATCCCTTATAGACGTTGTATAGCTAGGTATGGCTTATTTTTACATCGTTGTTGTAATTGTTTTAAATATGTTTATTTGTTTTATAATGAGAGTCATAGGTGTAATAATATTACATTTAAATAGTAGGCTACAAACACAATGACATTTAGACCTATCGTCGGAAAAAAACATGCTGGAAATGTATAATATATAACACGTATACTAAACTAAACAATTATAAATGGTTAAAGTCCACAAAACAATAGTTATTCGATTCCAAATGATCTGCTGCCTTCAGCTCTAACTGTAGCCACATACCGTGCAGTAGTCGGTCCATCACACAGGACACGCCCATTGTGTGCCTCTGGTTCCCCTTCTTCTCTCGCCTCGCCTCTTCTCGCGCAGTGGTGATCACTGATGCCGAGCTCACGAGCTGGTCACGGTCACGGACACAGAGCTCACACACCTTCTATTTATCTGAAGTCGGGGGACTATAGCCTATTTTGATCTGAAAGGAACGTTGCCGACCATCATCATTTCAGGAAGAAAATCCACAGCTTTTCCTACTGCATCATGTCAACGAGAGGTAACCAGGTTTTTTTTTTTTTTTTTTTTTGTAGTTTTAAAGTGTCATTTTAATTTGCGAGGACAAAATAACGCCACTTTTGAACTTGACTGTCATATCTCTCTTTTCACCTGTCTGTTTTTGCAAACTAATGCTACGTGCAGCATCATAAAGAATAAGAGCAATAGCATCTGTAGAATATAGGCTATTTAATATTTGTCATCAAACTTTGATTCAGCTGAGATTATGTGCCTGATTAATTATAATTGTCTGTTTAGCAAATATAATGTTTGGTATTGACTTATTAACCTTGCTGCTTAAGAAAAAGTTATATTTTCAGGTGTTTTATGATGGAGTTTTATTTAGATTATTGATGGATTAACACAATTTGTGTTAAAAGAAAAAACTCTGGGAGACTTTGGCAAACGGTGTCCTTTTCTCTGGTTAATTTCCCTTTTGGGAATTTAATTTCATAATATCTCATATAGTTTGGGGAGTATTTATTGTGTAGTTTTACAGACTTAAAAAATGAAGAGAACAGAAGGGTTAGAGAAAGCAATTACTTTGAGTTCAGGAAAGAGCACTGAGAAGAAACCAAGTAAGATGCCCATTAGACTGTATTATTAGCATTTTGCCTCTCACCATTGGATGCTCTTCCTTTCATATCAGCATCACGCGAGATGATGCTGTGTTTATGCCCACTGAATGCTTCTTTTTATTATTCGTGCTTTGACACTGACAGTTCAAATGGTTTCTGGACTTCAATTAGACTCACCGCAAGCACTGCAGATGATTTGTGGTGCCGAGTCTATTTAAAGAATCAGGCTACTGCTGCCACGAGCCACAGTCAGAAGCTTCTACATGCTATAATTACAGCATGTGTTTAAAAACTTGCATGTCCAGGAAATTATTCTTAAAAAGTGTTGTTAAATTATTCATTTAACTTTTGTGACTTCAGTGTGACAATTGAAATGCCATTATCACTGGCCAGTGATAGTTCATAGTTTTTTTTTTTTGTTTGTTTTTTTGTTTGTTTGTTTTAGTAGGTATAGTTGTTCTCAAGAATCTTCAAATGGTACAGTTATTATTAGCTTGTAGTCCTCTTTTTGAAATAAATCTAAATGACCAAAGCTGCCGTACCTAAAACTGAAGTTGATGCAGAACAAGTCTGTATAGATCTGTGGAGGTTTTTGGCCTCAGAGTCTGAGGCTCAGACATGTCTGGAAGAGAGTTTAACTTTGATCTTGAGTTTGATTTTCAGACGGTTACATTTTTGGTGAAGTCCCATTCATACTCCTGTCTTGCAAGTGCTAGTCCATGTTTTTCTTACCATGTCCCCATAACCCCTAGATCCTGGGGTATAGAGTTCATGTTATCCTTTGCACTTGAGATCAAGAAGGTCCAGTAATTTAATTTTAATCAGTGAGGTCACTGGAGTGCAGTTGTAACACCAAACATCTGTAAAAGTATGGAATTAGTTTGACAGAGAAAGAAGACAGACTGTGCTAGTTGTCACACAGGGAGGTTGTCAGAAGGGCTGTATTTCATTATATTTAAGTTTTTGTGTCAAATGTAGACCTACAAATGCACAAATGTGTTTAATTATTTTGCATGTTATAATTGTTGACTGTTTAGATTTAGCCGAGAAGCTTATTCAATGGCAAGTTTATTGTGGCTTAATCTCAAAAAATTGCTGTGCAGGCAGGGGCACGTTGTCACAAATAGTTAATGTGTGTTAAAAGAACTGTATATTTTTCTATTGGTGAACATATTCAATTACTTTTTTGTAACTTTAAGGTGTGTAAGTAACTATATAGAAATATTCCCTGGTGTAAAAATGTGACAGCTCCGATCTCCCTTATTCAAAAGAACAAACGAGTAAATGGGGTGGTGGTGGATAAAACACATGGCTTTGGTGTGAGAGACCCAGGTTTGAATCCACTGTGAGACACCAATGTGTCCCTGAGCAAGACACTTAACCCCTAGTTGCTCCAGAGGCGTGCGACCTCTGACATATATAGCAATTGTACGTCACTTTGGATAAAAGCATCAGATAAAAATGAATAAATACTAACTGGTTCATATATCCATGGTATATTTTTCTCTTTCCCTATATCTCCATTTCTCAGAACCCAAGATCATTGTCAGCCCCTAGGGAAGCCCAGTTAAACCTGTCAGCTGAAATCAGTGTGAGAATCTGAAAAGTAAACAGTCTCCAACAACATCCAGCGAGTAGGAATCTCTCAAGACTTGCTTTTTTTTTATCAGAGCAGTGGTACCACTGTTTTCTTTCCCAACAGCCCTAACATTAATTCCCCAGGAAAGATAAATTCGTGACAGCCTTATGGAGAGTTTTTGAGAAGGAGAAGGAGTTTCTTAAATCATTCTAAATTATGAAAACTTGTGAGTTATTTCCATACTGATTAGACTGAGGAAGGGAAAAGAGTTGTGCTCTATTTATCACTGTCCAAATTCAGGTCATCCATTCCCCTGTAAGATATGTCTCTTATCATTGCTTTAAGTGGCTGTCAGACTATAAGACTTGTCTCTTGATGGGGTGAGCAGGATGGACGCCAGAGCACTTGTAGTTTTGCTGCAGTAGAATAGAACCTACACTGTTTAGCTTTGCCTCAGACACAGAAACACAATCACTTAACTTCAGTGGAATGACACATCATCATTCCTGCTGTTCAGCTCACTGCTACACTTTCTTTGTGCCCTGCTCATTCACTCGAGTTGACACAGAATTGCATTCACTGTACTATACTAATAGTATGAATCATTCTCTTGCTCATAGCTTCAACACAGTCAATTAAGCTAAATAAATGCATCCTAGGATATACGGTTTTTACAATATAAGGTAATGGCACTTCTCTCAAGCTTTTATGCAACAGTTCTGTAAACAAGTGGTTAAAGTCGGGAATGAAAATGAAGGTGAGATAGTTTTTTCTTCCCTAGTGTAGTGGCTTCTCGAACAAGAAAAAATGTTGGGTGGCACTTGATTTTGTCCATTACTCAATTGAATCGTTGGATTGTTGTGGTTTGCTACTGCTGTGATCTCATGTGAGTGACAGGTTGTCCTACCCTCACCGAAAAACACGTCATCAGAAAAGACAAGAGATGTCGGTGCAAGAGGGAGGGGAAGTTAATTTGATTGAAGATGTCAAAAAATGATGTGCATGAAAAAATGATTTATAAGAAACGCTTTTACAGTGCTGTTTTGTTCCTGAATGAATCAGTATTTTGAGTGAGTCATTCAATAATATTAATCACATGCTACACCACTGAATGTTTGGGATTGACAGTCTTAACGTTGACTTTCAAACTGGCTTGTTAATGCAACATTACATTTGGTATTCAAGTCTCTACTTTATGATCACTTGTGCTAGCTTTGAATATCGAACCACAGCAATAGTTTTTATTCTAAATGAATCAATGGTTTTGAAAGAATTGGTTGACAAAATTATTCAATGACTCACTTGATTCACTTGACAAAAATTTAATGTGCAAAACTGTCCAAATGCTAAAGTTTAAGAACTGGATATTTAAGATGCCTTAATCTTATTCTAAGTCTTTGAACGGCAAGATGCTGACCTTTAGCCGTTGGCTCTGTTTCTTTGTGTGGGCTTGGTGTTGCTCTGCTCTGCAGATCTGCCACAGTTAGAATGACCAGGGGAAGTGGAGCATGCTTGCTGATTGCTGGGGTTTCAGCCTCATGAAAGCCACAGGCCTTTAATTGTTGTTCTAGGCTTAATTAAGCTTGATCCCACCAGGAAGCTGCCCCTCTGCCTCTCTGTTCAGAGCCCGGACCCACTACATTCCTATAACTAGGATGTCACTTCTCTTTGGATGAGCTGGTCAAGTGGAGAGGGGGAAGGGGTGATGGAAGAACCAGTGGCAGGACTTGAACTTGCAGTCCTGGGTTATGTCACCATCTCAAAGTATTTGAACCCATGATGCATACTTTGGCATTCTGCATTTGTTCCTCTTTCTATGTCCATTCCACTTTTTATTGTTAGAGGTTCCACAGAGATCCTGTATGAAGTCACATCAAGCTGCCCCTAAAACAATGGCACGAGCTGGGCAGGAGCCAGAGGAATGAGAGTTAGAAACATTCCCATGTGTTCAGTTCAGTGGGCTTTGTTTTTAGACATGTTCTACACAATCATGTGCTTATAAGATAACCTCGGTTTGATTCAGTCCAGGCCTCATGTAGCAGTGGCGACTGACATCTCAATGCACTCTAGCCAAAAACACCAGCAGTTTTATAAATAATTCTATGAGTAAAGACAGCACAAAATATTTCATTGACATTTAAAGGATTAGTTCAAATTGAAATTAATGTAAAGGTATATGACTTTCTTTTTTCAGCCAAACACAATCAGATTTTATACTAAAAATATCCTGGCTCTTCCAAGCTTTATAGTGGGAGTGAATGGTACCTTACATTTGTAAACCCATAAAAGCACACACATCCGTCATAAAAGTGATCTATATGGCTCCAGTGGGTTAATAAAGACCTTTTATGATGGATTAATGCACTTTTTTTTGGCTTCAAGATTGTTTGTACTCATCTATCCATCTGTCCGTCCATCTATCTATTCATTTTGACATCCGAAAATGGAAAAAAAAAAAAAAATTGCTACAATAAAATGTATTACAAATTATTGTGTAAATTTAGCCTGATTTGAGAATGCTCCAATGGGCATCCCGTGCTTTGGTATAGGCAAGAATATCTGAACCTTTTTAATTTGATTATTGCAAAAGGAGTCATATCAGTCACAAATAGAATTGTTTTACAAATATTTCATAAAATGTTGCAGAATCTGTTTTATATTTTTTATATAAATATTTAATATATATAGGCAGGTGTGTGAGGACCAGATGGAACACATCATTCTGATTCCAGCTGACCACACACTCCTGAGCCCTGTATTCCCCGTGGGCTGCTGATTCTGTGCTTCTGCACTAAAAAAAAAAAAAAACCCTCCTGATGAATGCTTCGTCTGCGCTCAGCTCCACAGCCGCTTGAGAGTCTTCAGATTAAATGCTTAGCTTCAATTGGAATCTATTTTACATTGCGTTTTCTTTAATGTGTCAGGCCACATTTTCCTGAGGCCTGTTTCATGTCAAATCCAGTTCCATTTCCTTAGTTTATGGACAGAAGTCCAGCTAGAGACCAGTGGGAGAAAGGGCTGCTGATATTACTGGCTACCAGCCGACTTTTGTCCCAATAATTTCCCGTGTTATTGTAAAAGATGTGGCTAAAAGTAAACCTACAGATCCCTCTCAAAACAAAGGATCATTATGCTTTACACTGTAGTAAAAAAATCTTAATCACAAAAGTGATATTTGATCCCTCTTTGCCTCCTTGCCTCATTAGTGACCTTGTGAAAATATGTGTATTTTGTGTACACTTTGTATGTGTATGTGTAATGTATGTGTCTGATTTTGTCTACATGCAGAAAGACAGAAAAACCTAAAAAAAAAAAAAAATCCAATGAGGAAAATGGATTAATAAACAGAAAAAAATAAATGTTTCTGAGGTTAGATGATTAATTAATAATTGTAATTAACTCAGTAGTCAATGGAAAGTCAAAGTGTGTGCAAATCTCGATTTAGACCCTGACAGTGTTAACAAACAAGATGATCGTGCTAAATGGATTTCAACCACGGAGTTTGCAAGCATGCAAGGATAATATGAAAAAATAAAATACATTATAACCTCTCTAAGTTCATCAGCCTCAGGATGGGAAAAACAGCAACAACACTCTGATATAACTTATTACTTAATAATTTCTATAAAAAATGTGTCTAAAAGAAAATTGTGACAGGTTTTTGTAGTATTGTGGTTGCTTTTCTTAAAAAAAATATTGACTTGCCTAAGTAAGACCGCCATCATTTATTTTAGTTAATGTTGTTTCAGTACATCTCAGTAGTAATCCTGTACTCCTAATTGATCCACTTATGAATATTGATGCATGTTGTCCACTTAGGATAAACTGAAGACAGAATCCGATTAGACTGGCAAGATCTTGTAATCTTTTGAGCAATATTGAGCGCAGTGTTTGCGGTTTTCCTGGTAAAGTGTGTTTGTAGGTCATCTATAAGGTCACAGCAGTACATGAGGTCTTAATTGCTGCATCCAAAAAGACCACCTGCAGTGAGAGCAGACGCAATCACATTAATTAAATCTAAGCCGGGCACAGTTGCATTAATAACAGCTCTCCAGACTGTGGCTTGGGAGCAGCACACGCAGACTCCTAACAGGATCGGACATTACTGAAACAGTGGCATCCGTTTTGTTCCCCAGGCCAGTGCCCTGTGTGTTTCTAGCACTGTTTTGAACCCTCATGTTTACCCAGCCTTCTGTCAACCCATAGGATAGGCTATAGGAACTGACCGTCTGATACAGTGATACCACAACTAGTGCTCAGGAGAATCTCCTAAAGCCAAATTTGAGATATTTGGAGCATTTGTCGAGGCATTTTGGTGTCTGAATGAGTTATTTTAACCCGCCAGCTCAGAGGATGATCAGGCCTGTCTGAATGATGCACGATGACATGGCACAGTCAGGGCTTTTTTAAAACAAATTTCTTAATGCTACAGTCCTGTTACCCATGTACATACAACTTATTATAAGAATTACAACTATGTACTACCTACCCCTACCCCTAAACCTACTCCTAACCCATGTACTGTAAGTACACGCAAGTACAAGTCTACTTATGAATAAGGGTCTTAGCGAAAATGATTGGTCATTTAAAAAATAAATAAAAGAGTTTAAGTTTTATAAGTACAAATGCTCGCCTTGCTCTGTTCTGTGATGAGCGTTTGTGACTCTCCTGTTCAAACTTGTTCATCAAAATGAACAAATTTTTTTTCGAGTCATGACTCGAAAGGTCAGATAAGACCCTTATTCATTGTCTGGTGTTGTTTAAAGCCCTTCGAAGCTGCACTGAAACTCTCATTTGAACCTTGAACCGTTTGGTTCCCAATGAAGTCCATTAAATGGAGAAAATCCTGCAATGTTTTCATCAAAAACCTTGATATCTTTTCGACTGAAGAAAGAAAGACTTGGAAATCTTGGATGACATGGGGGTGAGTAAATTATCAGCAAAAGTACTCCTTTAAAAAACATAACACAAAATAAAACAATATACACACAAAAAAACAACATTCACCTAATTCAAAACAAACACACCACTACAAAAATGTATTTTTGCCTAGCATTAATAAATATAATCATAGATATATCATCTAAATCAATCTTCAGGAGCCTTAAACCTGCTTTCTTCCCAGAAACTTTCTTAACTAAAGGGGTAAGAAAAAAATGTGAATTAAATGATATGATGAAGAATGTTTATCAAATACTATCTCAGGGTAATTAAAATTACAGATTTGAAAATAAACTGCATCCAGTGAAGATGCCTTCTAATATTGAGTGGAGACCATTTATGTAAGTCATGCATAATACACCGGTGTGTAAAAAATTACCATTCAACAACAAATCTACACAAATTATGAGCAAATGATTAGTTGGGGCGGTAGGGGCTCAGTGGTTCATGTTCCTGTTATGTAAGAATTAAACCATAATAAAGAGTTGAAAGAAAGACCAACTGTATTGTCGATAAAGATAAAGAAAGCCCCTGTAAGGTCACCACTGTCTAATGTTAAATATACATAGTCAATTTTAGAAGAGCACACTGTTGAATAATTTGCCCTTAATCCAGATTGAGAAGGTGATAAAATATGATTATTTTCAAGATACTTTGATAATTGATTATAAATTAGGCATTTTTTTTCAAATACTTTTGCAATAACATTATTGATATAATTCTGTGGATCTAAAATATCGCTTCTTTCGGTGCATTAGCAAATAGATTTTTGAGTTATGAACCCATTAAAAGCATAATGCTCAAATGTTAAGAGTTAAGACACACAGGCACTATTAGATGCTTTTATGGTGTTCTAAACAGGCACAAAGTAATAAAGTGGCAAGAGATAAAATCGATTTTTTCCATTAACTTTTGTCCCAACCATTTGCAACTAGCGAATGTAGAGAATTTTCCCATTCAAAGTCCCACTTAAAAGGGATACTCCACCCAAAGATGAAAATTCTGCCATCATTTACTCAAGTTATTCCATTCCTGTATGTGTTTCTTTCTTCTACTGAACACAAAATAAGATATTCTGAAGAATTTAAATAACCAAACAATTGATGTGCCACATTGACTTCCATGAGTCCATACTATGGAAGTCAAGGGGGTCTTTAAACTGTTTATCCATATTCTTCCAAATAACTTATTTTGTGTAGCAGAAGAAAGAAATCCATTCAGGTTTGGAACAACTTGAGGGTTGGTAAATTAGGACAGATTTTTAATTTTTGGATTATTATGGATAAACTAAAGGAATACATTATCAATGTATTCATTTAAAAAAAGCTAACTTTTCAAAGTGACAAATACATTGGCTAGAGACATTTAAAGCTTGTGAATGTGACCATTTTTAAATGTTAAGAGCTTTGCTTGTGGTATCACATCTGATTAGGACAGTGTTAGATTTGTTTTTTCTTGCTTGCTTGCATCTTGTTCTCCTCAGAGACTTTATTGCTGTTTGCTCTGGTGCTCGTGTTTCAGGGACTCTCTTAAGGGCTGCAAGGGCTCTTAAGGTTTGATTCTGATGTTGGCTCAAGGTCTGAAGGTCGTCCAAACAAACAAACACCCCCACAATGTTTCCGAGCAACCTTTGATATGGTGGGCCGGTCTGTTTGCACGGTAGACCATAATCGCCAGGAATATAACTCAAACCAGCCTCATGTAAAATACAGAGGGGAAAGAAAGAAAAAAAAAACTCCTCTTAACTGGAAAGGATTACAACATCATGAAAGAATTTCCCCAACATTTCCTCTTTAAGTGAGTCCAATGAGCACAGGCAGTTATTGAAGACAAAGAGCAGGAGGTTTGGTTGTAACAATATTCTCTCTCAATCGTAACCATTTAATGCAAGGTTGATACGACTCTTTTTCTTCCTCTTTCTCACAGTCTCACAGTGTGCTTTTGCGTTTTGAACCATGGAGCAGATGTGGCACATGCCTACTGTGCTGTGTTGTTGAGCGTTTCACTATGAGTCTGTTTAATCAGGTTCAGTGTCTTGACAGCCAGTGGGTGGAGCGGAACATAACACTTCACCTTTATTGTTCCCGGAGAGCATGCATCTGTTTGTAAGCGTGTGTGTGAGAAACAAAGCAGGGATGCGGTCGCCTAATCCTCACAGTGTGTGGAAACATGTCTAGTTCCATCCATGTCGTAAAACGTCAAAAGCAACTTGTTCTAGATTTCTCAACGAAGATGGATGTGTCTGTCTCTTATATTTCTTGAACTCAACCACACTATTCTTTTGGAGTGAAATTCCTTCAGGGATGTTGAATTAGGGTCACACAACCAGAAAAAAAAAATAAAACAGATGTTTTTGACTTCAGCTATATTTTGAGACATAAACCACCACGCCATATTTAAATGTTTTTCAACTCTAGGTCACATAAATAAGGAGGTAATAAGACCAGCTGTTTATTATTTGACATCGAAATGTTAAGTTTATGAAACCGTACTTGCGATATTGGGCTTATGATAACTGCACTGTTAGCATGTTAATGTCCTTTTTATGGTGTGCCTACCTATACTTCACACTGTGAAATGGATCTTGAGCTGGTAATTGCCATGGTGTGCAGTGGAATGTGTTTGATTGGATTAGATTTGCTGTGTTTTTGGCTCAGGGTTTCATGTGTAACAAGATATTTTTCTTGCACTTTTCAATAGTGCAGCTAGGTGGAGCAACACACAAAATTTCACAGCCTACTGGGGCCTTTGCCATCTTTACACTACGGATAGCTTAGTGGATAAAGAAATGCAGCAGGGATCCCCCTTTGAGTGTTGCATTTTTAGCCTGGCCTAACCTCCATAGTATATGTTTTTCCTCGATCATAGGTGCCTTAAAAAATCTCTTGGTTTTGAGGTTATTTTGATCTAATTTTGTGTCTCAAGTGATCTGTGGTTTGCGGGGGGGTGTTGAGTAATCATCTTACTCATCATATTAATGTATTTACATACTTTATGAGATCTGCATGGCACCGCAATTAAAATAGTCATATATAGTGATACTTGATTTTGATGACTGCATTTGAGTCTCAAAATAGAGAGACTGAGATTTCAATGCCTTGTGAATAGTAGAGACGTTATATAATGCCAGTGCTCATTGTCATGATGCAGTTTACATTGCCTGCATTCATCTATGAAGTGATTCACTCTTGCCATGAGAAATTCTATACGCCACATAGAAAGAAGAAATGTTATGCAATGAAATGTGGGCCTGAGTGGTGATGAAAAGGAGGATTGTTTGATGTTTTGTCCAACCAGCCATGCATGGTTTAATAACCTTCCTCCAAAAGGAGGACCAATCCAGAACTACACTCCATCTGATGGAAAGACAGACCGGTAGCATTGTTAGGGAGGTCTTGCTTCCAAGTGTGTGTGGACAAGCGCCTGTGCATTTCTCTGTGCAGATTAGTTGCTTGATTGTGTTGACCTTGCCTGGATCAGAACATATGTGTAATAGGCCATAGGGTGGACACAGAAGAACATTTTACATTGCACAAGGTTGAATGAACATGAAATATGTGCAGCTTATTGGAGTGCCTTTATATTTCATACTTGAAGAATTGTCATTTCACATTTTCAAACATAAAAAACTTTAACTTGCAGATAGTAGTGCTGTAACTTGCAGATAGGTGTTCTGTCTATTGCATGTTGCCGAAAAGCCAATATCAGTATTATGTTTCCATACGGTTTTGTCTACATATACATACTGTAAGTACACAGTACGTATCCATACTGTACATAGATTAGCATTATTTTGTTGTTTGATATACATTATTCAATATAACTTAAATATAACTTTATATATCAACTATAATATTATGAAACACAATACTGGATACTGGTCTTCTTGGCTTGTTGATAACATGGATTATTAATATGGATGGGTTAAGAAAATCTTGTCAAATCACAGGAATAAATAACATTTAAAAAAATGTTAAAATAGAAAACTGTTATTTAAAATTCTAGTAATATTTGACACTACTGTATTTGTATCCAAATAAATGCAGCCTTGGTGAGCATAACAAAACCTTTAAAAAAAAAAAAATAAAGTACTAATCCCAAACTATAGAACAGTATATAATTGATATTTTATGAAATATCTAATTTTGTCTCTAAAAATATGTATAATCTGTTTCATATCTAAAGTCTTGTTACATAATATAAGTTAACATATCTATATAATTTCACAATATGCATTATATGCTGCAATAATGTTTATAAATGTTATTAATGAAAGTTCTAAAGTGTCACAGAGGAAATATAGTTTTCTTACATTTGAAGTCTCTAGAATGACTGAGACCTCCAGCTGTATTTTAAAAGCTTATTGAATACCGAATTAACGGAAAAGGAAGATGATTAGAGTTTAGCATTCTCTTCTTCACCTCTCACCCAGATTTGTCTCATAGCTGTGTATTGGTTTAACCTTCATGCAAGGGATTGTGAAGGGTGTGACAGAGGTAATGGATACACAGTGGTGTTGTTCAGAACAGCCAGAGACTAAATGACAACACTGCGAAATGTCAGCAGGACATAATCTGCCTCTCTGCTCTGTCATGTGAGGCATTTCAAGCATTTGAGCGCTTGTAAAGGATTTAAATACTCAAATTATGGAAAATTATTTTAGCTTGTTTGAGTGCTGTACTGATACTTATATAACATGGATTTTATCTAAATGCTTTACATTGTTTTGTCTATGTGTTTTAAGCCATCAGTGAGATCATGACAGTTTCTTTATCTTAAAATAGCCCATGTGGAGCTTAATATTGTCTCCTTGTATTAAAAGAGAGTGTGTGTCACACATACACCTTGTATGTGTGTGTCGAGCTGAGATACAGTGTGGTCGGGTGTAGACATTTCCACATTTGCCCCAGAACATTCTGTGAGATAATCATAGCCACTAGTCTCGCTGAAATTACACACTGCACCTTTAAAGTGCCCTGACACACACTTTTCAGATTGTTTCTATGGTCATGAGTCTATGATAAGTGTGCTTTAGCACAGCTGACAAAGGCTTTTTGGCCCATATACTATCTTAAGTGCTATCTATCTAACATGCTAAAGTGGTGATTATGTGACTTCCCTATAAGGCAACATAGAGACAGGTGGCCTGAGCACTTCCTGGATTGTACTCTGTCATTAACAGTCATTATATATTCCATTGTCTCACTGAGTCCTCACATAACCTCCACCTGGATCACACAAGGCACTGGTGAGCTGCTTCTGTAATTCCACAGTTATTATCTTAATGCACAATTCCCAGGTGAGGAGATTTAGATAAAAACCTCTAAGTGAAAATGAGCTATCACAGAAATTGGAATGAATGATAGAATCACAATGGTGTGAAGCAGCATATCTGGTCATGTTTGCTCTATGTCTCTGAGTAATAATGATTATTAATCCACAGTGCTGATTTATGTAACTGCTGTGACCTTATATATCTTTACATGCAGGTCCTTTACATGCAATCTGCTAGCAATCACATACGGGCAAAAAGCTGTTTCTGAAGCCAATGAGCTTGCTTGCTTAATATTTAAATAATGTGGTTCAGTGTTCATTGTAGATCAGATTTCCTCTGAAGCCTTCTACCTCCCCCAGTTCCACCTGCCTAGATCTGCTATAGGCCTATTCGATAGTTTTGCCTTGCTTCCATAGAAAAGAGAGACAAATTTTAAATGTTTATATATGCCAAAATGTATCTGTATCTTTCAATATTTAGGAGTATAGAATCATATAAACGACCTCAAAGCTAGCAAACATGGACTAAAAGCCACAAATTTGGGGTCAGACTTACTAAACACCCCTGTAATTCACATCATGTTCTCAGTTCAGTGCTGCCATGAACTAAAGTGTGTGTAAATATGTTTCTTTGTTGTGTTGTGCATGTTAGAGAGAGAGTTAGGAATCATAAACTTTGATTTCAACGTTTAAACAAATATCACAAACTTTCTGCTAATGCGATAAATAAATGATCATCGTAACAACCTCAATGACATTAGCATTTTGATATAACTTCTTGCAAAATAAGTGGCGCACACATAAACATATACGCGAGTTAGCGTCTCTGAGATACGCAGCAGGGTTTATGATTCTAAAAGTACCACAGACAAGGTCCCCTTCAGCAGCTTTGGTGACGTGACAGTTTAAATGTGGACAGACGCTTGTACGGCGTGGGTTTATGAGCTCAGATGAAGGCATGTTTGGTTAGAGAGGATCTTTATTTTAAGAATTGTCATTTTAATCAAGCCGATGCATTATTGTGTGCTTTATTTCCTAGTATTTCCAATAAGGACGTTGATGCCTTGCCTTGTATTACGTAAAAGACTTTGATTTAAATACGATTTAAACTGCAATATACGTCTGCAATGCCAGTCAATGTAAAACTTTATAATCTTCTCGAAGATGCATCCAATCACAGAGGATTAGGCTGTGAATGATGCGTTTGGTTTTTGAAATTGCAACTTTCATCTGCAGGTTATCTGGACATAATATCATGACTCAGACCGTCTCATGCAGGTGCTCTTTTTCCTTTTCTAGTGAAGATAATCACTAAAAATACATCGGTCGTAATCTTCTTAAGTAAACCAGGAATGAGCTCACAGCAGGGGCTCAGTGCTGCTTCACCAGCAACACAAATAAACCCTTGCGATCTGGTCATTTAATCTTGTACCTGGGGTTCAGTTGTTCAACACAACACACTATTGTGTGACCAGGTGATTTTTATGTTATCTCCTCTCACTTCGTTCTGTAGCTCGACGTAGTGGGCTGAGGGTACCGCCATGCCCAATTTACCCAATCTTAACAGCTTTGGCAAACTGTGCGGCACCAGTCGTAGCGACGACTCTGTTGTTCTGGACCGGGTGAAGCGCAAAAACTCAGTTCGGAGAATGTCCATTATCGAAGATGGGAATGTGGCCGAGGTGCTCTACCTCATTCCCAAACAGTCCATGATGGAGCAGCTGCCCTTCCTCAACCCTAATGAGTATGTCATCCTGGAGAAAATGCCACCTCTTGACATGGAACCTGGTAAGGGAGGATAGAGAGTAGGAGCGATGCTTGATTTATGCTAGACTCATTTTCTATCACAGAATTTCTATTATGCAACTGCCTGTGTTATTGTACAGATGTGTAGAAATATTTTGTTCACTGAAAAAAAATAGATTTTTTTTTCTTGCTTGAACCTGTTTTTAACCATGAAGTAATATATTTTATAAGATTAAATATTTGATCTTGTATTTAGTACAAAATTGAATTCATTTTAAATTAATATGTTCATGAGTAAATTCGTTTTAGTATGTATTTGTACATAATTTTTATTTGTAGTAAAGATGTTTAGATATTTAGAAAGATAATCTTATCTTTGGTCTTGGTTGAAGTTGAACCTCAATTATTTTTCAAGCATAAATTTAAACTACTATATTTGTCAGATTTATTTTATTTTATTTATTTATTACAACTTAATTTTAATATATGTACATTATATATATATATATATATATATATATATATATATATATATATATATATATATATATAAATTATATATTATTTTATATAATATATATATTTTTTTATCTGTCTTGAAATTAGTTAAAATCTTTGAGTTGGACTTAAATGGCCAAAAGAAGCCTTTATAGCTTCCATAGGAATTTTTCTGTCAAGGAAAATTTTAGATTGTAGCCGAGCAGAAGTTCCAAGTCATAGTGACCAAGTGAGATCTGTAGAGGTGCACAATTCCGGATGGCATATACCCAAAAAGTTTGCATATTATAAGCAATATAATTGAGAGATTAACAGAAATGCTGGTATTTGTGTTTATAAGGCAGTGGGATGTGAGGCTAATCTGAAGTCTGAGCTGGATCACAGCACTCTCCCGCTGGCAGGATTATGGCTGAAACAGTGGACACATTCCTGACAAATCTTCCCATTAGTCTGCTGTGGTCCCCTTTTATACAATAACTCATCCTTATACGCCCCATAAAATACCCTGCTGGTATTGTAAATGAGTCATAATGTAGTTTTCAGTGGGTTTGCCGTTGCATCCCAGAGTAGCAAACAAATTACTTAGACCGTCTTTGGACGTCACTTCTGTCTTAGCACACACATGATGTGCATTTTCATCTTGAATAAGTCATTTAATCTGCAAATACAGCATTCTGCAGATGTTTTTGCAACACTTATTTTCTAGAATATTGGCTATATAAATGAGTTCTTGTCATGATGTTCATTATATCCTTGCATAATGCAGGGATTTATAGATGATGCTGAAATGTGTGCTGTGCTCACATTTATAATGCCAACGCGTTGTGGTTATTGTGTTATTACAAACTGAGTACATTACAAACCGAGCACTCTACCCTGCCAGTACATACTAAGATAGATGAAAGTGACATTATATTAATCAAAAATTCAGAAATGTCCTGTTCAAGCCTTAATTGTCAAACTTCTTTGTGGCCGTCATCTTATCCCGGGTCCAACTCTGATTGCTGGTACAATTGCACAGATGTGCCCTCAGATACTCCCGCTGCCATTCTTTCTCCAAAATATACCCTCAACTGTTGTCAAGACAACACTCCACACTCATTGTGTCAAAACACCAGCAGAACAGAGGTGCGGAGTAAGCGAAGCTCATTATCATTTAAAGGCATATCCACTGAAATGCCGTGATGAAAACAGAGCTTGTTTGATCAGGTAAAATGAGTGTTTTCTTACAATAGTAATGAGACTTTTTCATTAAAGTATATTACAAACTTTTAATTTAGACCCTAAAGAATCAAATTAACTTGTATGAAAATGGCATTATATGACCCCTTTAATGTTTGGTAGTTCTCAGAGACTGCCGGCTCATGGAAAGAAACCAGTGCATATAGTAATTGTGGCTTTACTCAACCAATCAATCATTCACATCCGAGGCAAGAGAAAGACTGGATCCCCCTGTGTAGCCCTCTAGGAAGGGGAAATCATAGATACCCTGTTGCCAAAAGTATCATACTGTTATTCCACTGACATTTGCTGCTTTTCCATAGCATTACTGTGCTCCAGCTACGTTACATAAATCCAATTACAATTTGTTTTTCACCTTAAATGGGTGGGGGAAAAATAGCACCATAGTATAGTTTATACACTGTTATTCGCTTTTATATAATGTCTTCAAAAAGGTATAGGGTAGGCAGTTTCGTAGAGGCTATAGCAGTAGCAAGCTAGCTTTGAAAGTATGAAATCCCATCCCATTGTGGTGTTGTACATATAAATGGAGAATAATGGCAGTGCTCTAGCTGTATCCTTGTTGCTTTGGCTCTGTTTCTTCTCTTTTCTCTCACTTGGTGACAAAAGATTCAGCTGTTTTCTTCTTTCAAATGATGTAGAATTCAAGTTCCTCTATTTATCCAACACCTGCTGTTTGTGCTGTCCTCATGCTGACACCCAGCAGACACACATCCTCCCCTCATTAAAAATTCAGCTAATCTCCTTTAACCCTAGCAACCAATACATGGGAGTTTCTTAAGCTATCGACAATTTTGGCTCTGTGGACTAATTGATCTGCTAACAATGTCAAAATTATTGCATTTTTGTCTAAGATTATTATTTTTCACCAACAAGTGCAATTTCTGAATTATTATATCTTGAATTATGTATTGTGTAACCTTCTGTGGTGGAAAATATGCCAGACACCAGTATTTTGTCATGATGGTACTAATTTTGTAGTGGGCATATGTCCTAAATACATACATTTAAATATCATTTTAACTTTTTTTCGCATCATTTGACTAAATTACAATTTAGTTTGGAAATAACACTGTGATAAAAGTGATATTTACCTTTTAATTAGTGTCTTTGCATGACAGAAATCTCAAATTTCATCTTATGCTGCTCTTATATTTCATCTTATGCTGACGAATAGCACGTCAGGCGCGAATGATTTCAATGTTAAGTCAATGCAAAGATACGATGTGCGCGTAAAAAAATCCCTGCGGTGCGAATGAGGTGTAGAGCACGGCGCAGTAGATGCGAATACGCCTCATTCGTGCATCAAGTTCATGCGAATGGCGCGAATTGAGCATCTGGCGCGTTAAGAGCATTACGCGCGAATGATTTCGTTAGTGCTATTTGTGCATTCACGCGTTTGACGCGAATTTGCGTCTGCTGCCCGAGTTGAAAAATCTGAACTTTGGCGTCAAATTCGCGCCGCGTTAACCAATCAGGAGCCTGCTGCTTGGTCACATGTTGAAGTATCTGGATGCTTCAATAAATTATTTTGTAATATGACTAAATGCGGTTCAAACGGTTCGCCTCCGAAGGGTCCGGTGGACACAAAAACGGCGATGATGATCCCCACGCCGCTGCTCTGCTCTCCAGAGTAAATACAGAGCGGTGACTCTCTCAATGAATGCTTGGTCGAAATAAAAAATAGCCGCCAACGGATTTCGATTCTGACACGCGTCACACGCGTAAATTTCACTTCAAACTTTTTTTTTTTTTACGCGCTCAATTTCGCTCTTGATGCGCGAATGGATTCAAAAATGGTCAAGCATCAAACTAGACCCGGTAGGCGAGAATTTGACGCGCTATTCACGTCCGGTGTGAATGTAGCATTAGAGTAATTATAATTACAATCAAATTTGTTGGTTGTGATGGCAAGGTAGACAGTGTAATGGTCACCAGATGAGTGCCCCTGAGAGGGCACTCCACATCAGACTATTGTCATTACCTCACACACTACATTTCCCATAACTCACTGTCTGAACTCATTATTCCGATTGCATCCACCTGTGTCTCATTACCTTGTCAGTCTCAGCCTTAAACCATGTACACTCATTCATTCCCTGCGAAGTCTTGTATGTACACGCTCCAAAACATCGATTTGGATAAAGCATTGATCCGTAAAGGTTTCAAAGCTTCATGAAGCAGTGTTTTGAAATTGCCATCACTAAATACTCCATTTGGATCCTCAACCGTCGTGTCTCAGAGCATCAGAGCAGTTCATACTTTATGATTTCTGCATTTTTGATCAAATAAATGCAGCGTTACAGACTTCTATCAAAAATAATAACAAATATAGCCGAGCCCAAAACTTTCGAACGGTAGTGTTATGTCTCAGTCGCATACAAAATAGGGAGCTAAATAAATGTATACGTCAACAACATTTCTGTGAGCACCAAGGCTTCTGGGTAATTTGTCAGAGCAGCCCAATTCTCTCAGTACAGTACATGTTGCCCCTTAGTGACGCCACTGCACCAGTGTGAATATTAATTACGCCTCTCATTAAACTCCCCAATTCAATTGTCGGCCTAGTAATCCCATAATCTACCGGCATGGCACTTGGAAGAGTGATCCCTCAAAGACCAGCAACTTTGTTTCATTTCACATACCATGTCACCCTTTAATTCGAAAGTGTTGCTGTATTAGCCTATCTGATAGATACATGGGTCAATGAACAGGAGTTATTTCCCAGCTAATTCATCCACAACAACCAGGTTTGAGGGGTAAAAGCATCAGTCAGCACTTCACTGAAGTAAACACAGCTCATCAGAGCATGCGATGAACAATGGGAGGGAGACAGTATGTATGTGTGTGAGAGAGAGAGAGAGAGAACAGGAAGGGATAGATATGTGCAGTATATAGGAATCACATGTGCCCGTCGTCTATCCCCTCCATCTCCGTTTGAAGAATTTAAGGTGGTGTCTCAGACTGGGAGGGATTACGGCTGTGGAATCTGCATTTGTCACACACGGCAGCTGCAACCTGGTTATTTCAGAAGAGCCAGGGCAGAGTCCACAAACACACACACACATACACACGGGTATGCGTGTGTATGAGGAGGGGGGGGGGTGCTTGAGAAACGAAGACCAAGCCAGCAGTTGCTGAGCGGCTGCTTAGTTTGAGAGTGCAAGCTCTTTTCTGTCCGTTCCTCTGCTGTCATCTTGCCGTTGCCTTGCTATCTCTCTCTCTTTCTCTCTCTCGCTCTTTCTTCCGTCGTCCCCTCCTCACATTTGGATTCAGTGGGGGAATAAAGCACGAGAAGCCGAGGGAGATCCTCCTCGTCAGAGCTCCAGCAGACACTGAGGAGCCAATGGTCATGGTGAAGGAGAAAGGTAGCATGGCTTTGCACAGCACTGGGTGGGGACCAGGAGAGAGAGAGAAAACCAGGCCAGCGTGTGGGAGATTTGTGTGCATGTTGGGTGTAGGGACTAGGGAGGGCAGTTTGGTGTTTTAGAAGGATTGCGGTGTATGAAAAAAAAGAGATGCTGCAGAAGGGATCATAGTGGTATTTGTGATAAGCTATCGGGTTGTTTTATTGGTCGTCCTTTGGCTGTATTGAGATTATCGGTAACTGTGCTTGGTTGATTTTGCTTCAGAAAATCATATTCCGCCTAACATTAGTTTGGAAATCTACCGACGATATTGTGGGTTTGTTTTTTGTTTTTTTAAATAATATGTAAATTAAGTTTATAAAAAAAATGGATAGTGAGCCTTTTCTATTTATTTTTTTTTACGAAAATGTGTAAAATAAGTGTAAACCTCAATGGATACTGCATGGTATTTAAGTTAATATTGAGTATACATTTTGTAAATAATACAGTGATACACATTTTCTATGTGTAAACTAAGTGTAACTGAAAGGATAGTGCATTTTATTGTTTTGTTTTCAAAATTTGTAATTCATTTTGAGTATACATAGTGTAAATTAATTGTAAAACAATGAATAGTGCACTTTTTGTGTATATATTGTGTAAAATGTAGTTATTTTAATTAAATCAGTATTTTATTTAATTATTTATTTATTTATTTGGCATATTAGCCACCCTGCCCTCCAGATATCTGTATTGGCAGTGGGCATTAAAAAAAAAAAAAAAAAAAAAAAAAAAAAAAAAAAAACTTGGTCGACCACAAAATGGTGTAAAACGCTTTTGTTTTGTATTTGTTTGTTGTTCTTAAGCTCGCAGTTCATTTAACACATGTAATCATAGATAGTAGGGTGTGTGTGTGTGTGTGTGTGTGTGTCTTGGTTTGGTATTGATGGCAATTACTTTACCTCTAATTCGCTGCTCAGCATGTGGGCTGCACATTGTGCTGTGCAAACGTAATGTGTGTTTATTAATATTATTCAGAAGACCATTTTATAGACATCTGTGTGTTCACCATTTGTTTAATCTGGCACATATTCTAGCATAAAAATATACAATGAATACGAACCATTCAGTTACGCAAGTGCATGCATGATGGTTACATGTGTGTGAATATGCATAACTGGTTTATGCAGGACTTCTGTGCGAATATAAAGTGAGTGGCAGTAACTTCAGAAGTTATCTGATTAGGGAAGCCGCATTTTAGTAGCAGGAACATCTGGTGAATCTTAAATGCTTCATTAACATGTTCGCTCAGTCAGGAGGACCAAACTGCCTGATTTAAACAATACAGTGAAAACACCCAATCAGGACAGAAAACAGACCGTTATCCAACAAAAGTAACTTCAGATGGCACAGTTTCCGCCAGCGATGTTGTGTAATACTATGTAGGAATTTAGCAGGCTATTGAATTATTTACAGAATGCAGGCAGTGCACAGTGCGTTCCTGTTTGGGAAATGGGGTTGCTTCCCCAAGAAAGCCCTTATCACGGCTTGTTGACGGATGTAAAGGGTGTTCCGTACCAGCGGTGTGTGTGTGTTTTGAAAAGTAGATCATGGTTTAGTAAAAGCTAATAGCGGTCTGCGCAGGATGAGGGAGGGGGAGCGAGGGAAAGAGAGATGAGAACAGAGAGAGACTGAGAGAGAATGAACTCAATAATGCATTTAGCCTATCGCTGTAGCCTTGGCAACCGAGCGACGACTGGTTTGTTGCTGAGGCCATACCTCGTGTGAATCACAGCACAACACACACTGCAATCCCACTTTTAAACATTTATTCTGTGCCCCAAGATATCACACAAACAAAACTATAATTAGACAATATTTTAAATAATACATTCATATTATTTAAAATATGATATATATATAAAATGAAATATATATAAAATGAATGTATCCTAATTGTACTAACTAAACCATCATAACATAATACATAATAGATGTTTCTACAGATTCCAGTTCTTATGGCATTCACATTGAAACCAGATTTAAATATTTTTTTAACATTATCCCTCTGTAACATTTGAAAATATTGTTTAATAATTTCAATAATGTATTAATGTTGTTTACATTATTTTAAATATATTATACTAATTTTTATATGGATTCATTATAATAATTAATAAAATATTAAACAACATTTCTTCTTTTGTAATTTCGCCACTGTCGCACCCCCAGATAAATCAAGTCTATTATTTATCATTTTCATTCAAACTTTTTAAAACATTTTTCTGCTGTATCAGTGGCCAATCTCAGTCTCCACCGTCCCAAATCTACAAATGATCTGTTTCCTCCATACATGCAGTGGAGAAGTATCTGGGCTTGACTAAGCAATGAAATCACATTCACACACATGACAACCGGAGTTTGATTGTCATGTGTTTGAATGTGATTTCATTGCTTACTCAACATTTGCTTGCATACCCTCAGTCTCTGTACTATCAGCGGTTATATGAAAATGCTCTCACGTCAAAGGCACATAACTCTGATAACCTTTCCATAAATGGTCAAGGAGAGCTTCACATGATTGTAAATGGGACCGTTGCTCAAAAAAAAGTGCTATTATTACATACTCTAAACCAGAAGAATGCATTATGCCGTTTTTGTAGAAATGTATTTTAAGACAGGATATTTTAGGATAATGATAGTTAGCCAAAGACAGACAAAAGACATTTCCTCTAAGGACTGTTTATGACTGCACATATTTATATTTAAACATATCATATTAAAAAGCTATAGACCTAGTATTTACTCTGTATGCATAAGCAATGTTATTATAAGGTCTACATAACAGAAGTGAAGCTGCACAAAGAATTTGTGTGCCATTTCAGTTTTTCACATCAAAAGAGTGCCATTTCAGTTTTTCCTCTTCCAAAAATCAGCATGATTAAAACGTGATATTAAGTTACGACAACGGTTTAATAAACAATAATTTAATTACAACTACAAAATGTTGCAGAATAATGTAATATGAATAATAGCCTATAAAGAACCTTTGTGCCAAAAGGGTTCTTTCTTGTCATTATAGAACCTTTTTTAGCATAAAAGGTTCTTTGGAGTTGAGTAAAGAACCCTATGCTTCATATATAGAACCCTTCTAAGAGTGTAGCTAAATGTAGTAATTGCAATCATTGTGCAGTAGGTGCACAAAATATTTATATTTCAAATAAATATTGTTCTTTTGAACTTTATATTCATTAAAGTATTCTTAAAAAATATCTCATGATTTCTATGAAGTTTTGTTTTCAACTGTGAAGTTTCTCGAGCACCAAAGCAGCATATTAGAATGATTTATGAAGGATCATGTGACACTGGATGCTGAAAATTTATCTTTGCAATAAATTACTCTTTGAAATAAAATAAATTGAAAATATTAAGTAATATTTCACAAAATTACTGCTTTTTACTGTATTTTTGATCAAAATAAATGCAGCCTTGAACATAAGAGACATAGAAGAGATCCAAATAACTCACAAACATAAACTTTTCAACAGAAGAGAATTTTGTTTCATACACTTCGATAAAAACGAACTGACTCTATTATATATTTCTTGGTTCTAGAGAATAGGGTGCACATGCATTAGGAACTCTGTTCTATGTCTATATATTGTAAAATAAATTTATGGCATTAGTCATTGGAGACAATATTCATCAGGTGCTGGCAACACCGTTCTGTTTTCTTGCCCGTCCTCTTGGCCACAAACCCTGTTTGTGAGGCTGGACGTGGGCCAGCGAAGTGAGGGCTGGCGTGACGATAACTGATGCTCATCACAAGACAAATGTTCCTCACAATCATTTTGCATTTGATTGATATTATGAGTATTTCACCTTGAATGTATTACCTGTGGCCAATAGCAATCGTCTGTGTCTAAAACAAGCACGCTTTAGTTTCCAACCCTGACATTTGAGGATTGACCGGTGGTTTTTACTTGGCCAAAGCACAGAAGGTCATCAGGATTCAGCGTATTGAGTTGAGAGGTGAGCTAATACTGCGATTAGTACGTGGGTTGTCGTAAGGTTAAACTCAAAAGTACTAAAAGTAGAGGTGAAACAATCTCTCAGATGAAAAGAGGTTTAGTCCTTTATAGTCTGACTTGTGGAGGAATGTATCAGTTTGTGTAGTTTGAAAATGGTTGCTGGAGGCAGAGTTGAGGAGCAAAACATTGACTCACACGATTCACACACAAACACACACACTCATTCTGAGTCAGAATGCCAGTTCAACTCAAAAGACACGTTTGCCTCAGGACTGAATAACCCTCTCCAGTTATACCGCCTGTAATAATTCAGTGTTTAACTCTACTTAACACCATCATAAGCGTTCTAAATGTGTTCATATGTATCTGTGTGCATTAATGGACAGATAGTTCATTGTGGGTCAGTGTTTTCTTTCGTTTTTGCACAGTGTCCAACATAATAATAAGATATATTTCTTGAGCACTAAAATAAAATAAATAAATTACATTTAAAAATATACATTTATAAAAATGAATATCACTTTTTTTTCTTTTTGTACAATGTATTTTGCAATGCTGTGATGTCGAGGTGTACTCATAGCATGCCATGAGGGTAATATAAGATTTTGTATCTGATCCATAAAAAACGAGGCAATTACATTTCTGTGTACTGTGTTTTATACATATTGCATGTAACAGTTTATGCAAGGATGGTTTTGTGGACAATTTACATATTAATAAGTCACATGTTTCATGAATGAGGCTCAACGTGTGTGTGTTTCAGAAGCCTCAGTGTTTAGCTGTGCTGTTCTTCACCACCTGCCTACATTCCCTTACATCTGCGTGGAGCGTGACAGAGTAGTGCTAGCAGACTCTGCCTTTGGCTGAATGCAGAGAACACATACTGTAGCAGAGTCCAAATGTGCCTTTTGTGTGTCTGCTTAATATAGCTACAGTGTAAGCTGTTGTATTAGTTACAGCATATGTTAGGAAACTCTCCTAGTTTAGTCCATCTGCATGATTGAAACAAGACAGTACATTGTTGGCTTGGCGTTGTCTGTTGACATTGGGGTTCCACTGTATAAGCTCCCGGTGTTATACTGTTGCCGCCCTGGTAGAGCTGGTTACTATAGCAACAGCTGTCTCGGGTTGGGGGGGCTAGTTTAAGACAAAATCCTGTGCTTCAGTTTCGAGGGCCGGTAGGAACATTCTTGAGCACAAAACCCTGGCAGAATCTTGTCATTACTGATTAGTTGCTTCCTCACCAACTCGTCCAGACAAAGGGGAAATTTTTGTCATGCATGGCAACTTAAGCAGAGAAATAATAAGGGACGCCATCCATTTCTTTACTTTATACCACACATCAGGGCTCCATACAGTGATTAAAATGACCACAAACGTGACAGAAATAACGTCTAAATGGTCAGTAATGTTTTGCGTGCATTTTTTATTCCGGCAGAGCTAGACTTGTATATGGGCGTTACCAGAAGCCAGTGATTATAGTTTATAAAGTTATAGATATGGATATTTTTCTTACAAAAACACATCACTTCACTTCAGAAGACCTTTTATTGATCCCACAGAGCTGTCTGGATTACTTTTATGAAGGATGGATGGATGCGCTTTTTTGGGCTTCAAAGTCTCAATTGCTATTCACTCCCAGTATAAAGCTTTGAAGAGCCAGGATATCTCTGATTGTGTTTGGCTGTAAGAAGAAAGTCATATACACCTATGCTTGAGGGTGAGAAAATTACAATTTTCATTCCACTGACATTAAAATGCATGCGACCAGAAACTCGAACTCATACCAAGAAGTTTTGGATTTCTGTGCCACAAAGTTCAAGTTTGGTGAATTCTGACCTGCGAATTAACATCATGTGACATGACAAATAGAAGATTGATATGTCAGTGTGTAGTTGAGACCAGCTCACTCGAGTCCAAGTCGAGACCGAGACCAAAGACAGTCGAGTCCGAGTCGAGACCGAGACCAAAGACAGACAAGTACAAGTCAACACCGAGACCATAGAGGGTCGAGTCCGAGTCGAGACTGAGACCAATGAGAGTCGAGTACGAAGTCGAGACTGAGACCAAAGAGAGTCGAGTGCGAGTCGAGACCGAGACCAAAGAAAGTCGAGTACGAGTCGAGACCGAGACCAAAGAGAGTCGAGTATGAGTCAAGACCGAGACCAAAGACAGTCGAGTACAAGTCGAGACCGAGACCAAAGAGAGTCGAGTCCGAGTCTAGACCGAGGCCAAAGACAGTCGAGTCCGAGTCGAGACCGAGACCAAAGACAGTCGAGTACGACTGGTTTACGGCTGGTTTAACCTGTGGAGACACTTTTGCGTGGCAATATTATGTAACCTTATGGCCTGATAAGGAGTGGCGAGTGACGTTGGGAGGGAGATTCCTTTCCTGTTAATCTTGCACAAGCCTCTCAAGTGGCCAGCAATTAGATTGGAGAGGCTTGCGTTGCCTCTCCAATAGGGCAAGAGAGACATAAAGTGGAGAGGTGTCATTCTGGAGAGAGAGGAGAGAGTACGGGCTCCTGTGATTTTTAAGAGTAGTAGTAAATGTCTAAAGGAGCAAGGATAGCGTAAGTAAGAGGAAAGATTCATAGTCAGGCTAATGAGAAACCACCCTGAATGGTTCAGAGATCTTTTCATTGAAATTAATTTTAGCTTCTGAGTGCCGCCAGGTTTAGAACAGTAGCTTTGAGAGGATAACATCTTGGCCTGATGACCTGGTGAATAGTGACGCAAAAACAAAGAGATTCTGAAGAAAACCAATTGAAGTATTGTGAGTCTTAGCACACAGCTCACTCATTTCTGACTGTGTGTGGGACGTCTGCTCTCCTTAAGTTCAGGGCATGTAATTATCAAGATTATAAATAACTAAAGAGTGTACTTGAGTTGTAATGTCTGTTTAGTGTTTATGTTTTAACAGAATAGTGCACCCCAAAATTTAAAATGATTTTGGGTGAATTATTCTTTTTGCGGTTGTGTCCGTAGGCTAACATGTCAAAAGTTAGTTAACTGCAAAGCACAAATGACTCATGACCTTCATTATGCAACTGTTCTGACTCTAAATGGCTCTTGTGATGAGCCGTTCAGAAATGTAAACAACATGACTCGTGCGAGAGAGTGTGAGCACCTCTTCTTGTGGCTGTGATAACCACTGCGTGCAGCCAGCTTGTTCTACAGATCACTCCAAAAAAAACCTCCAAACACCTACTAACACTCCTCTCACACCCACTCACTGTGTGATAGCACCCGGAATGTGGACATTGGCCCGTTGAAACACTTTCTAGCCAGTTGCAAGCATTATGAAATTCTGCCTAGTTGAGATTCAGCCTCATGTTTATTAGTTTGTGCATCTGCATGCAAATATGTATTGCTTTTTAATGAAAGTCAACTAGGGCTTATATGTAGGAACAGTGCAGCCAATTATCAAAACAATTAAGGTCTCAGTTTTTACAACAGTGCAATTTGCTTTGTCAAATGTAGTTAGACATTACAAACTGTTTAATTATTATACTCTTAGAGCTTATCAAAATTCTTTTGTGTTCTGCAGAAGAAAGTCATACCGCCGGTTTGAAACGACATGAGAGTGATTAAATGATGACAGAGTTTGAATTTTCGGATGAACTATACCTTAATATTCTGAACAAGTGTAGGTTTTTATTTTTCCATAGCTTCTTGCACTGAAAACTACATGTCTGAACCAGCTGTGCAACTATTTTAGTCCTGGTCCAATTTTAGTCCAATGAGGTGTGGAGGTCCTGGATTAAGCCGTTCTCCTCTCTCGTCTATAGACCCACGATTTCCAACTATTCCTATAGGATCATGGCTTTGGGATGATGCCCATTGAAGAGACCCTGGTATGCTATCTCTCCTTTGAGGCTGCATTGTCCCTCAAGGACCCTGCTCATCAAGCCCTGTACAACACCATCTTTGGTGGGCAGGGGTTATATGGCAGCGGGTCGGGAGGGGGGGGGGGGGGGGTACATGCCTGCTCACTATACTCAAGGCTTACCAGGCTGATCTGCTTAGGGGCCTGGATAAAGATGAGGGGGTCGGGCTCAATGTGAATAAAAAGCTGCGACTTTTCAGGGATTAAAGAGAAAGATAAATTGTTTCTCCTGGATGCTCCCCTGTCTCATCGTGCCCTAGAGTTAAGAGTGTGTAAATGATCACACTTAATTAGCTATACTTTTTTTCAGGTGTGCTAGAATTGTCACAGTGGCATTGCACATATTTATCATAGCACAGTGGGCAGAACATTGAATTGCTCATGAGATAGATTGATGGGGGAAGAAACTTTTCTTTTGCTTGGCTGTTCTGGTGCTCAGTGCTCTGTAGCGCCGGCCAGATGGCAAGAGTTCAAAAATAACGTGACTTGGATGTGAGGGGTCCAGACTCCAGAGTGATTTTCTGAGACTTTCTCCTTATTCTGGATGGGTAAAGTTATTGCAGGGTGAGCAGGGGAGCACCAAAATAATCCTCTCAGCAGTCCGAACTGTCCTCTGTAGTCTATTGATGTCTGAGTTTGTGGCTCAGCAGCACCTGTGGCAGGTTCAACTTCTTCAGCAGGCAAAGTACAACCTCTGCCAGGCCTTTTTTGGAGTAGAGCAAATATGATTGTCCCTCTTCAGGTTCTGAGAGATGATGGTGCCCAGGAACCTGAATGACTCCACTGCTGCCACAGTTTGTGATTCTGTAACAATATTCTTTTTTCCGGGGTGGGGATGTTAGCCCCACGCCCAACCCCCAACCTGGAGGACCAGGTGTTGCTCTTTGTCTGTCCTCTGCCATGAGTCCTGCCCCGCTTGGTTGAACCTACTAGGGGTCTTGCCCCCGCCAGTATAAGCCCTCATGGTCACTGAGGCATGCAAGCCTCCCCACCACGACAAGGTATCAACACGTTGGGGAGGTGTCGCGACCTGGATGCAGATACGAAGAGGACTGGCCACATATGGGGACAGCTAGAGAAGTTGGCCCAGGATCGGGATGACTGGAGAGCCCTTGTTCGTGGCCCATGCCCAAAGTTGGGCGGTAGGCCACAGTGCTGTTCATAATGGTGGATGGGGATAATGCTTGGGTGTTTCTTCTAAAGTCATCTCCACTATTTTTGAGCTTGTTCAGCTCCAGGTTGTTGTGACTGCACCAGACAGCCCGCTCTTCAACCTCCTACCTAAATGCAAACTCGTCACCATTGTGCATGAGGCCAATGATGGTAGTGTCATCTTCAAACTTCAGAAGTTTGACAGAAGGATCTTTGGCAGTGCAGTACAGGGAAAAGAGCAGTCCAGAGAGCACACATGCCTGGGGGGGTTGCAGGTGTTGGATGAGAGTTTACCCATTCTCACTAATGGTTGCCTGTTTGTCAGAAAGCTGGTGATCCACTGACAAATAGATCTAGGGACAGAGATCTGGGTTAACTTAGTCTGGAAGAGTGCTGGGATGATGTTGTTGAAGGCCGAGGTCCAAAAACCGGATCCTCGCATAAGTCCCTGGTTTGTCCAGATGTTGCCTTTGTCACTTGTTGACTGCATCACCCACTACTCTGTTTGCTCAATAAGCAAATTGCAGGGTGTCCTGTAATGTCCTTCAGGTAGGCCAACACCAATCTTTCAAATTAATTCAGAACCTCAGATGTGAGTGACCTATAGTCATTTAGTCCAGTGTTGGTTATGGGGATGATGGTGGAGCATTTCAGCTCCAGCGATCTGCTGAAGAAGTGTGAAAAGATGAAGGCCAGCTGGACAGCACAGATTTTAGACAGGCTGGTGAGACACCATCTGGGGCTGGCGCTATTTACATTTATAATGTATTTAGCATTGTTCATGCATTAACTAATGTTATTTCTAAGATTAGCATTAGCATTTACAGATTTGTTGAATGTTTATATGAATCCAGCACCAGTTTTCAGTCATGATCAAATTACTAGTTCTTTTTTTAGTAAAGTTGTAGGTTGTACCAGGTTTATTGTCACCAGTTGTTTATATACAGAACTTCGGTTGCAAATTTGTTTTGGGTTTGAAACTCATTATACAACATGGCTAACCTATGCTAACCTAAGTCTCTGTGTTCCTTAACAGTGGCCCATCCTCAGGAACCACACCATCCACCAGGAAAACTGGTTATCCAGTGCTATAAGTGTGGGGAGCCATGCAAGGGAGAGGTTCTTCGGGTGCAATCCAAGCACTTCCATATAAAATGTTTCACATGCAAAGGTAAGATTTGAAAATAATGTGAAATCTTTTGTTGGCTCATTTCTCAAGTCAAGAATGACAGATGAGTATAGTCAAGGAGTACAAATTCCTTTTTGGCTGGAGTGTTATTAAGGAAAGTAATGTAATTACATTTAGACATTGCTTCATCCCAGTCAGAAATGTGACCAAAGGATAGATGAACAAAGCTGACTCTGATAAGGCAGATGGCTGTTGGGTTGAATGAAGAGGAACTCGATGAATGAAACCAAAGTTAGTCCAAAGCTGTATCACTACCACAGTAATTTGATTAAATGGGCCTCTCACTCTTTCTCCAGTCTTCTATGGTCTTCTTTGTTTATACCTGCTTTACTGACATCATTTGGCCTGAATTATGGAAAATCTGTGACTGAACTTCTTGGTGAACTTCTTTAAATGATATAGACAGACAGTGTTGGCAAGATTTGTCACACTTTTTTGGGTTTGTTGTGGTTGAAGTTCTGACCTTATTTATGTAGTTCAGTTGTGTTTGGTTCTCTGTCTAAAAGCTTATTTTCATTCTCCGCGCTCTATATGGATTGACCCTCAGGTCGTATAACAGAATGTGAGGTTTATGTGGTGGCGTGTTGCCAGTCTCAAAGAGCAGACAACTCATTTCCTCCTGGAAACCACACCGAGAGCTCAATCACTCAAAATGCCTTTGCTCACGTGGAAGACAGCACTCAGTGTGCCAAAGAAAAACGGTCAGTTTCTGCATTCCTGATTAATGTGCAGCACTTCAATATGTTTAACTACTATGTTGATAGATAACTGTCTTCAGCTGTTTGAATGTCATTGCCATGGCAACCATAATATCAGGTGTCTGTGTCTGGATTATAATAACGTTGTATGAGGGGTCTTGACAGTAATTGTGTTCCTGTTCCCAGCCCTCTGAAGCTGAGGTCTCTCCGGGTTTTCTTATAATCTCACCTGAGCAATTCGCTCCACCTGTAGTTCTGCATAAGTCACTAATCGTAGATGCCGCATTAGTCTCCAAAAACAAGGGCTGTGACCGAAATCTATTTGAGGGGACAGCCATTTGTAGTGGTGTCCAAAACCATAGTGGGCATTATTGAGTCCACTCATTCAATCCCACAATGCACCGTAATAATGGGTATAAAACTGATGTTTTATACCCATTATTACGGTGCATTGTGGGATTGAGCTAGAGAATACCCATAATATAATGTGACAGTGGCACTGAATGAATTCACTCACTCGTTTTCATTCACTCTTTCTAGTAGACTATATTAATGGAGTAATGTAGGGAATAGTGAATGAGGGTAAAGTGGGCGATTTCGAATGCAGCTGAGGTCAGTCTTTCTTTCTTTTTCAGTTACTCTAAATTAGCTTTTAAGGATAATTTAGCTTTTATTTTAAGAACGAATCAGTGATTTAGACAGAATAATCTCTCAGTCTTTTACATTCTCTCGAGTACCACCTTGTGAGTTCAGCGCCGCAGTGAAATATGATGGGCGTATGAGCAGAGAGTTACATCATTACTATAGCAACCAAAGCAGAGACATTGCATATTGGTGACCCTGTCTGAACAAACAGATCAGATTTCCTCACTTGCAAAATGACAGTGCAGACATTAAATCCTGAAGATTTGATTTATAAAAAATTGATTTGTATGCATTTTCTAAGTATATGAAATATCAGAAGAATTAATTTAAAAGCACAGATGGACAGATGGAATAAAAAGGGGCACAGTGTTAGTTCACACCAACATCTGTCATATGGTATTTCATTTGTATGATATTATTTGATGTACAATGGGAGGTCTAAAATCTGTGATTGAAAATATGGGATTCAGAATCTCATTTAAACCTAATTTTGTAGATAGAAAAGTTTAGCAATTTGGACTTGGATAAATGTAAACAAAAAACTTGTGTAAAGTGAGTAAGAATTTAGATTCTGCACTATTTTTAGGTCACGAATCAAATAATTAAATTTGTGATAAAGATTAGGTGACTCTTTAAACTCACGATTCTCAAATCATGCTGGAGAATACGATCATCCGATTTTGCATAATTGTGGAGTTCAAGCAGCTCGAGTGCTGCTGCCATTGAAGCAAAAGATGGACAAAATAAATACATTCTGAAATTCCTGTTGATTGTTTTATTCAACTTTTCACTCAAACTGATGCTAATACGTTAGACAAATTTGCCATACCAGTACTTTTTTTTTTGCATTAAAATGCAAAAAAGAAACATTTTCACAAACAGTCTCAGACTTTTGGGCACCACGTTGCAGCATCATGCCATAAGACTACTGTAATTCATTACCATTATACATACTCAAAGTGTCATCAAGTTTTCCTAAATGGATAATTAGTTGTATTAATCCCTAATCTTCCCTAGATTGTCAAATATAGAACAAGACTTTAACACATTTACAGTAATGTTTCATTTGTTAACAGTAGTTAACTACATTAGTTCACATGAACTAAGAATGAACTGTAAATATTGTTGGTTGAACTTAAAAAAGTAAGTAACCTGGTTGCCTTAAAATTTTAAGTTGATTGAACTGGAAAAAGTGAGTTAATACAATGAAGGAGATTAATTTAATCATCAGAAACTCAAAAAAATAAGTTATCTCAACTAAATAAATTATTTAAGTTGATTTGACAAAAGAAAATATGTTGGGATAACAAATCTTGAAAATATTTTTTTGCAGTAATTTATTAATGTTAATCTCATCATGTCTTTTAGGATGCAATGTTAATATTAGCTAACGCACTGTGATCTAAAATGAACAAAGGTTAATACATTCTGAAAATACTTATACTTCTCATTGCTAGATTATGTCAGTTAATAGATTAACAGTAATACTTTCTATATCAGTCTTTACTAGCAATGTAGTTCTTGAAAACAGAAGAGGGCAGCACGAGGGCTCAGGTTAAGCATGCCAGTGACTTGTTGTCCACTTACAAGGAATCCATAATCTAAAGGATCTCCTGTCTTTATAGTGAATCAGTTCCATTCCTAGAAAGCAGGAATAAGACTGTTGCATAGTTTCCATGTGGATACCTGGCAGGAGTGCTTCTGCTGGGGTGACCTGCCAAAACCTGGACTCTGACAAGAGAAGATGCAGTGGCTTTACAGCTCGGTTGTAAGCTAATGAGCCTTGCTTTGCTGTGTAGTTTTATTTGTTCACTTTAAGCAGGCTCACTTAAACATTACAGTGAGCATGTGCAGTCAACATACACTGCTCCACTACGGTGATCACTTTATATTCCAGTCCATGTCTCACACCGTCTTTCTGCACATTCTCCCTCCCTCTCCGTCTCTTGCTCTGTGTGTGAATGCTGTGTCAGTCAGAGAGCCTGTGTGTGCTATTTCAGGCATAGTCTCCAAGAGCTGTTAAAGCGCTGCAATGCTGGAAATAGCTCTGCTGATGCCCATTGGGAGGATAAGACGGCAGAGGAGGGGTCCAAACACACACACCTCTTTAGAGACCGCCAGTCTGTCTGTGAACATGTGTGCTTGTGTGTGTGTGCCAGTCACTCTGCAGCTGTGGGTTTGCATTGAGGAGCGGCAGACGCCCCGCAGGGGTCAAGGGTCACATGCCTAAACGTGTCATTTCAGGATGTCATTCTCACAGCCAAGAAGATGATATCACTGGCTGATTTATGCATTTGAGCATTTTATTTCTATGCTTTGATGAAGTTACTATTGTTTTTATTGCTCTTGGTTTATGAGTTTATCTCTGTGAGAAACAGATCACGTGAAATTGTTGCTATTGAATTGGAATTTCAAATATTTTTTTTCTATTGTATTTATTTGTAGTATTTAAAGAAAAAGATGCCATTTTTTGTTATTTTTGGTTAAGAACGATACTGTTACTTTAGCTTTTACATCAGAGGACAATATCATTCTGCTTTTTCTAAGCGCTTGTTGCAGTTTGACATCTGCTGCTTTAAATGCTTGAGTTCTTTAAAGCAAGATGGATTCTAATTGGCTGTCAGTGTTTTTATCATTAATCATCTGGGGGAAAAATTGTTTTGAAAGTGATTGCATTGATAACGCTACTCTGTGCCATTATTGTGGTGTGGACTCGATTACAAATACTGTTGAACAGTAATATTGTAAAATATTATTACAACTGAATCTAGTCCTGTGATGGCAAAACTAAATTATCAGCACCTATTACTTAAGTGTTCAGTGTCACATGAACCTTTATAAATCATTCTCAAAAAGAGGATCAAATAGTTTTGATTCTGAGAGAATAGGCACTATATAAAAAATAGAGCTTAAAGGGTTGGTTCACCCAAAAATGAAAATTCTGTCAGTATTTACTCACCCTGTCAGTATTCATTCACCATTGACTACCATAGTATGTATTTTTTTCCTACTATAGTCAATGGGGAATGAGATCTGTTTGATTAAAACATTCTATCAAATATCTTCCTTTGTGTTCAGCAGAACAAATAAACGCATAGAGGTTTGGAACAACATGAGGGTGCGTAAATACTGACAGAATTTTCATTTTTGGGTGAACTAACCCTTTAAAATTTTAGCTTCAGACACTACAATAAAATCTTCTGATAGACTTCCAGTATAAGTGCAGCAGTCAACAGGTTTTTTTTTTTTTTTTACAAACTAAGAGTTGAGTTAATTTAAATAATTTAAAATTTTTAAATAATTTAATCATAAAAATATTTGTAATAGTAAGTTGAGCTTAACTTGTATTTAATTTGTAGTATAGCTTTAAGAGTTTAACAGAGTATGTTTAGGCAGCAGGAAGAGCGAGGTTAAGGTCATCCTCAGTCTAGAGAGTAAGGTGAATATTTAGAAATCTGTTTTGTGTGTATCTGTGTGTGGTAAGTGCTAATGAGATTCTTTGTTTAGACAAATGTGGAGCCAGAATAGTTCAGGCAGTCCTCACTAAAATAGTGTGGAGAGGATTTTTCTGGCACCTGTCACTGTCAGAGACACACATCACCAACCACCCAGACTCACACACACAAATACTCCTTCCGCTCCTTCTCCTATTTACCATTTCATTTAAACAACCTCACTAGTTTATGCAACCGTACACACACACACACACACACACACACACCCTCAGCCACATCTCCCACCCAATCTTTCTCTGTCAGTCTCTAAAGTGGACACTCATAAAAGCTATTATAACTCCTAACACAGTAAGCCATCATGAAAGCAACAAATAATTCACAGCTCTCTCTAAACCCAGCATTAAGTCAGCATGTTGCCTCGGATACAAAACACAAACTGTTATGTGACGTGTGCCTGAAACTAGTCCTGTAATGTCAGAATGAACCCTGTAATACTGTGGCCGCCTCACGCATGCAGCTGGGACAGGGACCAACAATCAGTCCAACCTGAGGTCTTCCTAAGAAATTCTTTTAGAAAATAGGCTGTTCTGTGTGAAAATGAGTGATTTAGAATAACAGATACATTCCCAGAGTTGATTTATTTTTTAATTTTTGCAAAAACTATGCGCTGTGTGTTTTATCTGGCTATCAAAAATGTTGTTACATTAACATTGCAGAGATATTTCTAGATTAAAGTTGCTTTATTGGCATTGTAAAAAGGATCATCATAGGGCAGGCTAAACCCCCAAAGCCTTTCAACTCTAAACAGATTTGGAACAACTTGAAGTTGAGTACAAAAAAATTCAGTTTGGGTTGAACTATCCCTTTAATTTCTTAAAATAAATAAATAAATAAATAAATAAATTCTTCTTGACCCAAAACTTTAAAATGGTAGGGTATATGTGTAACGGTTGGTGGCTGTAGTATAAAATGAAACCAAAATGTTTGCATTTGTAACAATATACACCATTTTCTTTTATTTTTTCAATTTTATAAAAAGTTGACATTTTGCTAACCGTCATGAATTTTTCATATATCGTCGGGTGCACTTTATTAAATTTGCTGTGCACTGCCATGCACACTGTATAAGTCACGCTTACAGTACCTCATGGGAAATTGATCTGAAACATATGTGTTTAAAGGTTTAAATTATATCAGTATGCCACCTGCATTCCTTGCTGAGGTCAGACTAAGTCCCAATCCCAGGCGAATCATACATTAGTGTTATGTAGACTCAGCGGTCATTTTAACAATCTCTGCATTTTATTTTGCAGCTTTGCTCAATGTACATACACGGCTCAACACAAGAGGCATGAGTGATGTCTTGCCATTAGGATCCGCTCACGCTGTCAATACAGGGTCTCCAATTAGGATTGCTCAGCAATATAAGTGAATAAATGAGTGCAACATATCGATGTTTATGATCTGCATATTGCTCTGTGGAGTTTGTTAAAGGGATAGTTCATCAAAAATTAACACTAACATAATTTACTCCAAACCAATATGATTTTCGTCTGTTGAACACATTGAAAAAATAATGATAATAAGTACTGTTTGTTTATCCATGCAATTACACAGAATGGGATAAGAAGCTTTAAGAAAAACTGCAAAAACATAATAAAACTGGTCAGTATGATCTTCATGAGCCATATGTATTCATATAAAATGTGTGCGGGTGAACAAGCTGAAATGTTTATTTTTATTCTGTGATAATTAACCTCTGCAACCAGATCATTAGTCAGCATGAAACAGAAGTTGTGATCATCTTTCTTTCTATTGTGGCATGTATATCATAGTAGAACAATGTGGAAAATAATGAGAGAATTGGGAATTGATTAGATAATTGGATCATTGTGCTTTGCTATTGGTATAAGCGAGTGACAGGTTGTCCTGCTCTCGCACCAGTAGGGGGAATTAAAGTAATAATAATGATGATGTGCACAAATAAATCATTTTATAATAAATACTGCAAATTTCATTAAAAAACAAAAGAAGAATTGTCAATATTGGTGTTATGTTGACTTTAAAACACTGATCTATCCTATTTATGAATAAATATTTCAGACTGTGAACCGGATCAACCTGTTAATTGAAAAGATGCTCACAAATCATGCATTGTTACTTGTTTAATGAATGCAGTTTTTGTATGAAATATTCTTCCGAATCCTGTTAATGAGGCTGGACAGGCCTGGTGTACAATATGCGGTAACCTTTCTTTTTCATAACAATGCTGTTGGTAGTTTCACATTCAGACTCATGCCAAGAGACCTTTCATGCTGCCAGGGTTCTTGTTTGGGAATCATTTTATCACTCCACTGGCTGATCTCACAGAGGGATTAAGTGCGTAAAAGTGAAGTATAAAACTTCACAGCAAAATGATGAGAAAAGACTCAACAGAGAAAGTGATGACTGTGTCTCCCTTTACATCCCACTACTGCTGTATTTCAGGGAGAGACGTCTCTCTATGCAGGAAAAACTAGAAGAAGTCTCAAACAAAGTGTAGAGCCATGCTGAAAGCCTGCTACCCACTAAAGTGCAGGGAGAAGGCAGCATGCTGGGAAACTCATTAAAATATAGATGAAGTCTGTGAAAGCTTGTTTGATGTCTTTATACTGTATGGGAAACCCTGGACTTTCCAAGCTTCTGCAGTTTGTGCAGTTTGCAACTTGGCTTTGTTTCTGAGGCTCATTTTGTCGAATTATCTGGACTGACATGAAGTAGAATCTGAACTGAAAAAAGTCACATTTGAACTGAATCAAATGTCCCTGCTCTTCTGAAATCTTTTCATTAGTTAATGAATAGGGTTTTTTCCCGGTTTCCATTCAGAAAGAGGTACGGTAAGTAAGTGGATGGAGGAGTTGGCTCAGTGATTGAGAGTGTGGATAGATGTTTGTTCGGGGAGGAGTTTACAGGCTGTTCTTTTGAGGAAGGATCTGACAGTCATTCAAGTGTCATTACACCTGCGTCATTGTGTAATATTTTTTTTTTCAAAAGCAGGTTAAGGTTGTGTGGTGTAGGGTAGGTTAGTTAGAGGATAGAAAAAAAAATTCTTGGTTATGTGAACATTCCCTTTTATCATTTTACAAACATTATGTTATCGGAACTTTCTTAAACAAATAGTACCATTTAAAAAAAATAGACGAATGTCCAACTGGAAAATTTGGTAACGCTTCCTTTTACAGTACAGTACTTACAGTATACTTACAGTGTACTTACCTAGAAAGTACTGGCTAATATAAGGTAAGTACATGGAACAGGGGTAGGTTTAGGGGTAGGTTCAGGGTTAGTACTAGTTATTACCCAGTAATTGTAGTTACTAGTATTTACATGGGTAACTGGACTGTAAAAGGAAGCGTTACCGAAAATTTCAGGAAATGTGTTTCTGCTAACTTTTGAGAAAACTTATGTTCAGACCTTTGTTAGGACCTTAGCTAAAGTTTTGAGGACGTCCCCTGTTAGATTGGATATGGATAACACAACTTGAAAATATGTGATTGCAGACGGGCCAGGATAGTATAGTGAAGAGAATGGCAGTTGTCCCTGTGGTCTGTAGTTACAAGATGTGCGCTGATCAACATTAATGGGTATGACATTTTCTAAACTGGCATCCAGGCATTCTTTACGCTGTCAGTGAAGGTTACCCAAATGCCATACACAATTTGGGCACTCGCTCTCTCTCTCTCTACTGCTAATCACTACTGTCGCCACAGCCACCTGTTTGTCCCATTTGCCTGTCTGAATGGACCTAATCTTTCCAAACCAGAAGACAGATTCAATGAAGCAAAAGTTTAACCACCATGACAATTTTAAGTCAGTTTATTCGTTTGGAATAATGATTCAGAAGGTTGCTCACATGCGCTTTAATGAAAAGATAATAATTAATGAAATCATAAAAATATCAATTAAAACAATGAAATAATGTTAAATCAAACTAAATCACTTATTTTTTTTTTCTGCAAGTCATGTTATCATTAACTGACATCAGAGAACTGTGAACAGGCGAATGTGGTGTTAAATTATTCAATAATATCAAGGGGTACTTCAAGTAAATATTTTAGCACACTTGTGCCAAACACATTAAGCAGTGGTGTGTGAATGTGGTCTGCATCATATGATGTGTCTTCTCCTTTTGCCCATAATTTCCAAATGTACACTCCGTAAAATGGTTAAAAATTGTGGCCCTTATACAGTAGTTTTACAGGTCGGAATGTTGGACGATAGGTTGACGGATAAAAACAGATAGAGAGGAGAAAAAAGGACAGAGAGGAAGTGAGAGAAAAGGGGGCTTGTTGAGAAGGGGGTATCGTGTGACGCTAAACAAGCTGTTAAATATCAGTCCCGCCTGCCAAGGAGCTTTCAGACAGATCTGGCATGTGTGACGCTTGCCAAGAGGACACAGACCTAACACACCTATTCATGCAGACCTATATGAAGTGTCTGAACTTGTGCCAAAGTCTTGAAATCATCTTGAAAGCTCAGGAAATCTTCAGCGAACCAAACTCTCTTTTTATGTGCCTTTGCCCTAAGACACACTAGCCAAGATAAGCATAAGCCCCCTGACCTTGTGTTTGCTGGCAGCCAAGATGTGTAAATCTCTGTGCAAAAGAGATTCACTAGTAGTGTAACACAACTACTGGGTTGTGTTTCAACACTCAAGGAGAGCCAAACTAAGTGTCATTCATTTTGAATGTCTGTTTCAACAGTGTTTCAGATTTCACTGAAGACTCAAGTGTCATGAACCCCCACTTCATAATTGAAAAAGACTCAAGAAAGTATGTGATTTTGGACACAGCCAATCTCAGACCAGTTGGTGTATGACGTAACATGATCACCACGATGAAGTACCTCGAGAGCAATTCCAAAGCACACAGTGCCGTCTAGTTTCTAATCGCTCTGGTGATATTTTGATGTCAACACGCTTTTTGCTTTTTAAAGCATCCGGAAGATTGAAATAACTCTGAAAAATAACCACTTTTGTTTCATTCATTGATGACCTGTCTCACAAAAATGTGTTGATGAACCCTTAAACGATATATTCTAATTTCTGATTTCTCTGTTTTTGTATTTACATTCAGTGTGTGGTTGTGACCTGGCTCAAGGTGGTTTCTTCATGAAGAATGGGGAGTATCTATGCACACTGGACTACCAGAGGCTTCATGGCACTCGCTGTAATGGCTGTGGAGACTTTGTTGAAGGAGAGGTGGTCACTGCTCTCGGGAAGACCTACCACCCCACATGTTTTGTTTGCACTGTTTGCAAGTAAGAGTTACATGAAAGCAGGCCCATTTCAGGCCCTATGTTAACTATGAATAAAACTATTTCAGGCCTATGTTAACCTACATGTTGACTAACACTATTGTTGTTGGTTTTTTTTTTTTTTAGAAACAAATTTGTTACATTACAAATGTGTTTATTATCAAAGCTTGTTTTCCGCCACAGAATAAAAAAATAAAAAGGTAATTGTGATTTTTTATCTCACAATTCTGACTTTTTTTCTCACAATTGTGTGTATACATCAGAATTGCATGATAAAAAGTTGCAATTGCGAGTAATTAAGTCAGAATTGCAGGATATTAGGTCGCAATTGTGTGTTATAAAGTCCGAATTGTGAGATATAAACTCTTAATTCTGAGAAAAAAAAGTCAATCTTTTTTTCATTAGAATTGGACTTTATATCACGCAATTTTGAGTTTATATCTCACAATTCTGACTTTACAACACACAATTGCGACTTTATATCCAACCCGATCTCACGAGAATTCGTGCGAATTTTATGAGGTGGCCAATTCGTACGACCTCACTCGTACGAATTAGTACGTTTTTGCAAAATCGTACATATTTTACGAATTGGCCAATTCGTACGAATTCGTACGAATGACCTACCCCTGACCCCGCCCCTAAACCTACCCATCACGTGGGTTTGGACAATTCGTACGAATTCGTACGAGTGAGATCGTATGAATTAGTACGAATTAGCCACTTTTTAATCACTCGTACGAATTGGTCGTGAGATAGCGTAGTTATATCACACAATTCTGACTATATATTGCAATTCTGTGAAATAAAGTCATAATTGTGAGATGTAACCTCGCAATTGGGAGATAAAAAGTCGTAATTATCTTTTAAAATGTTTTATTCTGTGACGGAAACAAGCTTTTGTCACTTTTGATCAATTGAATGATTCCTTGCTGAATACAATTAATTTCTTTTGTTTAAAATCAATCTTTTGAATTGTAGTGTATATGCCTAAATATCTTCCTCTCATCTGTCTTATGTTACCAGACGTCCGTTTCCTGCTGGTGATCGAGTCACGTTTAATGGAAAAGACTGTCTCTGCCAGCACTGCGTCCAGCCAGTGTCCCCAACTCCCAAAGACATCAGCACATCTAGCAGTGAGTTTGCTCTCACACACACGTGTGTTTGTGCTTAATGGTTATGTTTTAGTGTCCTACTCCGATTTCAGCTTGCCACAATCATCCCCTTTTATAGATGTGTTAGATTGATGTGTTGACAGGTCTTACACCCCTCAGGATTCAAGGTCATTGCTAGCTGGAAGCTCACTCTCTCTCCATCCCACCAGAAGCTAAATATCTTGTTTTTTTGGCATCTAAATCCACTGTTTAGAAACACACGAACCCCGCTGTGAAGCATTTTGGAAAAACTGAAGTAAAAATTCTCAAAGTAAAAGAACTTTTCTTTCGTATACAAGAAATTAAAAGAAATGTAGGGCTGGGGTCTTGGTTCTACCTATCTATGATATACCTTATGCATCGTTTTTGCAGTAGCTTTGTGTATTTCTATGGCATCGCTTTCGAAGAGTATTTAGCTAGTAAAGTGGGTTTACTTATTGTAGAGTTAACAAAAGTTATCTGAGGTATTGTAATGTTTGCATCATATGTAATAAATGTCAGTATACCGAGAGAGATGCATCATTCATTAATCCATAAGATCTTAAGATTTATGTCCAAAATACTAGAAAAAGTTGTGTCTGCTCAATTGTGCTTTTTTTTGCAAGAAAATGATCTATGAAAAATTCCAGTCAGGATTCAGATCGCAGCACAGAAACTGTGCTAGTTAAAATTACAAATGATTTACTTTTAGCTTCTGACAAAGGCTTTATTTCAATATTAGTTCTACTTGATCTTAGCACTGCGTTCGACACTATAGATCATAAAATACTCTTGGATTGACTACAAAACTACACTGGTGTTCAGAGACAGGCATTAAGCTGGTTTAGATCATATTTATCGGACCGTTATCATTTTGTCTGTTTAAATGGGGAAAAATCGAAGATAACGTCAGTAGACTATGGAGTACCACAAGGATCGGCCCTCTGCTATTCTCAATATATATGGTAATATTATAAGAAAACATGGAATTAATTTTCACTGTTATGCTGACGACACTAAATTATATATTTCATCATGACCAGATGAAAATACTAACTTGACTAAATTGACGGAGTACCTTAAAGATATAAAATGCTGGATGACGCGTAATTTCCTGCTATTAAATTCAGATAAAACGGAGGTATTACTTATTGGTCCAAAAAACTACACACAAAACCTCTTACAATACAACTTTAATATAGAAGGTTGTCCTTTATCCACTACAGTAAAAGACCTGGGTGTTAAACTAGACCGCAACTTGTCTTTCGAAAATCATATGTTACAAGAACAGCCTTTTTCCACCTTAGAAACAAAAAATCAAAAAAGATATGTGCTCTACATTATTAACCACATAGGAATGCCCTGGCAACCATCCGCAGCGCCCTAGCACCATGATGGCTTAAATATTTATTCTGAAATAGTGTTTCAATAAGATTCCCTGCATATTTTCAGGCTCGTCTAGAGTTACTTGAGTTGACAGGTGACCAATTCCTGTGCTTTCAACAAGGGAAAAACAGATCTCCTTATATATGTTTCCCTCTTTGATTTCTCTCGCTCTTTATCTCACTTAGAGGAAGTTCTTCATCCTCTTCCGGTAGATTAGGGGTCCTCATGGAGTAATTTAAGCTGTGGGGCCCCCGAGTCAAGCAGACAAGCACAGAGAATGAGGTAGGCTCAGAGCCAATGAAAAAGCTCCGAGCGCTGCTGTGCCTGCTGTTTGACCCATTCTCTCTCACTTACATTCTCTGACCTTCCGCTTCCTGACACATTCTAGACTGATGGATACTGACAGATCTGATAGAATGTGCCGATTTCCTGAGGCTCGGGGTTTCCTTATTATAGTAAATGGCTTTAGTCATTACAATCAAATTGTCATAATGCAGGGAATCATTGTTATGTAACAACATCAGGTGATGGACAATTACAGAAGCAATTTAGCAATGAATAGTTGCTGTGTTGCAGAGGAGCAAATTGATGTAATTGCAAGCATTGCATCATGGGATTGGGTTGATTGAGAAAACATGTTGTAGACCTTTTGCTTCGGTGGGCAAAAGGGCCTTGCAAAATTTGTGATGTAATATTTCTAGTCATGTGAATAAAGACATCTTTTAAGCTTTATGTCTGTATTTATGTTTTAAACTTTCTACACTGTAAAAAAATATTGTTGGTTTAAGTTAAAAAATTAAGTAACCTGGTTGCCTTAAAATTTTAAGTTGATTGAACTGGAAAAAGTGAGTTAATACAATGAAGGAGATTGATTTAATCATCAGAAACTCAAAATAATAAGTTATCTGAAGTAAATAAATTATTTAAGTTGATTTGACAAAAGAAAAAATGTGATAAAAAATTGTTAATATTTTAACAATATTTTAAATAAAAAAAATATGAAAAAATATGAAAATATTTTTTTTACAGTGTATTCATCAAAGAAGGAAAAAGGAAAAGAAAATGATCCTCAATATAGTACTTTGTCTAAATAAATTAAAAAGTAAAATGTATTGTTTTACATGTCTACAAGTTTAGACACCACAACAATACACAGTATTAAAAACGAATAATAAATAAATTTGATGTTAAATTATTAGTGTTTTTTAACAACTGTAAGCATGCATGATGCATAAATTTGGAGTTTTAAGATATTAATCAGATAATAGTTGTCAAAATCATGCATTTTATTTGTTTTATTCACATTTATGATCTTCCCATGTCAATGCACTTCCTCTTTCGGTCTTTCTTTCACTCTTTCTCAGTTATCTTTCGCTTCCACCCCTGTATGTACAAGCATCTGCACACACCCATAGAGACACTGCTGAATATCTCTTTTTGTCATGCTCGGCTGATTATTTGTCATTCACGAGCCCCAGGAAATGATTTAAGGCTGATGAAAGTCTTTAGCCAGGATAAGTGTTTTGTTTTTTTGGAAGGCACTGTTTGTTCGAGCGATAGTAGTGCTGCTTTGTCAAACCCAACAAAGCTTTTACCACATGACACTTCTTAAAGACTGCGCTGAGAGTCGGATAAACCTCATGACAGGTGGATTGAACCCAGGTCTCTTTGAAACTTTCCCTTCTCTTTTTCTTCACACATTTTCTTGCACACACACTCTCTCTGCGGGTCTGTAGCACACACAGTGCAAGTGGAGGTTGAGAAGGCTTTAATGTTGCATTAGAGCACTAGATGCAGTGCATTATATACTCTCCTCACTGTCAATGGTTGCCATTGTGCCTGGAGCAACATCAGCAGCGTCTGGGAGTCAGCGTCTCCCACCCCTCCACATCCGCCCCTGCTTTTTAAAAAAACCTTTTGGGATTTCAGCCAAGGAACATAAATAGAAGATGACAACCTGAGCTATTTTTATCCCTCAACCTTTTACACACGTTACGCATGTATTAACTAAATTCCCGCGCAAGTGGAAGGAGGATGGAAATGTCCTTGTCGTACCTTATTCTTTGAGCCATGCAATATAAGGATGATTTACTATTGATCACTGCATGCATTTTATGGATATTTTTTTGCTTGAAATCACTTCTAAAAGCCTGAATAGTCAGTGCTGGAGGTTGTAAATCAACAGGCCTCAAACTAAGGGAGAGTTGTTTGGTTAACACTGACATCTAGTGGAGAGAATTGTTTTGTGGGCCCCAAAAAGTATTTAAAATATATGCATGCCATTGCATTTGCATTTGCATCTGAATATTCCTGCTTCTCTACTGTGTATTTTTATCATTGACTATAAAACTATAAAAATAGATGTTGATAATCTAATTTAGGCTGAAATAAAATATTAATATCTGATGAAAAACTTAAACTTAAAAAATAACATAATGAAAATTAGAAATTTTACCTTGGCAAGTAACGGTAATAAATACAATGAGTAAGTTGTTGAAGTGATAAAAGTTGTAAAATGAAATAAAAAATAAATAAAAGCTACACTACGCGTATCAGGATTTACACATATCAGTTAATAGTAAAATTATATCAAATTGAATTTAACAATCCTTTATGGATTTTAATAAAAAAAAATTACATGAGGAATATTTCATTCAATTAAAATTGTAAAAAAAAAATCAGTAAATAGAATTATTTAAAAAGTTAAAAACTAATCAAAATTACAAATACACATAATAAATTACTAAAATGTAAGCTAAAGTAAAGTGAAGTAAAATAAAAACTGAAAAAATGTCAAATAAAATTGAATTCAAAATTATAATAAACACTTTAAAGTCACCATGGGTTTATTTTAAATGATTTAGCCTTGCACATTATTTTATCAAAATTAATCTCGTAATCTTTTATTAAAATAATATTAAAATCTCTGAAGACATGACAATGGCAAACCACAATGATCCAATGATCCAATCAATTCTCGATGGACAAAATAAAAGTCCCATAATAATAATAATAATAATAATAATAATAAGTCCCATCCTATATTTTTACTTTGACAAGCAATTTTACTCAGATATTGTACATCACAATAGGAAAGAAAAGACTATTGCGGCATTTTTTTCATGTCAAATGTTAGTACAAAATTATACTGAAAGAACACAATGTAAAGCAGTACATCACATCTAATGCTGCTTGTGACTACCAGTTGTGAGTTAATGACTGATAAACTACAGTAAATCCTTTTAACTGTTTTCAAAAAAAAAAACTCTTTAATATGTCTTGTCCTTTTTCTCATCAAGATGCCATGGGGTCTAAGTGTAATTTCCAGGCTGCTCTTCAGAACGTGTGTGTGATCAGTTGGATCTGTGTGTGTTTTCTTACAGACTGTGCAGGATGTGGCAGGGATATAAAGAACGGCCAGGCTCTTCTGGCCTTGGACAGACAGTGGCACCTCGGCTGCTTCAAGTGCAAGGCCTGTGGCAAAGTGCTGAGCGGGGAGTACATCAGCAAGTGAGCTATGCCTTCATTAATTTTTATCTTTCGCCATCTCGTGCCTCTATAATTCCCCCTCTCTGATCTGTCCTCTTTTCTAATAGCATTGAATTTTTATCCTGGTTGCATTGAGGTGAAATAGAATACAGTTAAAGCATAAATCTCTCCTGCCCTACCCTCTCTTTTAAGGGATGGTTCTCCGTACTGCGAGAAAGACTACCAGATCCATTTTGGCGTACAGTGTGAGGCCTGTCACCAGTATATCACAGGGAAAGTTTTGGAGGTGAGTTTCGAGGATGCTTATATTGACTGAGAATTATAAATTATAAAGCATTATTAATGTCCAATTTCATAATAATGTACAGTGTATAAAGCAATAGAAATTATGATTATAAATCTATTTAGACTACGTACCAAGTATTGATTAAAATATCATTTTTAAAATATGAAAGAATTATATATTTTTGTATATTAGCAAAAAAAAATTACCTATATATTTTTAAACGATTTGTTGACTGTTTTCATTAGATGTAGTGCTGTGGAGACTTAAAGTAGATCTCATTTATGATTTAAATATTAAATAATAGATGCTTCTCATTAAATTCCTCAGGAGAAATACACTGTTACTTTTTTTCTCTCTCTTATGCTCACCAGAGCTGCGTTTATTTGACCAAAAATACATTAAAAACAGTGATGTTGTGAAATATTTTCACAATTTAAAATAATTGTTGTCTATTTGAATATATTTTAAAATTGAATGTATTCCTTTGATGGAAAGATAACATTTCAACTTCAGTCTTCAGTGTCACATGCTGTAATATGCTGATTTGGTGCTTATTTATTATCATCAATGTTCAAAACAGTTGGGCTTAATATGCTTGTAGAGTATAGAACTATAAAATGAATGTGGATAGTTTAGATCAGGTAATTTGGCTTCTGAAGAATTTGATAAGAAACTTTTGAGTTCATATTGAACTCTTGTTTGCAGACTTTGGTATCTTAAATAATCTAAGTACAGTTTGAAACATTTTTTTTTTGAGACGTGCAATTTTTACTCAGCCAGGAGAAAAATCAGAACAGCAGAAGACACAATTCGCTCTTAATTGAATCATATTGTATAAAAGAAACATTTGAGTTAATAATGAGATCACTTCTGTGAAGTTTCTTGCCTTACGGATATTAACAATGTTCTCTTGTGGATGCATTTTTTTCCCTGTTCAGTGTTTTATAGTCATGTCAGTGTTTCAGAACCATACACATCCGTTCCCGCTAAACATCTGGATCCCCTAAGAGTGGAGCCGTTAGTCTGACTCTGACCCATGTCCACACACTCTCATCTCAACAATCATGAACACAGCTGAACTTACATCATTGCGCTATTCATCAAACATTTTAGAACTGACACAAACCCACGGGGAATAGAGCAAAGCAGCGCTGTTGGGTGGACTCCAAGACCCCGCCCAGCTATTGTACACGGGACGGCCCCTTAGAGGCCGGGCCCCTCTGATAGGGTGGGATTGGAGTGAGATTGGGGAGGGGGATTTAGGAAAATTCTCAAGAAAAGTCAAAGGGGAAACGTAAGGAACTGAAGGGGAATATAGGAATACTCTTGTAAGTGACTAAAGTGCTTTTAACTGCAAGGTCGCAGGGCTGGGGTGCCACACAAGCAGCCTGCCAGAGGTAAACCTCCTAAACTCTTTCAATAGAGATGGTTAGATATTTTCAAACGTGTTTGCAGTCATGTCATGTGTGTTCTGCTCAGTTTTAGGAGCTACGTGTAATATAAGCGTGGTAATGGTGTTTATCAACAGAGTTTACGTATACTTCAGAGCCTTTTTCTTTGCTGTTTAGGTGATCACAGTCAAGTTTTGTCATCCTGATTATACTGACCTGTCAGCAGTCTATTAGTTACTGACTTTCTCATCTGTCTGTTTCTCATCACACACAGTCTGTTTGCACTTACACACTTAAGTAGACTAGTTGTATTTATGGGGATCCGTGCAGCCACAGATGGTGGAAAGGAAGTGCACTGGAATCTTATGCATGTGTGACCATAGGAGATCAAAACCAGCTCGCCATCTATAAAAATCCAGGCAGATATGTGTAGAATCTCAGTGTAATGTTTAAAGCAACAGATGCCGCTGGTCTGCAGATGGCATCGCGTTTGTGCCAAGGAGGCCATTCGGATTTAACGAGGGACGAAGAGCGCTTATAAACATTGCTGTGGAACGCTGTTATTTTAGCTTCGGTTATGACTAGAATCGAGACTTTGCAGTCAGCAGTTTGTTTTCTGGACTATCAGAAATGTGTGTTGGGAACAGACACTCACACGTGCTATTAGATTACTCTGGGCTGTCAGCTTCCATTATGTCAACCGTGGGTAAGTTATTTAACTGCCGTGAAGTTTCACTCTCATTAAACCTCACCAATAAGTGTCTAATGAGACTATCCAGAAATGACAAGTCTGCTGCACCAGCTGGCCCTGCATTATCTCACCACACACACACACACACATATCCAAAGTGTACCAGATGCCCAGAGGGAAATTGCTCAGAGGTTGGAGTTCTCAATTGTGCTTAATTTTAGAGTTTTTTTTCTAAATGATAAATAGATGAGAGAGTATGACTACATAGCTAAATGAATATGGGTGGCATAGCCCTCATAATTTTTTACATAATAATTTTATTTGAAGAGTTCTGACTGACTTTTGAGTGCAGACTCTTTTTTTTTAACTGTTCAAAAGTTTCGGTCATTTCTTTTTAGGAAGTAATTTAAACTTTTATACTTATGCAACACAGTATCCTGAAATAAATGTGTCAATGTTTTTCACAAATATACTAAGCAGCACAACTGATTTCAACATTGAAGATAATAATAATAAATGTTTTTGAGCAGCAAATTGGTATATTAGAATGATTTCTGAAGGATTATATGACACTGAAGACATAAAATTCAGCTTTGACATCACAGGAATAAATTACATTTTACAATATATACGATTAGAAAGTAGCTATTTTAAATTGTAATAATATTTCATAAAAGTACTGCTCTTCCTGTATTTTTGATCTTACAAATGCATTATTGGTGAGCATAAAACACTTATTTAAATTTTAAAAAATTAAATGTTTTAACTTGATCCCAAACTTTTGAGAGCCATACTGTATAGCATAAGTATTAAATGAGCAAAATTTATCTTTCCTGAACTTTTAGAGACATGAAATTGTAAAGGTATAGGGAATTATCTGAGAAAATCAAGTAAAGTCTTCATTTGATCTCCATTTCATCTCATTGCTGACTTGAAAAAATTAACTTTTTATTAAAGACATCTCATTTGTGTTTTTCTTTTTGATGTTCTCTTTTTGTCTTTTTATTTGCGCTTTGTGACTGGTGGGTGTCTTTTTTTGGGGAGTTTAGTTTTTCTGTTTGCTGTAATAGTGGCCAATATCTCAGCAAACTGCACTTGTCAGATTCACTTGTCTGACTCTTTCCTCATTGGGCAGGTTTGTAGTGTGAAGTGTTTTAGTTCAGCTGAGGGAGAACTTACACAACAGTACATACTGTGAGTCTGGCAACACAATACTGGGCTATGTTACTGAATACAGATGAAAATGACTCTTATTGGCATTTATACACATACACACACACACACGATAGCACACTAGCAGCAAAAATGTCAATGCTAGAAGGCCAGCTGGTTGACTAGTTAGGCTAAATAAACTGAACACCAGCTTAACCAGACACGGAGACAGTTGTACCATATGAGCACCATTTTACACTCTCAGAAAAAAAAAGGTACAAAAGCTGTCACTGGGGCTGTACCTTTTTAAAAAGTAAACTTTTGTCCATTTTAGGTGCTAATAAGTACATTTCAGGTGCTAATATGTACATTTTAGGCCCTAATATGTACATTTTTGGTGGTAATATGTACATTTTAGGTACTAATAAGTACATTTTAAGTGTTAATACGTAAATTTTAGGTGCTAATACTGTATGTCCATTTCATGGGCTAATTTACATTTTAGGTGGTAATATGTACATTGTAGGTGCTAATATGTCCATTTCATGAGCTAAGATGTCAATTTTAGGTGGTAATATGTATATTTTTGGTGGTAGTACATTTCAGGTGCTAATATGTAGGCTACATTTTAGGTGTTAAAATGCCCATTTCATGAGCTAATTTACATTTTAGGTGATAATACGTACATTTTAGGTGCTAATATGTCCATTTTAGGTGCTAATATGTCCATTTCATGAGCTAAGATGTCCATTTTAGGTGGTAATATGTATATTTTAGGTGGTAATATGTATATTTTTAGGTGGTAATGTGTACATTTCAGGCGCTAATATGTACATTTTAGGTGCTAATATGTACCACAAAGGTACCAATATGCAGCCTTTGGGTACAAAAGTGTACCTTTTGAAAAGGTACAGTCCCAGTGACAGCTTTTGTACCTTTTTTTTCCTGAGAGTGTAGGCAGACTTGGAAACCAACCTGCAAAGCAAACCTTAGAAAACTTCAAACAGAATGCATTTTTTGCTGTTAAAAACCCCAAGCAGAAAAACCCCAAGATCAAGAGACGCATTTCCAAAAGTTGAGCACAAGACACACTGTTTCTTACTCTAATGTTGAATTTTAAGTTGTGATAAATACAGTGAACCTAGTAATTTCAGTCTCACATCAACATCCCATGCATGGGACCACGATCTAAAATAATACTTCTACATCCAAGCGCTTTCTCTCTTTTCTTACTCCTTTGCGTCCCCCAGTTATTATTCCCCTTGCTGTTTTCTCTCTATCCCGGTGTCCCTCCCTCTCCCTGGCTCTGTCTTCTGTCCACACCCCTCCATCTGGGCTGAAGTAGAGGCGTGGACTGTTCTTGGCCCCTGAGTTCGCTTCTCTGTTTTCTGTGTCTGCTTCTTGTGATGCATTAGGAAATGACTGGCAGCCGTCTCGCTCAGACAGAGCGCTACTCAGAGGGGTAGAACATGTTGTCACTCTGGTTTGTTGACTGGAAAACTTTTGCATGGCCTTGTTGCCATGGCAAGGAGACCCGGGAGCCGAGGGGTCACATCTGTGTGAAATCATGTGTTATAGCTGCATTCCCTCATAGTTCAGGACAGCCGAGGACCATGGGATGTTTCCCTTCAGAGGAGCCAAATGGGCGCCTCCCTCTTCAGCGTGCAGAGCTCCAGCTGATATAGAGGAACAACAAAACAATTGAATTGTGTGCCTGTATGAGAAGCAAGAGGTTTTTTGGCGCAGTATACCTCCTGTGAACGTATAAATTTCATAGAGTAAAAGAGCAAGAGTTGGGATTAAGGGCCCTATTTTAACGATCTGAAACGCAAGTGTCAAAGCGCATGGCGCAAGTAACTTTGTGGGCGGGTCCCGGCGCTGTTGCTATTTTCCCGGCGGGATAAATGCCTCTTGCGCCTGGCGCAAATCTAAAAGAGGTTGGTCTGAAGTTGCTTCATTATTCATAGGTGTGGTTTGGGCGTAACGTGAAATAAACCAATCCGAGCGCCATCCAACATACCCTTTAAGAACAGGTGCGCATGTTGCATGACGGATTGTTATTATAACGGCGGGTTTACCAGGCGCGCGCCAGGAGCGTTCACAGCCGATGAGACCGACGTTCTTGTCAGGACAGTGAAAGACAGAAGTGACGTTGTATGGGGATGGGAGAAACTCTTGCACATCAGCGTCGGTTAAACATTATAGCCTTACGTATGTTTCTTGCCACTATTGGGCAAACAGGTCTGATCCTTAGTACTACAATAGCCTTAAGAAATTGGTATTTCAGTTTTTTCATCTTCATGTAAACCAAAATGATTTCCCTCATGTGTTAATATTTTTCCTTGTTATAATGTATGATTTGCAAAAATAAAAACTACTGCATCTATGTTGATGAGAGAATCAGTATATGCGCGTTGTGTAGGCCTACCCGCTATATTATGGCCAAGCATGCGCGCTTAAAATAGCATTATGAACAACGCGCAACGCGCCACTGACTTTAGACCATGTTTTTTATGGTCAGTGGCGCAATTGTGTTCTGGAAGTGTAAAATAGCACCAGGGAATGTTTGCGCCGAAACACGCCTCCTTTTTGCGCCGATCCGCCCAGGGAGCGCAAGTTCATTTCCTAGTTTACCGACGTGCGTCTGTGGAGGGGAAAATCCCGCTTTGCGCGCGTGCAAAATAGGAATGAGACATGCGTTTGTGTATAAAGTCATTTGCGCCGGGTGCAAGATAGGGCCCTATAAATTTTACTCCATGTCTTTCCAAGCTTTTTCCTATGAAACAGAGGGAGATATTTTGGTGAGGGGGGTGGTCTGGCAGTGGCAACACTTTGCTAAGCACCAAAATGCACCATAAAAATGTTATAAAAGTAGTCCGACTCTATATTCCTTTAGTCAATAAATATCTTTGTGTGATAAAAGATGGTAATTTAATTTGTGAATTATGAACTATTGGGTCAGTATCACTCGGCCATGAGAAATGCCAGAATCAATGACGTTTGGTGTCAAAAAAGAAGATCCACTGCTCATTCACTTCAAGGTTCAGTAGGTTCGAGGTTCAGTAAATTATATATGCAGTGTGTACCGTGTATATATATATATATATATATATATATATATATATATATATATATACACACACACACACATACAGTATATTTGGCATAAACTATGCTTTTAAGGGGTGAGATAAGGTAATTAAAAAGGGAAAAAGTGTTGCCTCAAAACAAGAGTATTTTAAGGAGGTTTTGAAGGAGAGAGAGAGAGAGAGAGAGAGAGAGAGAGAGAGAGAGAGAGAGAGAGAGAGAGAGAGAGAGAGAGAGAGAACTGCAGGGCTCATCAGCATTCCCTGAGCTGAAAGCAGCAGAATGATGAAACAGTACTGCAGATGACTTACAGCTGTGCGCTACATAGAGTGATGATCTCACACACATACACAAGCATATGAGTGGAATGTGGAATGTTCTGTTCCTTGAGCTATGGCTGGTACACTGTATACACTACAATTCAAAAGTTCAGGGCTGGTCAAATTTAATGTAATGTTTCTGAAAAATGTCTTCTGTGCTCATTAAAGCTGCATTTATTTGATCGAAAATACAGTAAAAACAGAAATATTTTGAAATATTATTACAGTTTAATTTGATTTAATTTAAAGGTGCAGCGTGTAATATTTAGGAGGATATGTTGACAGAAATGCAATATCATATACATAATGACGTTTTCAGTGCTGTATAAAGAGCTTACATAATGAATCATTGTGTATTTATTAACTTAGAATAAGGCATTTCTATCTACATACACTGCGGGTCTCCTTACATTGAAATAGCCATTTTGCGCCGTTTCCACGTAGCCCTAAACAGACAGACGTGTTTCTTTCCTATTATGTTCTTCACGCAAAGAAGCTTGCTAAAGTCAGTGAATAAAACATTGACACAATGATGAACAAGTAATAATATTCACGAGAACATATTGTTTTACTTGATAATTAAGTAAACCTATTTTCTTAATTTATCTTTGTAAAGAAATCTCATTGCTTAACTGGCTACTCTCTGTTGTCCCAGACTACGACATCTTTTCCTGTCGGCCACCGTAACCTCTGTTGGTTGCAATTCGCAATCTCACCAATAGATGCCGCTAAAAAATTACACAGTGCACCTTTAAAATATCATTTATTCCTGTGATGGTCTTTCAGAAATCATTTTAATATGCTGATTTACAAAAAATCTTTTGTAATATTATAAATGCCTTTACTGCGCTTGGGATCAATTTCATGTATCCTTGCTTAATAAAAAAGGGTTAGTTCACTCACAAATTAAAATTCTGACTTTATTTACACACCCTCGCGTCGTTTCAAACCCGTAAGACTTTCGTTCATCTTCAGAACACAAATGAAGATCTTTTTAATGAAATCTGAGAGCTTTCTGTCCCTCTATTGACAGTCTATGCAACTACCACTTTCAAGCCCCAGAAAGGTAGTAAAGACATCATATCAATCCATGTGACTCCAGTAGTTTAACGTCAATTTTATGAAAAGAGTGCTTTGTTTGAGCAAAAAAAACAAAAACAACATCTTAATTTACCATTTTATTTGAAACGAGTGGTAATAAAGTGGTAAATTGTGTTTTTGGTTTTGTTTTTCGCAAACAAAGTACTTTTGTCGCTTAATAAAATTGATGTTAAACCCCTGGAATTACAATGATTACTTTAATGATGTCTTTACTACCTTTCTGGGGCTTTTAAGTAGTTGCGTAGTTCAGTTAATCGAGGGACAGGAAGCTCTCTGATTTCATTAAAAAGATCTTCATTTGTGTTCTGAAGATAACTGAAAGTCATTTTTGGGTGAACTAACCCTTACATTTCTTTGAATAAAAAAAAAAAATCTTACTGACCCCAAAATTTTTAACAGCCACTATCTGAAACCCCTAAGTCTTAGCTATAAGGGGCTCCATATGATTTCAATGTTTCTGCTTGTGGTTGAGAATGACCTTCCAGGAGTGAAAAAACTGACAGACTGCAGTGTTTCTCAGCCCTTCCAGCTCCCTAGTGAACCGCCCAGCTCTCCAATATCAGCATTCCAGCTCATAGCTGTGGCTGACAGGCCGTGTTGCGGCGCTTAAGTGCATCTGATATGTTGAGCAGGATGATTTCCTGTATGTAACATTACACAGCTGTCTAAAACCCTCAATTAAAATCTCTATTCATACATTAATGTGTATGTCAAGCCAGCACGTGTACCGGTATGTGTGAACTTGTGGCTGTCTTTATTCTGGTATTGTTCTCTTGACCTGGAAGCATCCAGAGGTCAGGAGGGTATTTTTGTGTGGCAGGGTAAGATAATATGGGATAATGTGCTGAGCAAACAGTGACTCTGTAGATTTTAACAGAGCTCCATTCATTGAGAACACACACACGCCTTCTTTTAAAATAAGTCAAGTGCAATGAAATGACAGACTGTTTGGCTTTGCCACAGATGTTAAGGAATATCTATTCCAGTCTGTTTTGCCCAGTGCTGTGTCTAACCGGAAGCTTTTTCTCGTGAAAGCTGTTGACCTCTGAATGTTGACCTTTGCCCCTCACAGGCAGGAGATAAGCACTACCATCCCAGCTGTGCACGATGCAGCAGGTGCAATCAAATGTTCACGGAGGGAGAGGAGATGTACCTACAGGGTGAGCACAGAACTTTAATGCTACATTTAGTCGAGGATTGAAGCATTGCTGGAACTTCCTATGAAGAAGTCTACAATATTACCCTTGAAACTAATTATATGAGGGTAGATACAGCTATATTTTTATTTTAGTAAAAAAAATAAAAAAATAAAATAAAAGGTAGTAGTTATGTATTTAAGTGTTCCATGAATTTAGAGATATTTTTCTTATGTTAACTGGTAACAGGGTTAAAAGTAGCAGGGTAAAAGGATTGAACTTAGTTGGTTTTATTTTATTTTCACTGTTCATGTTTTCTTTTTCATTTTTTCTTTCTTTTTTAGCAAACCTGTTAATTCGTATAAATATAATTAATATATTTATTTTAATATAAATTAATAAATAATATATTAAATTAATAATAAATTAATGAAAAATAAATAAATTAAAAAATATTTATTTGATCGTTTTTCTTATGGTAACTTTGGTAACAAGGTTGAAAGTAGAGCTACGTTTTTTTTTTTTTTACGTAATTTAAGACTTCTTAAAAAAAAACATAATATAATACAGTATTACTCCCTATAAATTAAGGAAATATATTTATTTAATCTTTGATGGCTTTGGTAACAGGGTTGACTGGTTGAGCTGGATGTTTGAGGCCACATTACAATGTGTATACAAATTAGGAAAATGTGTTGGAACGTTCCATTTGTAATATGGGGACAATCATGTGGTAATATAATTCTGATATACCCCACCCTCATATTTTGTCTTGATTTCTATCTCCCAAAGGTTCTACAGTATGGCATCCAGACTGTAAGAACAACAGCAGAGTGGAAGAGAAGTACAGAGTGAGTATCTATCTTTCGAAACACTTACTGTCCGTCGGCTACCTTAATCAGCCCTGTCCGTCTCTTTCTCTCTCTCTCTTTGCTGAAAACTTTGCTGAGCTCCTCCCTCATATTGTTCCCAGAAACAACATCTACATACCAGAAACAACAGTCTACGAACCCCTGGGAGTTTGAAATGCACATTCTTTTCAAAACTTCCCCCAGTGTCCCCATAGTTAAAATTAAGGCTCTTAATGAAGCATTACGCATGTGTGTGTTTGTCAGTGAGAATTTTGTCCATTCTGTTGTGATTCTCCTCCTTAGGCAGCTTGGCAACATCCTAAAGGAAAACCCAGTCCGTTTGATATCTTTTACCCCCAGTCTCAAATTCAGAGCCGGGGCCCAGGTGGCTCTCAGTCTCAACTGGGCCGGCGTCCCCTGGGCAGTCGCGAGGTTTGCTCCAAACTGCAATGCTTCCAGCTAACACAGCTCCTTCCAACCGTCCTGCTTTACTCCGAAGCAAGACTGAACTGCTGTGTGTTTTATTAGCTTCATATTAGTTGACTTATACTACCAGTCAAATGTTTGGAATAATTAAAAAATATACAGGTATATGTTTTTGAAGGAAGTCTCTCATGCTCTCAGGCTGTTTATTTCAACAAAATACAGTGTGAAATATCATTGGAATTTAAAATAACAGTGTTCTATTTTAATATATTTTCAAATGTAATTTATTCATTTGTTGGAAAACTTGAATTTTTAGCATCATAACTCCAGTCTCCAGTGTCACATGATCCTTTAGAAATCATTCGAATATGCTGATTTCTTCATTATCAGTGTTGAAAACTTATGAGCTGCTTAATATTTGTTTTTTTTTTGTGGAAACTGTGAATTTAACATTTACAATGTTACAAAAGATTTCTATTTTAAATAAACGTTGTATTTATTTAAGAACAATGATTAAATATATGTCATGGTTTCCACAAAAATATAAAGTAATTGAACACCAATAATAATTGTGACACTGAAGACTGAAGTTATTGCTGCTGAAAATTCAGTTTTTCCATCAAAGGAATACATTTAATTTGAAAATAATAATAATATTTCATAATATCGCTGTTTTTACTGTATTTTGGTCAAAATGCAGCGTTGATGAGTATAAGAGACTTCTTTCAAAAACATATTCCAAAATATTGTCTGGTAGTTTATACACCCCTCAGCCAGAGTGAACCAGCACACATAAGAATATGCTTGCTCTCTCCTCCTGCAAGTTAGGTTATAATCCTCATGGAGATGTGGTAACTTCACAAAAATAACCTTATATCCCACAAAACCTGAAATTAGGATCTGCCCGCATGCATAGGATAGCAAGCAAGGCTGCGAGTAGATGACTATGGATGTGCTTGAGTTAGATGGCCGCTGGCTAAGGTGAACGATTCAAGTGTTTTGTCGAGTGTGATGTCATATCCTTTTCCTCCCTTCACAGCCCCTCCCACCCTCAGTAACCTCTCTGCACCAATCAGAAAGGCAGGTACTGTATTCTGCTTCTGGCAGCAGAGTGGGGGAACCCCGAATGTGTTTGCGTTTGCAGTCACCCACCAGCAGAGGGTTTTCTGCCCTCGCCAACTTCCCCTTAACAGCCCGTGTGTGTGAATCATTACGCTTTTCACCGCTGCTGGCATGTGGCTCAAGCCCGCCAGGGCTCTATTCACCATTACAGGAATGACGGCTGTTTGACTCATCTCGCAGAACGGTCTCAGATATGAGCTCAGCTCAACATGTAGCATAACTGGTCTCTCAAACGGAGTACTGTTCCTAAAGGTCGTCCGATTCGGGTGTTTTTTTGGTGACATTTGACCAAGAGTCCATATCTGAGGGATTGGCTGCACTGGCTGCACTGATTGTATGATATGAACCCCAATGCATCTTGGGAAGGCTTGCATTGGAGTATGAGGCAATATGAGCTGGAAATCCGGTGGTTTTGTAATTTGTGCTGAATGAAAGCTCAAGAATGTGCTTACTTCACAAAATAAAAATGTTGTCATCATTTTCTCTCCTTATGTACAGTATACTCCTCTCTCTTGACTTCCCTTGTGAAAAAGATATAATTGTGCTTAATTTATAAAACTGTATATTTAAAAAAAAACTATACTTAGATATAACATATATATATATAAAATAGAGTACACTTTCATTATTTTGTTTCTTAACACAAAAAGTGCACTTTGTAATAATGTGAAATTAAACGTTTTACATTTTAAATCAATTTTAATTATCTTTTATCGTGTTTTAAAGAAGTAAACTCATTTGAATGTGTAACATGTAACATTTTAAAGCATTGATTATAATTTTCTACTGTAGAGTTGAAATTAAAGTTTCACGTTCATTCTCATATAGTTGTAATGCATTTGGCAGTACTTAAAAGTAATTATGAAATGACATACAATCATGTGCTTATGTGCAACTTAATTGATTAACATGCAATTAAGTTTCCAAAAAAACTATACATTTTTCAAATCACACAAGAATATTCCTTTAAAATATATAGTATTTTACTTTGTTATTTCCTGTATGGAACACAAACCGATATTTCGATCAATGTCCAAGCTGTACTTTTCAATACAATGAAAGTGAAGGATGACCAACACGATTTTAAGAACAATGATCCTCTTCTAAAGCTATTGAATGGCTTCAGAAGACATAAAATATTGTACATATAGTGTATAGAGTTACTTTACATCGCTTTTATGGTGCTCTTTTGGAGCTTGATAGCTTGGTCCCCATTCACTTCCACTGTTTGAAAAAGAGCAGCGTGAACATTCTTCAGACCTTGTCCTTTTGTGTTTCATGGAAAAAAAGAGAGTCATACAGTTTTGGAAGGACATGAGGATGAGAAACTGATGACAAAATGCTCATTTGTAGCTAAGCTATACCCACTGGCATCTATGAGTGTTTTCAGGAATATAGGTCTATTATCTTCAGCTTATTGCTAATACAACATCTCGTTCTCCCGCAGCCCACAAGGTCATCGTCTGAGAGTATCTGTTCGAGACCTGGCTCGAGCATACCTGGATCTCCAGGTCACACCATCTATGTGAGTCCCACTCAACGGCGCCCACAATCGTTTCCTGAGTCTGTCAGATCATATCACACAACCCACAACGGATTCTGATGCTGGTATACTTCAGGGTCAATGTAAAAAAACAAAAAACAAACAAAAAAAACTCCTGGACATGCAGGAAAAGCACAGGAGTTTCCTTCACCTTCTCTCCACTCTTTGCCTTTGCCTTGTATGTATTTGACATCTGTAGCATCGTTTTTGCATGTAAACGAATCTAGAGGATCATTTACATTAACACTGAAAATGTAGAGCTTTCCACATAAGCATGCCTCCAACAACAGCGTTCATCTTTCCACAGTGTGCATTTGCCCCTTTGTGAGAGCTGTAGCTTTGGTTGGATGTGATGTGGATGACCTTTGACCTGTGCCCTGACCTCTTCCTCATCAACACCTTTTCTCCCTGTGTTTCTCCACCTGTGTCCCCTTCCCCTGTCCCTCATCCTCTCCTTCCTCCAGGCAAAAGTAGACAATGAGATTATTGATTACAAGGACCTAGCAGCCATTCCCAGAGTCAAGGCCATTTATGACATAGAGCGTCCAGACATGATATCCTATGAGTCTCTCCATTCCACCTCCTCCACCCTGGAAAGACAAGGAAGGCACAGCCCTGGAGAGGTAATCTGAATCGTAAACTTTTAGTGTCTTTCTGATTAACAAACGATGTGCTATTATGACCTAAAATCATAGATATAGCCACTATATGGCTGAGTAGACATGATGTCACCGATTTATGTTTATATATATATTTATTCTCATATTTTTTGGGATTAGGTGTGGCTTTCAAGCCATTTTGTCTCAAATCAGACAGCGCACCTGTCTAAAAATGTGGAACAACGATCTAGTCTTTATTTTTAGCTTTACAATTTAGAGTTCAATTATTTGTAATAATAATTTATTCATTTAAAATATTTAAAAGTCATCCTTCAGCCTCCTTGGAAGTTTGCTGAGGCCCCCTAGTGGACCCCGCCCCCCTGTTTGAGAGCCACTGGTCTAGTCATTATCAGACCTGCACTTGGGTCACTTTAGCGATCTGGCCCAAACACTACCAGACCCAACCGTAATGCTCCATAGTTGTGATAATGCCATCCCATCCCCAGGTCCCTACTTTGTCACAGTAACCATAATAGCTCTCTGACCCCATTATCCCATTAGTGATCCAAAAAGCTCTATTGACTGAGGCTCTCAGGCCACGGACAGAGCAGACGTGAGCAAGTGTGTGCTTTTGCTCATTTCTCTGTATGTGATCATGTGCATTGCATGTATTCCTGTCAACATGTTAGCTATGTCTATGCATGAAATATTGTATGAGAGATGTGTTTTTTTTTATTCTCTGTGACTGCTCTTGGGTTCCCATTGTCTATTAAACATTGCTCTTCTGTACCTGAAAATGCCTGTGCGCATTCTCTGTGTAGAGACAGTAATGTCGCAGCGCCCCCTGGTGACCATAATCAAGATCTCAGGCAGTCTGCAGTGGTGAAGATGCATGTTAAAGGAATATTCACTTGCATCTATGACTGATTACCACATTCAATAATTTAGACATGTCTTTGATTGTGTATAAACAAACAGGAAATGCCTTTACAGTAAAATATTTACAATGGAAGCTTATCAAGCGAGTTGGTCAAACTGTTTTTAGCAGAAATATGATGCTCACATTGTTGTTAGTACTTACTTGAATCAATTCACTTTTTTAAACTATAAACTTTAAAGTTGACTAAATTGTGCTTATGAGTTGGGACTTCTCATAAGGATGATTTTGGCAACTTTAAAGTTTATAAAAAAGTCTGGTAAAAAAATAATAATAATAAATTAATAATAATAATTCATAGCAATTACTCTACCGTTCAAAAGTTTGGGATTGGTATATGCAATTTTTTTTTCAAAGAAGTATTTCTGGCTCTCATTTGGTATGCAATTATTTGGAATGTAAAAATACAATAATAGTTTGAAATATTATTACAATTTAAAATAACAGGTTATTTTATTTTTAATTTAAATGTAATCTATTTTTTAGCAGCCATTACTCCAGTCTTCAGTGTCACATAATCCTTCAGAATCAGATCGTGTCACAATATATTGCAATACAAAAATACAACAATTGTATTATGGATAGTGACAATATTTTTTGTGTATAGTTTACCAAAAATAAAATTTACTGTGTGAGAAAAAAAAAAATATGCTAGTGTCACCATGATCCTGTGCATTGGGTTACCAGCCCCAAATCCAAACTTATTGATATACACCCACAATGTAATATCAAATTGTTAACGTTTTATCATTTGTCAGTATCGCAATAATATTGTACCGTGATCTCAGCATCATGATATGTATCAAATTGTGACATGATGGTATCATTACACCCCTAGAATTATTTTGTAACAATGCAAAAGCCTAGCAATTTTGATCAATTAAATGCATCCAAATTCGGTTATTTTACAGTGTCATTGTTACTGTGCAATTACATACCGAGTTAATATTAATTAAGTGCATGTACTTATTATAGAGTTAGGGTATGATTAGGGTTTGGTTGAGGGTTATTTGCATATAATTATGCATAATTAACTGTTAATACTATTGTAGTGAATATAACATATGTAACAAGGACACTGTAAAATGAAGTATTACCAAAAAATCTTACTAACCCAAATGTTTGAACAGTAGTCTTTTTAGTGTTTAGTCCAATGACAAATATTTGATTCTTCTTTAAAATACTGTACAAAATGAGTTTAAAAATGAATTTTGCTTCTCCAATGCTACTTAATTTATCTTGTTTGAAAGATAAATTAGCTTGTGTATATATTTTCACTGGAAAACAAAACCTACATACAGGTTTAGCAAAAGTAGCTGGGTTTGTTTTTTAGCTGTTCATGTAACAGAGACCAGCTAGAGCAAGAGACTGCAGTCTTAGGCACCTTGTTAGCATGCCTAGCTCCCATGCCGGAAATGTTGCATCGGTGCCGTGACCCGGATGGGAGTGAGGTTTAGGGGCTGAGCGTAACGGCCAGCTAGCGAGAGCTGTGCATATAAACCTCACTCCTCTGATCTCAAGAGGTGCAATAGCGACTGACGCTATAGAGACTCCTTTAGCATCCTTGTTAGCAATCCCGCATTCCATTGACTCTAGTTCAAATCCCAGGTTATACACTCATGACATGAGTTTGATTTGACAGGTGTGGTATAGCAGCAATACCTCCACAGAAAGGAAGCAAGCAATTCTGTCACACTACTTTTAAGCTAACCCATCAAGCGCAGTTATGTTTTCTCTTTGTAGTGGGAACCACTAGACAGTTCATTGCAAGTGTATTACTGTTAACAACATTATTACTGACCAGTTGAAAATGACCAAGAATATTCCTTTAATGCATAATGTTTTCTTGAGTCATTGACTAGCTTTTAGAGTAACCAAACTCAACCCTTTCCTCCCCTACAGCCTGTCAAAGCCTCAGGTGGCAGTCCTCCCAGAGGCAGAGCCACAGTAAGTGGAAGAAGGATAGAAATAAGACCAGTTAGTTTGTGGATCACCAACCCAAACTAATAAGAACACAACTAACATATTGATTTATAAAACTTAACCTAATCTTATAAGCATGAACATCTAATGCCTCTCACGCCTAGTTTCGTTCATCTCACTGGCCGCTGTCTGTTCTCTCAGTCTCATCTGAATAGCTGCTCTCTAAGTAGACTTTGTAAGTGACAGTCACTTGAAGTGTGTACTCAAAAGCCCAGTTGAAAACTGAAGAATGGCAATGTAGATTCATTCTCAATTAACTGATCTGTGTCAAGTATCAGTTTAGGCTTTATCATGACATTAGACATAGACAGCATCTGCAAGCGCCTCTGTGCGATTCCTTCATCACATTCATTTCATTTTAAACATCATGCACTGCATGCTGGGTCACAGAAAACACAACTGTTTCCATGACGTATGACATAATACGTTATTTTTAGTGATTGTGATTCTATGTCCACATTCCCAGACCCTGCCACCAGACCCCTCCTCACTGTCAGCAGAAACAGTAAGTTTTCAGTGACCTCCCTCTGAACCCTGACACAGTTAGCCTGCTTCTCTCTCTCCTAAATGTGCTTTTGATGGAGATGGCACTGATCTCCAGCTGTCCCTTGAGCACTGAAAGAAGTCCTCTGTGTAATGAATGGCTACTACAAAGAAGCAAGAGTGTGTGCCTATGTCTGTAATAATGCTTTCTCGAAATCATTATCTTTGCTACAGCTGGGTGAATCTCACAAAGTACTTTTCCAAATCATAACAAAGTAATTACATGTCGTTTAAAGAAAAATAACCCTATTAAGATATTGTGTGTGTTCGGGGTCAGTAATATTTTCTTTTATTAATAAGAAATTAATATTATTTTTATTCAACAAGGATGAATTAAATTGATCAAAAGTGACAGTAATGACTTGTTACAAATTACCACATTATAAAAAAGTATATATTTTAAATAAATGCTGTTTTGCTTTTACAGGAAAATACTTTTAAAAAAAACTGTTCTTTGAATTTTATTATTAAATTATCATTTTAAATAATAATTCACAATATTTCTGTTTTTACTATATTTATTTTTCCAAAAACATTTAAAAAAATCTTACATACCCCAAACTTTTGAAAGGTAGGCTACTTATACTGATACTAAATTTATATTATTATATAATAATTATTATTAAATAAATAATTTTATTTAAATTTAAATAAGTACATTTTTGTATGTAATGCATATCATTTCTTATTTTTTTCTTTTAGCCCTCAAACCGTATTCACTTTATAGCCCTTAATCCTGTAATTGTGGACAAATGTGGGCACTCAGTTTGATCCTAATTTTTATTTATTATAAAGGTTATATCACTGTCTTTGATAAAGTTTTGTCTATCCATTTATGGTGTTTTTTTTATTTATTTTTTTATTTTGGGGGTATTTTTGAATTTATTTACTCCAAAAAGTACAATATTTTTGTTTTCCAAAAGGTTCTTAGAGCTAAAACCTAAAGATGAAGTGACTGCTGTAACCTGGTGTCTTATTTTGGCTTATTTTAGTATGCTCTAAATTACAGTTTCTCATTCATTTCTATGACCCAAATACAAGATTAAGGAGTTTTTTTTTCACCCACTTAACATTGTAGAATTGAGTCAAAAAATTGTGTCTTCAGGAGGCAAACTTAGGAAAAGTAGCCAAGTCTTGTACCGCTCAGATCAAGGGAGGTATTTTTTACAAATAAATCAAAACTATTTTGCCCACATTTGTCCAGAATACGGTTTTAGGGTTAACTTTCCATGAACATTTCTTGAGCTTTGTGATATTAATTCATATCTAACAACTCGCCAAATATACAAAGTCACACAGACCTTAAAAAGTATACCAACAGTGGCATCACTTAACTTCCTTTTCCTAATCCAACATTTTTGCTTTTCTGGCCTGCTCTATCCAGCACAGTCTCCTCTCCACCTTTGAGTGCTTATTCTGATGCATCCTTACATATAGCTCTTGTTCCTGTTCTGTTTCAGTCTCCAAGGACACTGTCTCCCACTCCTTCTGCTGAGGTTAGAGGCTAAGTTATTACAATCGAGCCTGTAGTACATGCCATTAAACCATACATTTAGAAATGTGAACTTGTATGATATGCTGAACCTTCCCATATGTTATGTTGTGTGTGCGGTAGGGTTGCTATGACATGAGGGAACGCATCATTCAGAGATCCACCAGTCAGGGCTCCATCGGCTCTCCGGTCTACCACCGCCATAACTACATCCCCCCTCTATCCAAGTCTCCCCAGCACTTCCACAGACCAGGTGAGTCAAGTGAACCGTACCCAATCCTGCCTCCATGGGATTCCAGCAGAGTGTACGGATAAGCGCCACATTTTGGCCTCGCGTGGCCTTTTCTTGCTTTCCGTTTCCTCCTGAGCTTTTTTTTTCCTTCCTCCTCTGCTCATGTGTGCTCCTTCCATCCTCTTTTTTCCCTTCGTTCTACTCCTCTGTTCCTTTTCACTGAGCGGCTGGCAGGGATGCTGAAGCTCTGCTCCTCTTTGCGCTCCAGCAACAGCGACACACGCCCTACCTCCCCCTTCCGACATCACTTCCTCCCCCATAACAAAGGTAAGGCCTCTCCACCCCGGTTGCCCGACCTCTTCGCCTCGTTCTCAGTATCGTTCTGTACACACAAATCCACCTCCCTCCTCTGATTCAGGCCTGCTGAAATGTCTTGAATGTGATGAAAAGCTTTGCGTATGGCGGCTCTGAGAAAATCACGTTTTCACAAGAAAGTCTTGGAAATGCTTGAATGACGCTCTTATGAGGTCAAGGGCTGCGATTGTAGATGCAACTGAAGCTAATGCACAGTTTACTAATCACAAGCTCATGTGTGTAATGTCACTCTGCCCTCTCCACAGATTCTTTCTGCATAGGTATGTCTTGGCTACATGGCTGTTGTTGACTTTGTAGAGCAATTTGGTGCCCGTGGCAGTTCAGATGCATGCTGGTCCTGTGTTTTGACTATTCAGATTTGATAACAGTCAATTAACCAACATTAAACCAAGTCACTGTGACAACACTAATACTTTTATACTAATAACTCTGTTCCAAAATCTTGTGAGCTGCCTTGCTGTTTAGTGCCTATGTAGGCAGCTGTCTTCTGAGGTGGCATCCTAGTTTAAATGGAATTCTGTCATTCTAGTTTTTATTATTATTGTTATAATAATATGAGGTTATGCTTGATTGTCCTGAAAATATATTACTGACAGACATGCTAAATATATAATAGGCAAGTTGATAGATGAGTAAATATTCAAAACTGTCAAGAAAATTTGATAATTGCATAAAAATGAAATTCATATTTTTATCAAATGACTTTAGTATTGAATAAATGGTAAATGGACTGCATTTATATATCGCTTTCACAGACCCAATGGCCACCAAAGCGCTTTACATACTGCCTCACATTCACTCACTAAAAATAAATAAAATAAATATAACTATAATATATACATTTATAGTCAACATTTCTCTTGCTTTTTCCACCATTTTGGATTTATGGAGCTTTTAGGGATGCATTGTGGGATTGCCTTCTCTGTGAAGGGCAACATAGATGTCTACCTTTTTATAACAGCAGGAGAGCACATGTGATGCCTTGAAACGCTGTCTATGTAGGCAGCACGCTATTTATTGGAACGTATATGTTGCATGCTTACATTTGTTTCCTCATAGGCAATAGCACTAAAGGATATTCAGTCATATTACCATCAGACACAACGGCTTGCTATCAGTGTGAATGTTATGTGTACCTTGAATGTGAAGTATTTGCATGCTGATTTCCTAAACCATTCATACAGTATCTTTCCAATCTGTCTGTCCTTCAAACCCTGTTCTCTTTCGTGGGGCCGTCCCACACTGGTCCAATCCGTCTCTCTGTCACCCCTCTGTTGAAGCCCTTTTCTGTTTTTTCCATCTTTCCGTCGGTGAAGATTTATTCCGACATTATTCTCTCTTTATTTTCTTCTTTTGATTTTCTTTTCTTTCTCCCGCTTATTCTGCTCTTCTTGTTTGGAGGCACTGAGCCATCCAGTGGCCGGAGTTCTCCCCTTTCCTCTCGGCCGGCCACCCCGACCCTCTCTCTGACCCCTAAACATTTCCACATCCCAGGTAGGAGCTGGAGCATCATCTTTTCTTCTCTAGAGTTTTTCTTGCTCTTTCTCTTTCCCTCCATTCTTTAATTTAAATCTTTCTTCCTATCCCCCACCCCCATTATGCATTTATGGTTTATCTATTTATTGTTTTAATGGTAGATTTTGATGACCCCTTATGCTGAATACTTGTCCTGCCACATACGGCTTGCTTTTTCCCAAATCATTATCATAACTGGTTGATTGGAGCATCTTATTTGTGACCGAGACTGCGATAAAAATGTTATTAAAACTAAATCTTTATTTTCTAATTTACAGACCAAGGCATTAACATGTATAGAAAACCACCAATCTACAAACAGCATGGTATGGTTGTTTTATCTATCTATCTATCTATCTATCTATCTATCTATCTATCTATCTATCTATCTATCTATCTATCTATCTATCTATCTATCTATCTATCTGTCTGTCTGTCTGTCTGTCTGTCTGTCTGTCTGTCTGTCTGTCTGTCTGTCTGTCTGTCTGTCTGTCTGTCTGTCTGTCTGTCTGTCTGTCTGTCTGTCTGTCTGTCTGTCTGTCTGTGTCTACATGTCTGTCTTTCTATCATATGTCTTTCCATCCATCCATGTCTGTCTTTCTATCATCTGTCTTTCCATCCATATATCCATACATACATCAATCCATCCTCCCATCCATACATACATCAATCTGTGTATGTCTGTCTTTATATCATCCATCCATCCATCCATCCATCCATCCATCCATCCATCCATGTCTATCTATCTATGTATCTATGTCTATCTATCTATCTATCTATCTATCTATCTATCTATCTATCTATCTATCTATCTATCTATCTATCTATCTATCTATCTATCTATCTATCTATCTACACTCTAAAAAATGCTGGGTTGTTTTAACCCAATTTTGGGTAAAATATGGACAAACCCAGTCATTGGGTTACATTTTTAAATTACATTTTTAACCCAATGGCTGGGTTTGTCCATATCTTACCCAAAATTGGGTTAAAACAACCCAGCATTTTTTAGAGTCTATCTATCTATCTATCTATCTATCTATCTATCTATCTATCTATCTATCTATCTATCTATCTATCTATCTATCTATCTATCTATCTGTCTGTGTCTACATGTCTGTCTTTCCATCCATCCATCCATCCATCCATCCATGTCTGTCTTTCTATCATCTGTCTTTCCATCCATATATCCATACATACGTCAATCCATCCTCTCATCCATACATACATCCATATATCAATCCGTGTCTGTCTTTCTATCATCTGTCTTTCCATCCATCCATCCATCCATCCATGTCTATATGTGTCTATCTATGTATCTGTCTATCTATCTATCTATCTATCTATCTATCTATCTATCTATCTATCTATCTATCTATCTATCTATCTATCTATCTATCTATCTATCTATCTATCTATCTATCTATCTATCTATCTATCTATCTATCTATCTATCTATCTCATAAAACATGTTTGGTTACAGTCATTATGGTGTGTGTGCAAGCATTATTTCTAAACTATAATTTTGATTATTTATGTTTGTTTATGTGTGTTGACTCCATCCATCGATTAATTTTTGGTAATGATGCTATGATCACATCACATGTTCATATGTAAGTACCATTTGACATCATAATCTTTTCTCATCTCTGAGACTTTCTTTTTCTTTATTTATTGCTTCCTCACAACTGACTCGCTCGCAACAAGAAGCCAAAATACTATCTTCTTTAACAGCCGCCGTAAAACTTTGATTCTACCTTTTAACTGCATGGAGTTATAGCCTGCCAGATCCCATAACAAATTCACTGACACTTCAGATGACTCTGCTTTGGTCTCTATCTTGCATACTCTGTAAATCTACATATCAAGCTAGTTTCAATAAACTGAATGGCACCATTTGAAATGTTGTGGCATTTACTGGTTTTAAAATACAGTTTATATATTTACATTTTCTGCTTGCTTAATTTTATAAAAATCTATCCACTTGCAAACAGTAGCATGTGTGCTCTATCCACTTTATACAGTCCTTTATAAGATGCAGTACTGGCCATTGATGTTCAAATCATTTGATACCGTCTCTGAACTGCTGTTTTAATAAAACATTCTTTTTAAACAAGGGCAAGAAATAAATAAAAAAATATATGTTTAATTTTTTTTCGTAATAGTTCATTTACATATTTAGATATAAAAATCCTGAAATATCATGCTTTGAACTCATTGTCCAGCACTGCACTTATTAAAACCCTTTGAGAGGCCGTCACTGATAGTGCAGTTCCCCCGAAATACCGATTCAGATTCAGCTGCCCTGGCAGCCCAAAGCAAGTCCGCTGATGACATCATCAAATCATCCAAGTTCCCTGCGGCCCACGCCCCTCGGCCAGACGAAACTCCAAAGATCGAGACCGACTACTGGCCGTGTCCGCCATCCCTCGCTGCTTTAGGTACGGTCCTGCTGCTGGCTCCTCCAGGCCCAACGGCACAAATAAAACCCTACAGCAACCAAAAACCAATGGAAGTCTTTACTGAACTAAATAATGCTCTCAAAACAATGTACATTGAGAACTCTTGGATTCCTGCTGGTAAATTTAGCCTGTCTTCCGTCTGGCTGCCTACCCCTAAAACCAGTTGTGATGATAGTAAATCCGAAGAACACTATACACAAGATTGCTTTACAGACACAAAGATTCGCCAATGCTAATAAATCCAATTCGTTTCCACTCAGCAAATCATTACACCACTCAATCTGATCAACTTCATTGTTATTTTTGTTCTATTGTTTGGTTTCCATGCGTATAACTGAACTCAGGTTCCATTTGAAGCTCATCATGGGTACAATGACATGACAATATTGCAATCATCTCAATATTTTTTTTTTCTTTCTTTCTTTTTGGTTTTATTTGAAAACCCTTTACTGGTCCTGGATGTACAGGCTCAGATGGGAGGAGTCGGTCACGGGATGAAGAAGAGGACGAGCAACTGAAACGCAGACAACTTCAGGAGGAACATCTCAGCAAGGTCGAGGGTGCATTAATACTTGTATATTGCTTGTGTCATTTTTTTGGTGAAAGCAATCCTTGGCCAAATTATGCTCCATTGCACAGCGTTATTTACACATACACATTGTTTTATTGCCCAAAATCACTGAAAAACTAGACACTGATACACCTAATTTGCACTAAAAATAACTCTGTACTCAGTATTTTTTTCCAGTACAAATATCTAAACAGTCTTCAAGATACATTTACTTGAGAGTAAACATGACTTATATTAAGGCTTGTATTTAACTGCAGATCCAGTCAGGACTTGGGAAGCTCATTCTAAAGGAGGAGATGGAAAAGGAGATGAACAGAGAGAAATACGTACGAAATATGACCGCCCAGCGCTTTGACTCCCAATACGCTAACTGTACCACAGGTAGGTAAAATGCCACATAACGTTGAAAGCAAGCACAACAAATAAAGCTTTACATTGGCATTAGTTTAAAAAAAAAGTATTTTGTCCTCTGCTGTAGACTCCCAAAACGTTAAAACATCATCCCTGCCTGGATACGGACGAAATGGCCTCCATCGGGTAAGTCTCAGCCATTCATTACTCCAGTCTTCAGTGTCACATGATCCTTCAGAAATGGTTCTAATATGCTGATTTAGAGCTTAAGAAACAGTTCTATTATTATGCGTATGATATTCATTATTATCAGTGTTGAAAACAGTATGTGCTGCTAAATGTTTTTGTGGAAACCATGATACACTACAATTCAAAAGTTTGTGGTTAGTAAAATTTAAAGAAAAATAAATTAATTATTACCTTTATTCATTAAGGATGCATTAAACATATCAAAAGTGACAGTTATTGACATTAATAACGTTACAAAAAATATTTATTTATTTATAGTAACCTTCTATACATCAAAGAAAAATGTATCACAGTTTCCTCAAAAATATTAAGCAGCAAAAACTGTTGTCAGTTTTTTTTTTTCCAGTTGTTGTCATGATATATCGGCCACCATATCGGTATCGGCCGATATTTGTTCATTTTTACTTTATCGTTATCGGCCCGATAATAAAATTTGGCTGATATATTAAAGCTCATAAATAATGAATTATTTCCTTCAACACTAGACACTGGAGACACTTAAGATGCACACTGTTCAACATGATTGATCTTAATTGCTTGAAATATGACTGGATTCAAAAAGGAAAATATAGTTAAGTGCAAAATGTGGTGTCATATCGGCTACATAAGACAATTAATATGAGAACATTATAATTGTGTGATTCGGAAATGGATTTTAATTGTTTTTGTAATCAGGCTCTCAAAAATGATTAAAAAAAATTGGATTTAGATTTATCGGCCAAAATATCGGTTATCGGCTTTCAAATATAAAGAATTATCGGTTATCGGTATCGGCCAAAATGTTCATATCGGTGCATCTCTAATTAAAACATTATTAAAACTCAATATTTGGGAATAATAACTGATAATAATAATAGCTGAGCACCGAATTAGCATATTAGAATGATTTCTGAAGGATCATGTGACACTGAAGACTGCTGAAAAGCTAAAAGCTTTACCATCACAGGAATTTCATTTTAAAATACATTTGCATTGAAAACCTTTATCTTAAATTGTAATAATATTTCACAATAGATTCAACCTTGGTAAGCATACAGTAAGAGTCTTCATTCTAAAACATCTTAATATGTGAATTAATTTATAAGATAATGTTTCTCTCATTAAAAAATGTACACACAAAGTGAGAGAAATATTAGTGAATTATTTCTACAACCCTGTTTTGGAAATTTTGAGTGTCATATCAGCCAGTATAACATAAACTAAAGCGCATCTTGTCTATGCTTCCAGCCCCAGTCTACAGAACTTTCTCAGTATAACAGTTATGGGGACGTTTGTGGAGGACAAAGAGGTAAAGTGCAACGTTTTAATAGCGAAAACACATCTAACAACTGAAAAAAAGCTATTCTAATAATATAGTAATATTTGGGAATTTTGTCTCTTTCTGATTCATGCAGATTTCAAGGTATGTGACTGACATGCAGTGTTTACTGAGCATGTGCATCTGCAGTCATGCACATATGGAAGTCAAATCATGCTACATGTAACCGGAATGGCACTCATGCCCTCATTGCTATGCTTGTGTCTGAGTTTGAGTCATTGCCATAGGGAAAGTCAACAACACAGTCAAGGGTTTGATATGTTGAAAGTCCCCCCCCCCACACACACACACACACACACACACCGTTTACAGCACGTCACATGAATAGTTGAGTTTCCACCTCCCTCGAGAGAACTTGATACAGAGCAATAGCTGTTAGGAATTAGATTCAGACTATTTCCCATGGTTCTGAGTTCTTGAAAACAGTTTCTGCTTTCTTTTCTTATCATTCGCATCACGTGTATGTGTTCTGTTCTATAGCCCACCCAAGATGCCCACGATTCCATTACAAGAATGGACAGGGGAATGTCCATGCCTAATATGTTGGAATATAAAGCAAGTATCTCAAATATTTTTAAATAATTATGTTTCTCTTCTCTCTATCATCTCTAAATGCTCCTCTGTGTTCAATAAACAATAAACCCCCCCGCCTCTCCCAAAAATCAAGATAATTCATCGTTAGTTTGGCTCATCTTCACAGGCAATGGTCTGCGCGTACAACTAGACTAGCATTACTTGCATATCTTCCAGTGCTATGAAATACTGTCATACGACATACTCTGTTTTAGCCGTGCCATAAGATGATTCAATAACTTTGTACTCATTAAAGAGGTTTCACAATTGCATATGGTAATATTTTGTTAAAGTGGTTGCTGTAGTTACCCAGAAGCCTGATTCTCTTAGGACTGAATTTATGCATCAGCCCTGGCTAATAGTTACTGGCAAGATTAAATAGATTGGAACTTAATAGGCTTTCCCAGCAATGCAAAAAAACAATAACTGGCATGATTGTAAACTGTCCGTAGGAGTGCTATCATTAACAGCATCATAATTCCTTCCCGTACATACAGTTGGCAAACCCCATGACCTCATTCATTTCAGTGGGGAAAATAAATAGAATTCAATCGATTTATGTATTTTTTTAATGACACTGACTCTATGAATATACACCGAATCAAATATCTGTCTTTAATTAGTCATTAGCTGAGCTAGTAGTTAAAATATGACTTACACTACAGTTCAAACTTTTTAAAGTAAATTAATGCTTTCATACAACACATGTTAACCGACATTTACTTAATACATTTACATGTATTCACTATCTACTTATTTTAAATATGCAATATAATGTCTGCTGCCACTATAAATGCCACATACAGAACCGGTTTGTTTGTTTTTTGGAGTGTTTCTGGACTAGGATAACCAGGACGCACTAAAACACACCCCAGTTTAATTTGTGCTGCCAACTGTATATTTCACTAAAGCACTATATATTACTCCTTATCCTATCTAGCCCTTTCCTATATTGAGAAACACAGACTTTCTGCTTTGGAAATGCATGCTCACACTCTCTCTCACAAGGCTCACCTATATTCCATGGCATGCTCTGCCACACTCTCACTTGCACCATGTGCTGCAGTGTCGTATTTTGGCAAGAGTTGGTGTTTGTGTACCCTATTAGAATCCAATGACCGTGCATTATTCCCTCAACCATTTGCTTTCAGCGATTCATTATGTTTGGCAAATGCCTCGCATAGCATTCTCCATAACAACACAATCCCTCCTTTTGTAAAGGTGTACCCATATGAAATGCTCACTGTCGCCAACAGAGGGCGTACTAAGCTCCCGAAGGATGTGGACAGGTCGAGACTGGAGGTAAACAGCACCTGATAGCATCACTGTGTGGAAACTGTATGAATCATGTGCATTTTCTGTATTTCGTGACCTAAGTTTGTGCAAATTATGCATTCATTTTTTCTGTAGAATAAAATAATTACAATAATAATACACATTCTTATTAAATAACATATTAATAATTAGAAAAATATAAAAAAAATTTATTGCAATGCAAAACAATAATTAATGTTGTATTAAGTATAAAAAAATATTTAATGATTTATTTATTATTATCAGCATAGAATAGACATATTGAATGGGGGATGGTAGCTGATCACATATGCCTGATGACTTATAATTCTCCAATCTTTTTTTCTCTCCTCATTTATATCCAGCGCCACTTGGCTCCTGAGACATTCTTTGACATTTTCGGGATGGAGATCCACGAGTTTGACAGACTTCCACTTTGGAAGCGCAACGACATGAAGAAGAAAGCGAAGCTCTTCTAGCTAGCAGATTGTGCATGTTTTAATTTATCGGTCACCCATATGATGTATTAGAGCTATTAGTCTGATTTACTTTTCCTTTATTGTTATTATTATTGTTTGCATCCAATTACAAGCACAAAAAAAGTTTTATTTTGCTTCAAAAAGACCACTTTTTATTTTCCCAAATAGATATCTTTATCTTTAAAATGAGTGAGTGTTTGAATATGAACAAAAGGAGGTGCGCGTGACCCCTACATCCGAACTCAGGAGCGAGGGGAGCTGATGGTGTGCCTGTGCTCATTAAACCTGCCTCCAGGAGCAGAGAGATTTATCCTCCTCCCTCCTGCCCCTCTTGTAAAACAGGACTATAATTTTTTAGATGGGGAACCGGGGCTGTCAGCAGGGATCGCCCTCTAAACAGGCCGTTAAGGTGGTGCAGTTGTTGGGATCCCTGGAGCCCCCCTGCTGCGGAGGACCTAACGAGACCTTTGAAGTGCGTTAAAACCGGGAAATGAGAGCTACTGAAGATCCTCCACCTGCGGAGCAGAGGTTCTGGAAAGCATTAGAAACTGAAATCTGCGTCCTCTCCCACCAGAACTCTGCCGCCTTGTCACAATCCTAAAAAAACCATCCTACATGTAAAGTAGCAAGCATGTTCTCACCTTAGCCAAAGCCCAAACAGCACCCAAGATAGACAAATGTTCATTATGAAAAACATTTTTGATAGTAAGAAGAGGAGGTAGTGTTTGTTATTATTATTACTTATAAATTTAAAATATAAATTACTTCATAAAAGAAAACATATATATTAAATTTTACCACTAGAGGTCAGGCGTGGGAGGTTAACAGACATCGGCTCGCTCTGAAACAGCCTCAGACAATCCGTTTGTTTTGACTTCCGGTTTTTCTGCAATATATTTAACCATATTTTATTTTTTAATAAAGCAAGAACAGCCTTTGAAATGACTGCCTCGGAGGTGTTTCAATACTGCCACTGTGTTGACTTGGGATTGTCGGAGCTGTAGCCATAGCATTTGTGCCAGGTTTAGACTCGATATCAGGGCCGTATCTCGTTGTCGTTGTTGCTGCCGAATAATGCTGTTCCCATAGACACTGCTTGCAGATGTATTATGGGCCGCCGTTGGCTATTATTCAAAAAGCAGTTTCCTGTGTTACTAGCAGGGTTAATGACAGAGAACTAGGACATATTACAGCATTGAACTTTTATAGTAGGCCTACAACAAAACATACGACTATTACGAGTGTGATTACTATAAACAGACCTGTATGTCACTTTAAAACAGAATGAGTTGGTTTTGATACCCCCTACAGTGTACCTCACCCCTTTTCTGTCTTTTTTGAGAGAAAGATTTGATGAAAATGGTGTAAGCTCTGCTGAGTAATAAAACTCTGCTTCAGATCATTTTGTCCTATGTAATTATTACTGTGTGGTGGTGGTGCGCCTTACATGAAATGTGCCATAAGGGGGCCGTTACAGTGGGAGGTCTGCATGTTGAGTCACTTGGAAATCCCTGGGTGCTTTCCTTCATGTTCTCTGCCTGATAATAAATGTTCTCGGTGGTATGACCTCTTTTCCAAAACCCTCTCCTCCCAGGCTCCACAGAGAGTCGTATTCAAAACATGGCACTACTCAGTGATTCCACTCTTGTAAAGCCTGGAAGTATTTGAGCATGCACTGCCTGCTTCTGAATGTAGTATAGAAATATATATATAGAGTAGCAATGTGAGCCGAGTATAGTCTAAGTCTGAATTTGGTATTAATAAAATGGTAGGTAAAGTACCCGATTCTGAAGTGCACATTTGATGGACACTTTAAAGACCACGTGAGAGGATTCAGCAACATGGAGGCAGATGTAGTATGTCGGAACTTAATTCATACTACACACATTAGAGAAAGTACTGTTGTACCTTCAACAAAACATACCTACTTGTATCCCAATGAATCGATGTTGAATCGAATTCAATATAACATTAGATCGCAATTCACCCTTCGCTGGGAGTTTGAAAGACGATTTGACCAATCAAAACCACCCAAATCAAGTAATTTTGTCGGACAAACAGACCGACACATTACGTGTGTCTGTCACGACACATTAAAGAGCCGCAAAACGCTATTGTTTGAATTTCTTTTTAAAAAATGACAAATTTCAAAGCTAAGACTTTGTTTCATACCAAAAGTAACCTGGGCTGCGTTTCTCAAAAGCATCGTGACTCGTGAGCTAAGTTGAACACAGAAACCATTGGTCCATTGGACCATTAGCCCTACTTTTTTTCTTCATGTTTGACAGACTTGACGCATACAAAAGGTATGAATGGAGGTATTTAAGCAAGAAGATGAGTGTTTATTGGTGTTTCTGGCCACCCATACCACTTTCACCCTCCTGCAAATTAGAAACCCTGCTTTTTTCCATGTTCGACAGACTGTGACACACCAGTACCAAAACATATACACACAAACACAAAGTTCCCATCCTGTGGAGCTCATTATCATGCTTGGTTTGATTTGCTTTTTAGGACACCTATTTATCATTTTCATGCTGTTTTAACATCATCCACAACATCATCCATACCATCTCACTGCTGTATCCACTGAGTATTTAGCATGGCTATAGTCTAGTCTTGGATTTCAGACCCCACAAGCCCCTGTCAGGATGTCCTGAGTTGAATTTGACGACAATGTGGAGGTAATTATAGCAGCTTTGCCAAAATACGTGCCACCCTGAATGTTCTCGATGGACCGTTCTCACACCAGAAATCTGTTTTTCCTTGTATGAGCTAGACTGAACCTGATCGCTCAATGTAGGAGTGGCAGAATAATATTATTTCATGACATAACGCTCTCCTCTTGAGGATCCATGGGAGCGCAGAGCCGAGTTTGATCAGGTGCTTTGCTTTCCCTGACTGTGTGAAAAGCTACACCGACTTGCCAAGGTGGGTTATTGTCAACAGTCAGCAAGACAGCACAGTAGGTCAGAACTTCAGAAGAACATGAGTATGAAGTGTTCAGACCAGGTATTCAATCTTCAGTCCTTTTATCCACCTGCTGGTCAGTTATTGTGTTCGTTGATGGATGGCGATGGCATCACATCGCCTCATTGCTCTGACTGATTTACTTGGCACATCCCAAGCACCTCTTTGTGTACAAGGTTGTGAGTGTATCTGTCTATGTGTGTAACATGGGAAAGGTCCTTGAATCAAAAGGCCCCAGTGCTCGGATGGAGCTGAATCAGTGACCCCTGCTCTCTGACTCACAGCTGTGGAATGTTCTTTGTGCTTCAACAGTAGCAGCCAGGAGGATCTGCCAATGTCTGAACCCACACCATCCAGCTGATACACAGCATCCAAACAATTCAACCCTTTTCAGGCATCTGAGAGGCATTCCAGATTATTCATAAATCTGTTACCTGTTCTAGGAGGCTTTGAACTTGAATCTATACCTTGGAATCGGTACAAAAGCGTATTCACATTGTTCCTTTATGCTCCATGAGCATGAACAATATGACGCCCCTTATTTTTTCCTTTACAAACAAACCTTTGGGAGGCAGACCACCCTCCGTCAGGCCCCCATCCCACACACGTCCCGCAGACAGTTTTTCATTCACACATCCACCACTAAATCCACAGGATCAGCTGAGCCTGAATACTGACTGGAAAGCTGGTAGATTAACTAAGGAAGTTTGTATAGGGTTCCTCATACTGACTCAGTTATAGGGGATTACCCTGTTGCTCAGAGATGAGTAACCAAAGACTTCTCGCATCAGTCTTTGATATTGAAAATGGTCCCTTAATGCACAACATTGATGTGTTCTCTATCAGTTGCAGATTCAAATCCATGAAAAAGTTAAAGCTGTTTCAAAACAGTAACTGCTGCCTTAAAGGCTGATTTATGCTTCTGCGTCGGACATACGGCGGAGCCTCTACGGTATAGACTACGCGTTGGTTTTCATCAAGGGGGTAATCCAGAGACCGGAAGTTGAAGCCTCACGGAAGCTGCCATCTTGTAGCAGAACTTCACTTGCGTTAGCATTTCCATTGACTCCCATTCATTTTGGCGTCACTTTGACAGCGAATAACTTTACATCTGAGGCGTTTGAAGACCCCATTTGTCCATTATTTATTTCTAAAGAAACACGACAATGTATAAATGCTCCATTACCTTGCAGATTATGTTATGGCCCTTTAGAAGCAGTTTTTTGTAAAAGTAGGCTAACAATTGCGTCATAACCAAGCGACTCTGTCGCACAGTAGAGAGATTACCATATGGACACGAGGATAAGCTCGCAGGCAATCGGGGAACCGGGGAATAATGACAAAATAATTCATCAGAATACCAAGTAAAAATTTCTCCAGCTCCTAGCTCATGAAGAGCTCCTACTCACACTTTCCGCCTCTGCAAGTTTCGGAAGGGAATAAGTCAGATTTCTCATGCCACAGCCAATAGAAGACAGATTGGTTTTTGACAGGTTGCTCACGTCACATCTACGTCGTCAAGCTCTGTTTGAGTCGATTTAAATCTGCGCGTCAGGAATGGAAGTGCTAAAAAATTGCTAAAAATTGGCTTCACTTGTCTCAGTGGAGTTCCAATAAGAGACAAAATATGATAAATAAAAGAAATATGATTTATTATTAAATGACTTTGAATGTGGCATTGTTGTTGGTGCCTGACAGGCTGGTCTGAGTATTTCATAAACTGATGATCTACTGGGATTTTCACACACAACCATCACTAGGGTTACAATGAAAAAGAGAATATATCCAGTGATCGGCAATTCTATCGGTGGAAAAAATGCCTTGTTGAAGCCAGAGATCAGAGGAGAATGGCCAGACTGGTTGAGCTGATAGAAAGGCAACATTAACTCAAATAACCAATCGATACAACCGAGGTCTGCAGAAGACCATCTCTGAATGCACAACACATCGAACCTTGAAGCAGAAGGACTACAGCAGCAGAAGATCACACCGGGGTGCCACTCATGTCAGCTATGAACTTCAGAAAACTACAGTTCACACGGCCTCAACATAATTGGTCAATAGTAGATTATAAAAAAAATTGCCTGGCTTGAATCTCGATTTCTTCTGTAACATTCAGATGATGGGGTCAGAATTTGTCGTAAACAACATGAAAGCATCAATCCATCTTGCTTTGCATGAAGAAAAGTGAAATAACCACCCACCCCTTTACATTAAAAGTACTGTCAGATGAAATCCTGCAAGTGTTATGCTTATGGTTGGACCCATTTGAGAGGCGGCACTGACTGACATGTATGCGCATGAATCACTGTCACAAAAACACTCACACAGCAAAATAATACAGCATCACGACAAAGTATCGCTTTTAGCTGATTTTTTAATATTATAGTATTTCTAATGGCAAAAATATTAACTTTAACTAATGCTTGGCTTTACATCATCAGCTGTCACTTTAGAGCGAGACCCTGTGTGGTCACACACTTGGCACAGGCGGGGAACCCCAGAGTGCAGTCTGAACAATGGGGCAGGGCGACACATTTAGGGGGGGCACCACATATTGCACTCTACTTGGCTTAGCTCGACCCATGCCCTGCCTCTGTGCCCATTTTCTGTTATCCGGGAGTGATGCGGTGACGTACTGCCAGTATGGTATGTTATAAAAAAATATTTTGAGATAAAACTTCACATACACATCTGGGGACAACAGAGACTTATTTTACATCTTGTGAAAAGTGCATTATGGCCCCTTTAAAAAATATAATTTTTTTTGGTCCACTATTGATCAATTTAATGTATCACTGCTGAATAAAAGTATTATTTTCTTTAAATCTTATACTGATCCGTATAAATAATTGTATGCATATGGTAAATTATCATGCTTTGCCTACATCACTGTGTTACGTTAAAAGGTTCTACCTACCACTGGCCTACTTACATGCTGAGAAAACAAACACAGCATATTACAATTTATGATTTATGCATATAATCCCCTAGTTCACAAAAAGGTCTTGACAGGGAAGTGTAGAGATGGAAAGTTCTTGCAACCCCTTGGGGTTTGGTGGAGGGGTCAGCTTCTCAGAGCATGTGACTCCCATTCGCAGACAGGAAGGGGTTCTCACAGACTGACCGATTAACACAAAGAAATGCTGATGTTCCTGATGGACTGGCCTGGATTATTGTCCTTATACAGCAAACCTGTTTGTTTGGGTTGTAAATATTCCTGTTAGTTTCACTTGAAATTCATTGTGACAGCTATGGTGGACCCCTAATCTGTCAAGACCAACCTGTCCCCTTAACCTGTTTAGTTATGCTTCAGCATGTACGGGGACAGGAAGAATATAAAACCTGTTCACCCCTCACAAACAGGTGTGCTAAAGTTAACGTGAGTTTGGAAATCCCTTTAAATTCTTTCAAATTATTACATTAAAATGGGCATTGAATTATTTTATTTACCAAGGTGATAACACATTTAGCCTATATATGAATGTTTGAAATCTTCCCTTTATCATCTAAAGTGTAGTGCACACTTATATTTAAAAAAATGTCAACATTTGACGTCAACATTTGGTGCCTTTGAAAAAAGTGCCGTGCACAGAAGCGATGTCAAGGGGGTCTCCTGATCACGTATCGCGTCTTTTGCGCGCTCAACAAGGTCGTTATTTCAAATAGGCGCACGGGAAGCGCACTCACGGGAAGCGCGCTTACCTGTGGAGGGGCCGTTTTTGCCTTCATAAGGGAAGTGGAATTAAAAAAAAAAGGTCTAAAGGTTTTTTCCCCCTTGTTTTCGTTTCTTCTTCTTTTTAACTAGAGTGTAACAATTAAACGCCTAGCAATCACATGTTTACACAGAAAACAATAGAAAAGCGCAGGTTTTTCTAGTTGGGGAAAAAACCTGGAATCCAACAAAGTCTATTGCTTGAAATATTATGGCTAACATCTTAAGCTAAATAGGCTACTTTGAACGTACTAGGCTACTTACTTAAATATGTGTAGTAGCCTAGAGTATATCTATGATTGCACAACTCTTTCAAAGAATTCACTACAATGCAAATTAACTTGGTGTTGTTTGATGACGTGCGCCAGAGGAGGCGCGGCAGTCGCGGAGGCGCATCTGAAAGAAAGAGCTGTAGAAGAGACCAGAGGAGAGGATAACCTCATCACATCACTTCAGAATCAGCCTGAGGAATCGAGTTAACCTGACACAAACCGCTCTGGACTCATCTGCTTTATATTAACACAGCTGACAGGCTGGAAAGTCTTCTTCACGTGTGGAGAATGGATCAGCACCAAGGTAAGTGAATAATGAGAAGTTATTGCTCGGACTCGGAGTCTGTTTGAATGGTGTCATGTCAAAAGAGTTCCCCGTACATCCAAAACAGCCCGCTGTAAACAACTTTCAACTTTGCAATGTTTGCCTATCCTCACTATGGCATAACGGATCGTGGGAATCTCCAGAATCTCTCTCCAGAGGGATGCTACAGGAGGAAATTGAGTTTCCAGTGAAAGTTAAATTTTGCTCTGTGCTTTCACTCGTATGTGTTTCTCGCATTCTTTCTCAGTTCTGGTATTCTAGTAGTCTAGAGTTCTGAATGAATCTATAAACAAGCTTGTATTAGAGAGATGCTTCTGTCCAGTAGCAATTGTTCTTCCAGGATTCCTTGGATTCCTGTGGTTTTAGTTTTTATATGCATAGGAATGCAGACCCTTAATATTTCATGACTAAACTGAGATAAGACTCCTCTGTATGGGAGGAACAGCAGCTTTTGTGCAAACTGATGTTTCTGTCTGGAAGTGTTTCTAAATGAATAATCATCAGTTCTAAAACAAATAACAACAATCAGGCATTAATGGTCGGCTATAATTTGGTGGCTTATGCTTTGCAAACATATTAGAAGCAATGGACACTGTGGTTTGGATAATAAAAACATCTGTACCAGAACAGACAAAGGCTTTCACTTCATTTTTCCACTTCATATTCTGTCTAAACTTAAATTAGTTAAGTAAGCTGACTTCTTCATGAGTTCCTGGCATTTGCACTGAACATGTCACTTGACCATTCCAGTCGGTACCTTTAGTTTAATTTGTTATAATGTATCCATGTATGAGAAATTACTGTTTGATCCTTAATATTCAGCATCCTTACATCTTTGCATTTTTATTTATCTTAAAGAGACAGTTTTGTCCAAAAATGAAAGTTATATCATCCTCGGTTCATTCCAGTATTACTTTCCCTCTTCCATGGAACATTAAATTAGTTAGATAGTTAGACATGATGTTAACATTGTGCTTTTACAAATAATGAATGTGAATGGTGACAAGGCGCTGCCAAGATCCAAAAATGACAAAAAAAAGCATCATAAAACTGCTCAACATGACTATTCTAAAGGCCTGCTCACAGCAATAATGCTATAACAATAACTAGCATCCACACAAACACAATAAGGTTTGGTTTATTTTAAGCCCACGCTGCAGTTGTCATTTGCTGCTTCACATGCTAGAGCTCATTGAAGTCAGATGGGTTCTGATTGGCTGTCAATGTTTGTGAAACTATGTCATTACCATTATAACTGTGGTGTCATATCCTTATTCTCATTAATGCGTTCACACCAAGAACGATAATTATAGAGAGATAACTATAATGATGATTATATTAGCATCCACAGCAACAGGCGATAACATGCTCTTGTCTGACACTTTAAATCCTATCTAACTTTATTTTGTTCAAAATTAACTACATTTAAAGAATGGGTCAATGCACTATCAACCCATCTTAAAAAAAAAAAATGTTTTGTCTTACCCAGCAGACTGATCTCATGAAGTAGCGTGTGTATGACACGCCATTTCGTATTTGCATTTTTGGCGTGCTATCAAGACGCATAATCGCTTTTCAGCGTGTTTATGAACGCCGTTGACTTAACGTTATATAAATATATGACTTACCTCAACCCTGTCCCTAAACTTAACCATCACTGGGGTTAATGGCATTTATGACTGTTCCCTTACCATCCTAGTGAAAAAAAAGATATGACTTACCTCAACCCTATCCCTAAACTTAACCGTCACTGGGGTTAATGGCATTTATGACTGGACATTTGACGCGCGTGTACAGACACGCGGACGTTAATGGCGTAGACATACACGCATACACGCGGATACACGCGGATAGCTCAAAATGCGTAGAGATAACACTTGACTCGAAAGTGGCGTGTATGTTTACGCAAAAGTCGTGATGTCATGTTGTACCCAGATTCACTATGGTAAGCCCATTATAAGTGTTTGTTTTAGACAGAGCAGGATGGTTTGTGCACGAAATTGCTTGTGTCACTCATCCGTGCGCGTCTCGTCATATCGGTAAAGGTTCTCTCGGTACTTTGATGCATATGGGAGCGAGTGGGTTACAACGAGTGAAAAGGCTTGAGCAGCTAAATCTCGAACCTCTTGGGATCACCGGTAATAACACGTAATAAAACGAGAAACAAGATTGGCTTGTTTTTTGTTTTTTTGTTTTTTGGAGATGGTCAGAACGAATTGAAATGTAAAAGTGATGCGGAGATGACGTTTTTATTATCAACAGGTGAGTAATATGTATTTAATTGAGCAGATGAATTTCCATATGTAGGTCTCGATCAGAGTTCATTGTAAAGCATTCTCTATAATAGATAATACTATATAAAAGTACAGTACTTTGATTGTGACTTGATTAAATGTGGTGAGACACTTGCGCAGACTGATGGTTTAATGACAGCATTGTGTTGACGCCTAAATGCTGTCAGGAACAGGCCTACAGTTATTGTGGTTAGACCTCTATGAGGCCATGCCTCTTAAAGACTATTTGTTAATTTTGTTTTCATGAGATAAGACATACACAGAGGGAAGTAAGATAGAGGGAGGAAAAGGGGATAGTAGGAGGAGGGAGATGGCATTTTAAGGAGTATTGCATAACTTATCCTATAATAAAACACTGAGTGGGTGACATTTTTCTTTGTCATATGATGCTTTGTTTGTGTGTAACATAACGTAGCAGAAACAAGCGCTGTAATGCTGTTTACATGATGAGAACCGGTTCACATAACTCTGTGGATGACATGAACGTGCACGTTTTGAGTTCAGGAGAGCTTTGGGTTGTGGTTTTGGATAATACAGTGCTTTGAGCCTCACTGTTAGGATCACAAAACTGTTGATTCTGGCATATTCGGTGTCCATTTTACATGGAAATGCTTTTGTGTGGATATTTGAGCCTGTGAAACCGAACTAAGAGGCTTAGCTCAAACTCTTGTTCCCATTTAAATGATGTGATGCAATAGCAGGGTGTGTTGAAGAAAAAAGATTACAGGTGAGCGCATCTAGAATTTCCATAAGAAATAAATAAATGAGTCAAAGCACCGAGCATTTAAAACAGATAGTACCCGAACAAAGTATTTAAACCCGTTCCCTTTTCAAACCCCTCCGGTTTCCTCCTTTCCCGCCTTGATTTCTCTCTTCAAAGGCAGCTCATGGAACCAGATCTCACCCTTGAGGTCCGGCATGATACCAGCATGTTTCCGGACCCACCCACGGGCTCCGCTGCCTGGGCCAGTGCTCAGAACGTGTCAGTGTTCCAGAAATTTGCTGGAGACACAAGGACGTCTCGTGCATCTTAATAAAGACAGCCTGCGCCCTGGAAGCAGCTCCAAAGGCGTCCCAGAATGAGAGATCAGCACTTTTTTTTTTTTTTTTTCAGAACGGGTCCTTGAGTTCATGCCCTCATTACGCTCACTTCTGAAGAGAGTCAACAGGGAAGCAGCATGCTTATTATTAGTAAACGAAGAGAGCAGATCGGAGCTGAAATACAGAGAAAAAGAGCCAGGACTCAGCACTTTTCTCGGGATTGGCCTGGAATCGAAACGGTCGGGTTCAAGAAGGATCGTTTTTATCCTTAAACCTTTCAAGACGCACCTACAAGAGCTCTGAGGTTATTTAGAGAAGATCTTCTGTAGACCATGAATTGGGCAACGCTGGATCCTCTAATCTAAAATAGTTGCTGTTGCATGTAAATGAATGTGCCAAAGGCTGTCCACTCCCATGAAGCTTTGCAAATCATGTAATTGAGACAGTCTCCACTTATTTATGTATAATGTCTTTAAATCCGGAGAGATATTTAACTTATGTCTTTTGTTCAATTACATCATTTGCATTGCTTTATGAGAAGAATCCCTGAAAACATACAACTTTAAACATCTTAATCATCATAAAAAAATCAATTCTATGCTTTTTTTTCTTTTAATTCCTGCCTATTCTTGCTTATGGTGCAATGTCTGAAACTTTTGAGCACCTCTTGTGTTTGTTTGCCTCTTCACGGTGAACCGCTTGCTGTATTCCTCATTTCCTCAGTCGCTTTGGATAAAAGACTATGCAAAATGAATATAAGTAAATTTAAATTAATATTTAATTGTCTTGTAAAAGACCTTTACCCTTTCATTTTATTATTTATTTATTTAATTTACTTAACAAAGTTTATAGTAAATGTAAATGGAGGCCTGATTATTTATTTATTGCTAATCATTTGTTCATGACTTTATTTATTGTTCAATCGTCATTTTTATTTATTTATTTAATACTGAATTTGAATTTAGAAATGTAGCGATTTACCTTCAAGCTTGTTGGGTTCAAAATCTTTTCTTAGGAATTTTTTGAAATCCCTATAGAGAAAATGAAGGAGAAAAATACTTCCGGACCCAAGACTGCTGAAAAGTGGCCAATCATTATTGCACTCAACAGACTTGCAGAGTACAGATCTGATAGTTAAACAAACACACCAAGCTTCAACTGAGTGGTAAAACTGCTCTTACTTGTAATCTGGCTTCTTTCAATTTGGCCATGTTTAGAGTGTAATCTGCGCAACAATGCTATCGCCATATCTGTGTTTAGGGTTGGTTAATTCATGCATGGAGGTTGTGATGTCGAGATGGCTTGATGCTTATCTTTTAGCAGAAGTGTCAGATGTAAAATGTCCACGCAGGGTTAAGTTTGTCAAGTCTGAGCTGACCAAACAATGCAGTTGAGCTGGTTGTAATTGAGTCAGTGGTGTTTCAGATCCTCTCTTGCTCAATGCTTTTCTGTTTGAGAGTTCTGATGGAGTCAACACATTGTTTTGTTTTGCCGATGACATCTTTGTTTTGACTATTGCAGCACAAAATCTCAAAATTATGTGAATGCATGTTCAGCCAGCACAATAAATGTACTGTATAACTTGCATCAGAATTTGTCAATCACAGTGAGACAGTCGTAGACGCCAATACTGCTGATGGCTGTGCTGTGTGTTTGAAGTCTTATCTGAATATGATTTCAACTGCATATTTTCCAGTCGCCATTCTAATATTCCACTTTCATGACAGTATCATGGCAAGAAAATGGTTTGAAGTTTGTACCCTAGATTGGACCCATATTAATGGCCCTTCGATGGCCAGGAAAAGATGAAGATTAAACAGTGTGGAGTGGACCGAGTCCCTTCAATCAGTCTCGTCATCACTCATTTATCCTTCACTGAATGAATGAGGTCAGAGGCAGCTTGGCCAAGTGAGCCAATCAACAGTTGGGAGAGTTATACGCTAACATCCACAGCCATTGGAAAATGACATGGTTGTGAGAGGTCATATATACATGCTAGCTAGGGCTGTGCGATATAGCTAAAAAATTGATCATGTTTCATATAATTCAGTATCGATAATTATTGACCTCTTTTTTTATAAAGACAAATATATAAGTTTGAATTTAAACCACTGGTTTTTTTTTTCATTCATTTTTCCACATTATTAAAGGGATACTCATCATTTAGGCCACTCACCCTCAAGTTGTTGTAAACCTGTGAGCCTAGGTTATCACTGGATTTGTTACTAAGCCATTTTCCTGACAATTTTAAAGCTATGCCAAGTAACTTTTCCTCTGCCGTCGCCCTACAGGCTGGAAGCGGAATTGTCCATTACCGCTGTCGTAAATAATTTAGCCTATCGCAGCGTACTGTCGCACCCACACACTCTCGTTGTTTATCCAGCACCGGCTTTGGAATGAACGATGTCCACAGACAAGGTAGAGTATGTGCCATGATTTCAGGAAAGCATGTCCTTCATCAGAAATGAAGAAAAACAAAAAAATTGAAGGCTAACGCTTGACGTAAAGCTAGTCAAATCTGTAGTTTTCTTATGTCTCATTAGAACTACAGAAACGCGATCCGATCTGGCAATCTTACATAGCGCAGTTATAGCAGATATAGGACCGCAAAGCGAATCAAGAAGTGCCTTTCACCCTGTTACGACTTAATGAACCACTGAAACATTATTTTAAGGTAAAAAAAAAGTGTTGCTTTAAAACTTGGTCAATGTTCATGCATGTAAATGGAGTTAATCATTGATTTCAAAACATTTGCCATACATTCTTTTTCACAATGTTGCACAATGTTCCTATGTAAATAATAAAGACACAGCACTGTCTGAAAAAGCACTCCTTAGACAAACAATTTCTAAATTGAAATGAAATACAGTAACACTGCATGCAACTGTCGCTGACGCTCTAAAACTGTAATTCATTATGATCATCTGCGCAGCAAATGTCAATCAAAGTCAAAATGCTGTGCACGTGTTGAAGAGGAATAACGTAAACAAATAAAACATAGTCTATGGATGTATTTATAAGTCAAACTACAATCACAGCCAAGACTTAAGTAGCACAGCAGAAGTATTTGTGAGAAAGCGGAAAACTTGGGAGGGTTTCTAAGTTTAAATCAGTGTCTTTTGTGTCTGTAGACAGAAAGGAGAAATGGGAGAGGCTGGGTGAGAAAGTTTGTTTTATGCCCTAGTTTCTTTGTTATTTTTATCTAAAACACAGTGCCATTAAGTCAACATGACATCTTATCGTTTTGCTTGCTTTATTTACGTTCCTGCTCTCATTGTGCGTGACTCATCAGTGCGCAGACTCATTTTTTTCCCCAGTAATAAATGGTATCTGTAATCTTTTATTAAAATGTACTTCCTCCACCTCTGAAACCACTTCCCATTTCGGCTAATGTCATCAATCCCTCTTACTTTTCAGTCCCTCCCCTAAAACAACCTGACTCTCCATTTCAGTATATGGAAATGACACCAACAGTGCTGGGTAAATTAGTTACAAATTGTAGTCTCTCAATAAATACAAATTACATGAAATTGTAGTTAGTAATATTATCTATTAGATTACACATTATAGATAATTTTAGATAATTAACTTTTTGGTTACTTAAGATTACTTTTGATCTAACTTTTGTTGTAACATTTTTTAATAGTATAATAAATGTACCATATAGATAAAAATACAAAGAGAAAGACGTTTTTTATTGTTATTTGTTTTATGTTGTCAACAACATGAGCTAGGCCTACTTTAAACATTTACATTGTGTTATGCTTGCAATGTAGGGTTATGGTGGGGAAACTGGGGGTCCATACATTTATGAAAAGATAATAATTTAAATTTATTTAAATAAATTTAAATCATATAAAACTTAAATTATACAAAATAAATAATTTAAAATAATGATTAAATAATTAAAAAATAGAAACAATCAAAATTAAACTAAAAAAAGATTAAATGTTTCATTTGTTTTTGCTGTGCGGCCTCTAAATTTTCCATGAAATCATAGTTGCTAAACTATTTTACTGATGAAAATGTCACAGCAGCACTGACAATTTGTGTTGTGTGTGTGTGTGTGTATATATATATATATATATATATACACACAGTATATATTTAAATATTTTCATGTATACTCTATATAGATTTATATATAATTTATATTATATATAAATATTTTATATATAATTTTTTTTCTTAAATATATATTCATGTGTGTGTCACTTCATGTGTGTCACTATCACTTGATGTTGAGTGTTTGTGAGCACAATGAGTGTTTGTGGAACATTTTCCCACATCTCATATTCACTCACAAAGTTCTCAAATGTAGCCATTTTAGGCTCAAACCAGTCAATGCGCTCATTTTCTCTGCTATCATCAGATAGTTGTTCTTGCACAAGCCTATGAGCAGTCTTGAATTCTTCAAGTGACAAAATATATCTCTGCACTTCTTTTTCTTGATTCCACATCACAACCCTCATGCAGCAAGCAATGCCTTTACTTCATCCATCCTACGTGTGCACACACACCAAGCTTTCCCCTACGCATAGAACTAAGTGATCCAATCCTTTGTTCAACTCCATCCTTTTCATTTTTGGACATTTCATCAGCCATGTTTGACACAAACAAGCACAATCAAGTATCCAGCTTTCCATAGAATCAGCGGGCCACAATCTACTGATAAGCATCAGCTTCTTGTACCATGCTTTGAGCAAAGCCAAAATTCTCAACCACAGCTTTTAGAAATAAGTTAACCCTTGTTTACTCACGCATTGGATGAAATTCAGAATCCTTTCGAAGCTGTCGATACGTGTCACTCATGGCTCGATCATTCCAGATGTAGGCCTTGATTGGGCCTACCGCATGCCTGCATGTCCTTCTTGGGAGTTTTTTGACTTAATGTAGTTGCTTCTTTCCTTCTTAAGCCACTTCCGTGAGGGAAAGGATATTTGATGCTACATCTGTTTTAACAAGACTTGAGTTTTATTGTAACAAAAAGGTGAAAACTTGAAGACAAAACTCTGTCCTCCAAAACAAACAGTGCTGTGTAGGGAAGGCAAAAACTATCTCCCTTTCCCTCTGCCCTTCTTCTTCTTCTTCTTTTGTTTTTTTGGCGGTTGGCAAACCAACTTAACGGTGCATTTACCATTTACCGCCACCGACTGGGCTGGAGTGTGAATCAAGAGATATTGGAACTTAATTAAAAAAAAAAAAAATAATAATAAATCCTTTTTGCTAAGTCTGTATCTGTCAGAAACTTAATAACAAAGTGATAATTGTATCAGGATATTTTCCCTAATAAACCTTGCATTGTGAAGTTATTCTGATTAACCATTCTAAGAGATTGAAAAAGCTGGTTTTCTTTCTTCACAGTTTCTAAATGAGTACAATGTTGGCATTTCCCTGTTGGATGTTTCTCCCTCTGCCCTTGCCACATCACTTCCTGTTTAAGATGGCTACCTTCAGGAAGTCCCCAAAAAGGGGTTCAGTTCGTTCCCCTTACCACAGGAGGGAGTGCAGACAATAGTTACATACAACAATGACATTAAGTAACATTATTAATAGCCAGCGTGCATATTGAGTCAGGGTTCCAGACTGCAACCAAACTGGTCACATTTGCGACCATTTTTTGAGAATGTGCGAGTTAAAATTGTATCACGCAACAATATGCCATTGTATCAGCTGCTGCAGTCAAAATGAACGAGTAGGCTACAGTACATCATGAATCCATTTTCCAAACCGTGTTTTTGACTTCAACCAAATCCTTTGAAATAACGACCAAAGCAAATGCTGGGGCGACCAACTGAGAAAGTTGGTATCACCAGTTCAACCACTGGAAAAGTTAGTCTGAGTGCTTTTTGTGAAGTGCTCTTTCTGTATATAAAAGATCAGTGCTTCTGTTCTGCTTTTCTGCAGTCTCAGGATGGTTAGTGTCATCTGTTCCCTTTAAACAAGAATAGAGAATTCTATACAAAAAGCAAACACCAAAAAACATGCCATCGCTGCGGTGATTGCCCTCCCACATGGCCGAAAGATTGAGGGTTTGACTCGGGAATCAAATAAATGATGTGCTGTGACACGTCGCCTTGAGCTGAGCTAAGTATATGAGCCACAGCTGGAGCCTGGCTGTATTTTAAGTGTCAGACAGGAATTGCCTGTAAAAATCAAACCACTTAGGACACTAACGCAAGCCAGAGTGGCATCAAAACGCTCCTCGTCCACTCGATTTAAACTCCTGTTTATTATGCCAGCTCTGATACATTAAACTCTCTGCGGTTTTGATTCTGGGAAGAGCGATGCTTAACCTTACAATTTACCATGAGCATGCGTCTAAAATCAGTTCAATAGCCACTCAAGACAAACAAGCACAGCGACAATGTACACAGTGTGAGATGATTTTTTATCGAAGTCTTCCTCATTCCATCAAACACTTGCTCTGCGGATCAGCCGCAAAAACGATTTCTTTGTCTGACTGCAAACTGAAAGTCCCGAAATAATGTAGGGTTTACAAAACACCATCAAACACCTTTATTTGCAATAATTGTTTGGCCTGGAATGAGGAAGTGTTTTTTTTGTTTGTTTTTTACATCAGAATGAAATCCCCTCTTTGCTACACCGATCATGGCCTTTTCCTCATTCCTTCAATCATGAATTCCTTCAAAGTGAAATTGTCGATCATTTTTGAGCATATTTTCTGACACTCTGCCCTTCTACTCGGTGACTCGTGTGATAGACAGTCTAATGAGTCACTGTCAAACCCAGGTTTCATTACTCTGAGGAAGTGTTGGCGGTTCTAATGCTAACAGGGATGTAACATTCTCGTTCTCACCGTTTACAGAGTTTAATAGGCTTGGGGCCAAACTGTATCCAACGGAAACTCGGCTCTTGTTGGACTAGACAGAGTCAGCTGACTCCACATTCCCATGGTCCCTCCAGAGAAGGGCATCGGAGTCAATCTCTGAAAACACACCGCAAAGAAAATGTTTGGACAAATGCTCAGCTGAGCATCATGGGAAGAGAATACATGACAATAATAAAGGGATAGTTCATCCAAAAAAATGTATTCTTTCATCTTTTATTCACCCTCATGTTGTTCTAAGCCTGTATGACTTTCTTCTGTGAAGCAGAAAAGAGAATACATTGAAAAAAGGACTCATTGTTGTAATGTTACAATGAAGGTCAGTGGTGTACAATGTTGTTTTGGACCCCATTAACTTTCATTGTATGGACAAAAACAGTTGGACTTTTAGTCTTGCTGAAATAAAACTTTTTACTTTTTTTAATTTAAAACTTACTTTGGCCCTGTCCCAAATGGCGCACTTCATGGGGACTTTGGGTCTCGTGGACTTAAATCGCGTGTGTTCGCTGAGTCTACGAGTTCGAAGGCCATCCCATTTAGCATTTCAACGCTCTGAAGTGTGCTCAGCAGTGCCCCCTTTGTACCCTTGCGAAGCCTGTGTAGATGCAGGCTCCACGCACTTTAACTACCAAGGAATCCTTGCGAAATGCCAATCAGAAAACGGATGAGATTTCGCTCACAGACTGTAAACATGGCTGAGAAGAGAATATTTAAGTATCATTATGGTTTTTATGACATAGGCGTACATTTTACCAGTTGTTACTTACAGTTTATTCAAACATTATCGACCAGTGGTTGATAATCTCAAACATAATAATAGTGTGTTAAAAAATACAATCGCATTGTGAATTATTACATAAATAGAACCGAATGTCATGGCTTTACTCAGTCATATAAACGAAACCAATACATTTTCGATGCTAAAGACAATTTTTAATGATAAGATAATAATTTTTTGATGATATTTGTGATTTTTTTTTCTAATAAAGGAACTGATGAGATGACCTTTAAGTTTATTCAGCTCCATTTGGAGAGGGATAAGGCTTTCACTGCAGGCATGAGGAACACGTCCGCGAAAAATATGATTTCTCCACATGAAAAGACATCTTGCAAAAATTGTAAAAACAACAACAATCGGCAGCATATCGACCCGCAGACCTTCTTCCTGTTTCCGGCGTGACGATTGAGTCTGTCCCAAAAATACCTCTCAATGCGCCCTCGTGGACTTGCACTAAGGGCCCTATAGGTCGGCACTACATGTCGTCAATGAAGTGTGAACTCTGAGGAACTTTGGGACAGGGCCTATTTTTTTCTGTAGAAAACAACAAAGGAAGTGACATCACCACGTTAAGATTTGTTGTGTGTGTTCGGATAGTTGGCCATTCTTCGTAGGAGAAACCACAACCACTTGTGAATTCTTGTGAACTTGATGTTGTTGCTAAGTTTCTTCACACATTTGCTGTTTACTTAAAAGTTATGTGTTAGAAAAACATTTTATGAACAAATTCCTACAAATAGTAATGCCATCAAGTAACATTTTTAAAACTTTGGATCTACTTTGATACGGAATTATCTTCATAAAGATGATTTACCTATCAGTGAACCAAATATAAGAAGATATTGAATACTGTATAATTGAGGAAAAAACAAACATTGAACACACTCGTATTATGTCTGAGCTTGTAAATATGTTTGATGTCTTTGTCTGGGATTTTATCTTTCATACAGGAGGTCTTCTCAGGAGCTATTTATTCATGCAGAGATAGATGGATAGATGTTATCTGTCTCTGAGGAGGCGGACAAGAATGTTCAAATAAATTCTGCCCTCCTTAAGCTATAACTTCCTATTGTGCTCAACATGTCTCGAAGCATGTCTAACTCTCAGTAATTGCAGAGGTGTCACTATTACCACTGACTTATTAATAATACTAGACATACAATAACATATTAGTAGACAGCTTCATCATTATAGCAGCAGCAACGTGTATGACACTTATCTTGGTGTCGATTTCAAAGCTAGAAACAGATACAGATCTGCTACAGACATATATGGAAAGGATTGTTCTGACAAAGGACATGTCAGTTATTGTTTTTAGCATCAGTTTGAGTTTAAAATCAGCATTTCTTTTACAACACGTTTCACCATTTTTAATTGGTAGCTGTTTTGCTGTTCGTGTAATGTGATATTTTTTAAGTATAAATGTATATGTTAAAATGTTGGTAAAGATTTAGATCCATATAACAGTATCACTGCTTGAAATTTCAACAATCTTTAAATTAATGTTATTCAGCTCATTGTGCGTGCTAAAAGAAACTGGTTATCTGCCTTAGTCATGGCAATGAGTAATCCAGAAACATTCACAGAAAACCTTAATTATTTAATGGTATTCATTCGTCTCATTGTCCCAACAGCAGATCATCTGGTAAGGACAATGCTTGTGGATATTGCCAAGAGTTGCATCACCAAACTGAATTGGGCCTATTTCCAAAAAGAGTGGAGTATCCCTTTAAGTATGATGACCAAATATTTAAATGAACAGGAGAGTGATTGTTAATAAGTTAACTAACAACCAGCACTCACTCATTTGTCCTTTTATATACCACAAAACGAAGACAAATAGCACATTTTTATTGGACCGAATGGAATGTGGTTTAAAGGAGTGTGATAGTTTTTGTTTTTGCATGCAACAGTTCTTGATAGCCTTATGTGGAGTTTTTATGAGATGTTAATGGCACATATTAATCTATACTTTCTGTTTCATTTCCTTTTTTGAGCTTGTATCCACTAAGGTCATTTCTGTTGTAAGGCAGTGTGATTCATGAGAGGAGAAAAACAAAGTATGGCTCTCATAGTCAAGACTGGGATGCCTTTGCTGCTGACCCCTGAGGGTGTGTGGGTAGAGTGACAAGGATACGTCATGGGATGTTGGGAGAGTCAGTGTGGGTAGAGTGACAAAGCCTCGTCATTCACCCCACACTGACTCTCTCAACAACCCATGCCGTTATCCTTCAATATGAATGTTGTCAACAATTAGCAAAACAATTAGCCAATAGAGTATTTTACATAATGGGGAAATAGTTGGAAACCTACTTGGTTTATTGTGTGTAATATACAGCAATCGCTTTCAAGGTTAGTGAAGCACTGCTTGACGGGCACAAGTGATTCACTTGTGTGCTATCAGGCATTGGTAATTTTCAACTGATTGAAAACTGCTTCATTTGAGTTGCCAGATTAGAGATAATTCTGAACTTATCAAGAATGTATTAATTTTTACTGTTACTAACTATTTTGTAATCAGCATAAGTGGGATTTACGCGAAATCAAGGTTCAGCACGTGAGATCTAATGTACTGACATGATGATGTTATTTATTACTTAAACTAATTGGTGTGTGTGTGTGTGTGTGTGTGTGTGCAGTGCTGTCGCAGCTGTTGGAGCAGCTGCAGAGGTTCCTGAAGATCCTGGATGGAGAGAAGCTGAGTGGAAATGCCACAGTACAGAAGGGCCTCGTGAATGAGCTGCTGCAATCGTACAAGTCTTCCAATGGTACATACATAACAGCATTATGTCTAGACTAACCAAGGCTGGATTAATTTGATCAAACATACAGTAAAAAAGCTGCGTTTTCAGCATTCAGTCTTCAGTATCATATGATCCTTCAGAAATCATTCTAATAACCTGATTTGCTGCTCAAGAAACATTTCTTATTATTATCAGGGCAGTGCTGCTTAATATGTATGCTAACCACAGATGAATATGAAGAAATAGAAAAAACAGCATTTATTTGAATTAGAAATCTTTTGTAACATTATGCCTTCTTTGATCAATTTAAGGCATCCTTGCTAAATAAAAGTAATGACTTTTCTTTTTTCTTTTTAAATGTATAGTTTAGATAATGATTTTACAGACATTACTTGGCAATTTCCCACTGATTTGGGGTGTCCGCATTTATTTATTTATTTTTGTTGAATCAGGTTCTCCACCCGAAAAAGCCTCTGATGTCCCTTCTCCTTTTACTCTTGTCAGTAAAAAAAAAGTAAAAGGCCCAAAAATGACCATTTCATACATATTTATTCATTTCAGCACACACTTGCGTAGCACAATTGTTCTCATGGGGAGCAACACAAAACCAATGTGTTGTTTAGAGAATCTGCTCTGTTCTGTCTTATTAAGGAGCCTGTTATTTTGGTCCATCCATTTGCTTCTTTCTTCACACAAGCATGGCTGTAGGTTTTTCATGTTCTGGTCTCGGGCTTGTGCACTTCCTCCCCTGGCTTCAAGCTGTATCATTTTCCAAGGCTGTTTTTATCCTCTAGGGACACTAACTTCCTTTTAGTAGCAGCTTATAAATAGCTTTCATTTCCATCCTCCAAATCCCAATCTGTTTTCACTGTACCATCGAAACATGTTTTTGTTTCATCACAGTGTTTTATTTCCCCTTCAAAAATACATCTAAGCTCTGATACCTGTGGACTGCCACATTTTATCTTTTATGGTTCATTTAGTTCTTCTGAAAAATTGCGAAGATCCAAAACAAATTCTTAAATGTTCTTGTTGCCAAGCAAGCTGTAAATCCATCTCCCACAGGCTGGGACTAAATCAGCACTTTTATTATGATAGAATATGACCTCTCTATGTCTCCCACTGGCCTGCCTTTGATGTGTACAGAAGGAGGGGCACTAGAGATGCCTTTGGACCCTTACACAAGAGAAGTGTGAGACAAAACTCTCACTGTTCTTCTCCATAACAGAAATCTATTACATGTTCACTAAAATACGTGAGGGATGAAAGCGTCCGAATCTGAAAAAGCATTGAATACGAGAAGGAGGGGGATGAAAAGTCAAAGAAGTCTTTGGCAAGTCCAGGCAAGGTTAAATGAGTGGAGTGAAGAGTATCTTTACTCCAGCAAGTTCACATTCAGTGGCCTAAAAAGTATTTGGACATTTAGGCCCCACATTTATTGCATAAATAAGCAAAGTTCCTCATGTTCGCACCGGTGTCCTAGCAGAGTAAGCACAGGTGTAGATCATCACATTAAAGGGTCACTCCACCTCTGGAAAGATGAATGTGTTTAAAATTGGTCCTTTATGTAGAAGAAATGTGAAATAATTTTTTTAATTTGGAGCTTTCTAGACTGAGAAAAGACAGAAAATGTATTTTTGGCTCATGTGGATGAAAGACAACAACCCCCAGAATGCACTTGCTTCGCTGCCCTAGGAGGCCACGCCTACCGGTAATAGAGTGCAGTCGTTAAACAACAAGTCTAGTGAGTCTCTGTGAGGAGTCTGCCCGAAAATGTGTTTCGAGTTTGCCCAAAATGTCTGGGATTTGGCTTTTACGTTATACAGTCGCCATTTATTATGTTGTTAACTGTGGCGAGCTGACCGAGGGCCGCAGGAGGACTGCGCGAGGCCGGTGGCGTGATTACCGATGAGCGAGACGCACCGGTCTCATATCTCACGGTGGAATTTTCTAGCAATGTTAAAACACACATCAACCAATCACTTGTTTAACGTTCACGTTAACATGTTATGCACATCTTTTGTTTCAATCTAACTGAATACTCAGCTTTCTCCACAGAACAAGAGCCTGCTAGCTTAGCTTCCAAAAATAAGATGGCTGACACTATGTGTAATCCCAATCCTCCATAATGCATCCGTCTGTGTATTCAGTACCTTCGTCTTTATTTTCAAAAAGTTTCTGCTGGTGAAATCAAACGCACTGGCACTGACCTGTGATAGGTCTGTTAGCGCATTTGGCCCAAATGGGCGGGTTTGAAAGGGTGGGAACAAGTGCTAGTAGTCTTTACAGAAATCCCCCCTCTTACACTTCCTCTTACAATGATTTAAAATGACAATTTTTGCGTCATTGTGGGAGGAAGTTAAAAAGGTAAATAGCGGATTTTCTCGTCTCAGGGGAAAATGAGAGAGTGTTGCACGACCAATCAATAGTATAACTGGGTTTCTGACAATGGAAAGCTTAAAGCAAATGGGTGGAGTGTCCCTTTAACTATAAACATGTTTTACTAATGTTTGAACAACGATAAAATGTGCAAATTTACATTTTGTCTTCAATTCGAACAGTATTGTTTGATCAATAAACTTCGTTCACTGATGTTAGTCATTATTGGATATTGTACATACTCATTTCTCCATAAAAAAAAAAGATTGTCTTTGCCATCATCTAAAGCTCACTTAAAGGAATAGTTCACCCAAAAATTAAATTTCTGCAATCATTTACTCACCCTAAAGTGTTACTCACCCAAAACTGTATGAATTTCTTTCTTCTGCTTTTTTAAATTGCCCAAGTTCTACTATTTTTTAAAGTGCCCAAATACTTTTTGGGTTCCTGCAGCAAAAACTTTATACAAAAAAAAACAAAAAAAAACAATGTTATGGTTCAAATCCATAATTCAGTCTTTAATATTGGTTATTTTGCAGGAGAGGATGAAGAATACATCTACATGAACAAGGTCATCGTCACAGGTCAAAACCAAGACCGAACAGACAGAGGTGAGTCTATAATATAATATTCTCTATAATTAACTTGTAAAACTTTTGCAGGTGTGAGGATGAAAATATCCCCTAACCTGCAAACATGTCTCTCATATATCACAGTGGTTTATCTTGCGTCTGTGAAGGTGATTGGGTTATGGTTGAAGTGTTAAGATCCCCCCCACCATCCCCCACTCTTCACCATTTCCTGTCTGTTTCTCAGTAACTACTCTCCTCCTCTCGCTCTTTCTGCCAGACCCCCATCTGAGGCCAAGCTGCTTTGTTTAGATTTCACTAAAGAATGAGAGTAACAATAAAACCAGACTTAACATTCACATCGCAGTTGTCTACATATCCAGAAGATACATGCATGACTAAACTGCATTGGCACCATTTAAATAAACAAAATTTAAAAAGGCTTATCAGGAGCAACCCTTTGAGCTTCAGTGTTGTGAAGAGGGACTTTTTACAATGTAATTCCATAATTTCCTGCCCATATGTGAAAATGTCCACAACCTTATAAATCAACCTGATAAATCCATAATACAAATTATCTGCAATGAGTCACAAATGTGAAACATCATATAAGCTCACGTAGACCAACAGGGAAATATAAATGGTGAGAATTGAATTGAATTTCAGTGAAAGGTATCACTTGATGGCGTCCTGACTCCTTGGTGACTCTTAGCCCTCGCTGTGCGGGTTTGGTATTTGCCTTGCGTTCCTACAGCAACCCAGATGTTACCGTTTGGAGAGGAAGTTGAAGGAATGTCTGATGGGACAGCTCTAACTGCCGCAGGCTAACTATTGATATCAGAACCGAGCCGAACAGCAGAAATATTATGTCTACTTGTTGCTTGCATACACATGCTTATTTTTGATGCACATGATGAACCCTTTGAAAAGTATTTGATCTATTCATTAACAGCCACTGTTGTTCTGTGTGAAAATCTATATGTTTGTCAGACCACAGACCAGAAGCCAATGGAGAACCAGGAAAACACCAGAGCCCACCAGAGCCGCCGCCTCCTAGACCAGTGAGCGACACTCAGCATCATTTCAACCTCATTTAAACAAAACATTAGCACAACGACACTAAAAAAATATCCGACAACAACCAACACAGTTCGATTTCAAACCTAATGTGTCCTAAGATGTTAGTAAGACAAATGCTATGCTAAATTTGATCTACTTTTAGGCTTGGGCGATATAGTATATTGACAATAGACTATATAGTCATTTTCAGCAGTTTCAATTCATTGAGTCAAAATTCAGTGATTCAATGATTCAATAATCAGTGTTTCAAGAATAAGAGATTCAGTAATAATAATTATTATTGTTTTTAGAGGAGCCATTAGTTTGGTTGAAAGGAGCCATTGCAGAGGAAATAATAGGGATTAAGGCCCTTGCACACTGAGTCCGAAATTCGCGTCCGAAATTTTCGCACGTTAAAAAATAAATATGACCTCACGTTATGTCAATCACGCTTGCACACTGCCTTTGAAACTTTCGTACGTCATAAAAAAAAATCGAATCGGGTTAGATTTTCTGTGTTTTTCACATCCGTGGCAAGCAGTTTGAATGGTGTTTTGACTATTCAGAGCCACTGAATCAAGGATACGAAAAAACGCAAACGAAAATTTCGGACTCAGTGTGCAATGGCCTTTAGGGCTTGACATTAACTTTTTTGCTCACAAGCCACTGTGGCTAGTGGTTATCCAAAGTTACTAGCCATTCAAGGGCCAGGTTTACTAACGCTTTTGTGCCCATTTCAGGCATATTTGTTTCGCAAAGTGCGCAAAAAACCATGGCGAGGTATGTACGAACGGGATGCACCGAGATGAAAGCGCAGACTGCCTGTCGCGGGAACTGAAAATGGCAAAATTTTCGTGTCATGCATATGCATTCAAGGGGAAAGTGGGAATGCCACATAAAGAGATGGGAGGGGAAGCGTAAACTATGCCTAATTATGTATTTCGCGCTATGTAAAGAAAAAAACGGTGAAAGCGCCTCTATTTTTCTCTGAAAATTCTGGAATATGCCTACTGGTGAAATGGCAGCAGTAATCCAAGCAAGACGAAGACAGGCTAAGGAGACGAGCTGAAAAGATTTTTGCCATAAGAATCACACTTTTTCAGTTGAGTAAAAACTAAATCATTAAGCGTTACAGATTAAGCAGTTACGCAATATTACAGTTACTGGAGGAAATCAAAGTTCACATTCCATTCCAGCAGTTGTTAAACTCCTCGCTACATTACAATTATTGGCATCAGGACAGGATCAGCAGTGAGAGTAGGAGGCCCATTCAATTGAACGTTTAAATACGTCCAATTTACGGTACAGTGGTTGGAGACGGGCGCTGATTACCTGATTAACTGCAGGTTTGGTACATAACACGTACACTGCGGTTTCACATCAAGCACTTTCTGCGTCTTGGCCGTGGCGCTATTACGTGTTAGCAAATGTACGTACATCTGGCCCTCAGCATTTTCACTGGACTAAATTTTTCTAAATTTTAGCTATTTAGTTGTGTTACACGGCACTGAAATCCACCCACATTTAGTGGACTCGTGGGCACTAATGACAAACCCTGATTGTGATATCAGTCCTATATTGAATATTTTCAAAAGTATCAAAAATTTTGATGAAGCTACATATATAATGTCTTATGTTATATCTCACAGCCCTATCTTTTTTAATCACACTAACTACTACAATGACACTGTGATCATGATGTCTTTTATTATCTGCCATCTATTTTCATTTGGGCCTTTTTACTCACCACATATGTGTTATGTATCCGTTTCCCACGCTCAAAAATACTGTGTTTTTGTTTATAACCCACACACAAGCCACATAACTAGTCCTGCAGTTTGATAATCGGCCTTGATTAGAAACAGTAATCACCTTGAAAGTTTTTTTTATGAGGAAAATATGAGGAATACTTTTTAGCTCCTGTATCAATCCTAGGTTGCTGTGGGAGTTTGCAGTCAGTCAGACATACAGACAGACAGGAGGATGGAGAGCATTAAGGCTCTCCAGTGAGAAGACTTTGAACTTCAGACCCATCTGCGGGGTACTGGGTCTGATTAACAGCAGCTGCACAAGCGTTTGGGGAGCTGTTTATAGAGGCTGGAGAACCGCAGTTAGAGCATGGACACGTGTGCATATGTGTAGGAATGAGAGTCGGTAGATGTGTTCACACCTATTAAATAAGTGTTTTCCTCACTTGCCATAGACAAATTATTTAAAAAAAGTTTATTTATTGTTTATAACATTAGATTAATTTTTAAAGCCATAGTCTAATACTCACACTTGCATGTTCTAAATCTGGCTTACTTTCTTCCGTGGAACAAAAAAAGGACGATTATTTCAAATGTACCTGCCACTCCCTTCGCATTTGCTCATTTTCTTTCATTGTGTGGAATACAGTGTACAATGTATTATTTAAAACATCTTCCTATCCACAATCCCTAAGGTGGATGATTAGCCTCTACCAAATCTTCCACACATTCCACATTGGCATTCGTCTCCAATGCTTCCTCTGCATCACGTTCCTCCTGTGTGTCTTTATTCTTGGGCAGTCTAAGTAAGCAGGTCCAAAGCGAGCCACTTTTTGGAAAGCCAGTCATCTGTCTGCGAGGCTTCCACTTGTCACCACAAATTACATATTCCAGGGTCAAATTGCGGTTGACGGTGAACGCAGAGTTCCCCCTCACCATAGCTGTGAAGAGGGCACCCCTGCTATTGACGTAATGTCCTGGCATGGCCGTCCATTGACCCGTAGTGATGTTGTAGCAGTCCATGAGGCAGCGCAGGAAGTCATCACATGGGCCGTTCCTCATGACGTACAGGTTGTCGCCATGAGCCACCATGCAGTGTCCGTAACTCTGAGGCTTGACCATAGTGGTGACCAGCGTCCATTCATCATTTTTAGGTGCATATTCATAAATGTCTGTTGTATCTGGAGACTTCCAGAAACATACAAATATCCTACGCCTGGCTACAGCGCTAGCCGGCGAAGCCACAGGACGAGGTGCATTCTTACAAAATGTCCACGTGCCTGTGGAAACATCACATGCTTCTACCGAGGACATAATCCTTTTGTCAAATTCACCTCCGATGGCATATAAGTGTCCATCCTGACCCACGAGGGTAAAGTTATACCTGGACTGCTGAGGACCATCAAACACACTCCAAGAGTTGGTTTCTGTGTCATAACAGAAGCTCAAGTCCACAGTTTCCTTGCTAACTCCCCGTACTCCTCCAACGATATACAACCGGTTCCCCACAATGGCCACCCCGGCCATGGAGGTGCTGGCTTCTGTTGGCAGATCAGTCAGGTATTTCCAAGTCCCCGGTTCTTCATCGAGGTAAAACACCGTCCTGTAGCAGTCCTGCAGCAGTTTCATGGACGGGGAATGAGTCGCTAGACAGACATACGATGTTGGTGAAAGCGACTCCACGTAGCATATCAGCTCCTCTGGGAGTGCCTCGACCATGTCTTGCAGGTCTGTGTAAGCATCACGGATGAACACCGCAGCACTCTGAAACAACCTCCACAAGCCGTACACCGATGCCGTGTGGTACAAAAGAATGCAGTTGTCGGTATCAAGAAGGTCTATCAAGTGCTCGACTAGAATGTCCACTTGGAGGAAAGCTGCGCACTCTGCGGCCTCCACGATCTCATCTGGGTCTTGTATAGCAGGGCGCTCACCCCTGGAAACCGCCATGGCTATAAGGAACCCCCTCGCTTTCAGGCCTCCCTGCAGGTGGAACTCATTCAGCTGGCTGTCCTTCATCCCAGAGCGGAAGAGAGCACGGAAATACTCACAGTTTTGCCCCAGGACGGCCCTGTCTATGGTGAAAATGCTCTCTTCTACCCTCACTCTCAGAACTCCAGTTGACTCTTCTGCTTGTTCGTCCTCATTTCCGTCTCTGCTCTGACCCAAACTGCAGGGAGGCCCCATAACACCTCTATCCTGCCTGTCCGTACCCAGAACCATAAAGTTAGACTACATTCAAGTTAGTGTTTGTGTTTAGGTTTGACTTGTAAACAGAAGTGCGCACATGCTACACTCTCACAGCTACTTGCCGCACTAAAAATAGCGACACTAAAATAGCAAAGGCCAGAGACTTCAAAATAGTAGTGGAAGATTGTCGGCACTAGTCCTGAAAACAATTATTTTTCAATATAATGCTGGATTAATGCAATTTAAATTAAATTGATTTGATTAAAGAATTGAATTAAATAATTTTACTGTAATTTCTTTCCATAATAGACTTGTTTTTAGCAGTTTTAGCAGTGTTTTCGTCTGTAATGACTCAGAAACCAATACATGAATGATGACAGTTCAGAGAGCCACTCCTGTTTTTAAAAAGCGAAAACAATTATTTTCCTTCAGTACCCCTCTTTACCTCAGGACTGTTTTGGCCCTGGTGAGTTACATTTTTTTCTTGACTGAAATTTTTGGCATGGGAGTGGGGGATTTTCCATGTTCTGGGTGTTCTTTTGGTCTCTTGCCCACTTGCATTTTTTCACTTTTTGTCCCAAAGACTGGTGCTTCATCATTATTTATGCCTTAGACTTGAAATCTTTCCTATATAGACTACATTTGTTTTCTTTACTTTTGTCTTTTCAAGCAGAAGATGGTATGATTTATGGATTCGAATATCAAAACAAGTCTGGGGTGGAGTTCAGTCTCAACGTACAGTACTGAGATTTAAGGATTTTTCTTTTGCTCACAGTGATTTTTACAAGCACTTAGCAGCATATAAACAGATCTCACTGTTGTTACGGTTATTCTGGGACGTGGACATGGTCTTGATCCTCGCCAGTGGCCGAAGAAGAAGCAAAACTGAGTTTGACGCTACCCTGAAATGCCCTCTTTTTCTTTTTAAACATGTCTGATGCCTGAGAACTCAGCAGTTTTTTTTTCCTGTTTCAAAGATTTAATGTTGAGTCTAGAAGAGCGAGGGTGGGATGAAGTGAAATGTTGGGGTCGATGTAAGAAATACAATACTTTCTACACAGTTCAATCAGTATCCTCCTCCTGTGTGAGGCTGTTCTCATTTTCCCACCAAAAGACTATCCATTGGTCCCTCTTGAATGTGTCTTATACTCTTGCTCTGCATCACTTATCGCAGCGGAGCTTCTAGCAAGCTTTTACATTCGACATCCTGTGTCCTTGACATCCAGTTGTTTATATTTATATGCCTTGCTATAACTTAGCCTGCCTGTTTGCCTCACTTCTGCTTTTGGGAAGCACAAGCACATCAATTCTAGCAGGAGGTTTCAATCAAACCACTTAGTACAAGTAAAATACAAGCGAAAGGAGTTTTTCCCAGCCGCTTGTCTGTAACCTCTTGCCATCATTCAACTTTATGGTTCACAAGCTACCACTAACCCTCATCATCCCTGTGTGTCCATTAGTGTGTTTTTGGTGTGATGAGGAGAGGATCAGTTCTCTGTTTGCCCAGGGGCTGTCATTGCATTGTGGGTATCATCGGGGAATTTAGTAGTGTTATGAACCGGCTGATTTGGGAAACCTCATAGCTAGCTCCACACCCTTTTAAAACCATTACTCCTGCAGGCAAACACGTGTGGAATTCCTATTCTAGCTGAGCAGGGCTGAGGTCAGGAAGATATCAGTTTCGAGGAAGAATCCCCCTTCGGTCAGAGAGAAAAGCCCACATGAAAGACAGGTGCAGAAATGACCAGGCAGGCTCATATCTGGGGAGTCATCTATCTGAGTCATTACATGAGAATGTATTAGAGATATTCAGCTCAGATGCAGCATGTGGATGTGCGTGCTTTGCATGTTATGTTAATTAACTCTGCTGAAAAGATAGATTTGTATGCTGGAACAGGCTGGTTTATGATGGTTTTTGGTGGTCTAGCTAATGGACTAGCATCGTTAAAGCTAATTAGCAAAACTTAGGGAAGCTATTTGACCAGCATTGTGTGGTAAAGCTGGCTGACCAAGGATGTTTAGCCTTGTTATTCCCTTCTGAAATTTATGGTTATTTGTGCTTATTGTGAACAAATCATATCTATGTGATTTTTAATCGTGCTCTGATTGATTGGGCGCCGTTTGTTATCAGCCGATAATTGTTTTATATTTCATTGGTGGTCTCTATAAATGCCAATCTGAAAAGCTGATTTCTGTAGATGCCGCAAAATTTGTGAGACAATTGTGTTTATGTGCAGCCAAAATTTTAAAAAGGAGACTTTGAGACTTTATATATATATATATATATATATATATATATAAATATATATGTCTATATATACACAATGCAATAATGAATATGAATAATGAATATTTATTTATTTATCATTATTATTATTTTAGTTATATATTTATTTCCTCCACCTCTGAACAGTTTATTTTAAACTCATATTCAGGAGACTGCACCCAACTGTGACTGCATTTTTAATTGGAAATACATAAAAATTGATTATTAGATAAATAATGAGAATGTTGACATCACAACTTCTTTCTGTTTTTTCTCAGTGCAACTTAGGGAGGGAGCCCTTTCCTCTTCCACCAGCTCCTGCTCCAGCATCTTTAGTACCTGAAAGTTACTATGAAGATCCACAACCCTATGACCCTATAAGCATCAATGGTACGTCTCTATTTGGGCCCAAAGGTCCCCTACATGCAAATTATCTTCTATTGGTGATTTTTTTCTTTGATGTTCATGTCAAACCACTATTTAACCTGACTGGGTTACTGATTTGTGACTTCTCATTATTATTCTTGTCGCTCTGGTCCTATAAGAGTGAACCTGTGGACATTGAGTGCGCCGTTTTAGCTCAGTCCCACTGTAGTCTACAGCTTTACTGTGATACAGAGAAGCCTGCAGGCAGGGAACTCAGAATACAGTGAAGGTCTTTGTTCAGCAGTAACCAGTCCTCTGGCTATGGACACGCAGTGACGGAAGATTGACCGTGAGCCCAGGAAATGGGGCCAACAGTGATGGGGCATTTGGCTGGAGGTCTAAAGTTCAGCCCAGCGAGGGGACAATCATTTACAATATTCTTCGGAAAATGACGTCTCATTTTGGTCAAATGATACAGAGGAATTATTATGCAGCTGTGCTGTGTAATATCAACACACAAGAGATGCGCGGGGCCAAAATCTGAGATGTTTCGGCACTTGTTTCGGCAGCTGATATCAAGCCAAACCACGTGGTTTAGGATTAAGTTCTGACAGTGATGAAGCCCTAAAATAATTCAAGCATTACAACCACAAGACACAAATATTTAGTGCATTCCAAGATGTCTATTGATTTTATGCAATTCTAACAAACAATTCTTATTCAAAATGCACTTAAAACACTTAACTCTTCCTGTTTCTTTCATGTGACACGTCAGCCACATAAATGTTTCACTATCTGTAGCTTCTCACCTGATTTTTTTTCTCTTCCTCCCTTATTGCATTTCCCCTTTTATTGTGATCCTGTGTTTCTGTAGATTTTGGTTGCTTTGCCATCATCACAGGGGGCAGGAAACGCATAGAAGCTTCAAACACAGTGGTCTATGCTGTGATCACTCGGGGTATCTATCTCTGTTTCTCTCAATGTGCATCAGGAGAGAAAAACAAAGAAACCGCTCTAACTTTTTTGGCTATGGCGAAGCGCACGGCTCTGGGAAAACCTCATTGTTTAATGTATCTAAGCTTGAGGCCGCTGACATTGCATGTGCTTTCTGGCTTTAGAGCATGCCGCACATATGAACTTTCACGTTTTTTTAGCCTCTCCCTTTCTCTATATTTATTAAAATATATATGAAGAGTTCAGATGCAAAAGCCTCTAAGTGCCATTTGAAATTTTCTTCTAAAATGATCATTTTTATCAAGCTTATATATTCAAGTTCAGTAATTTCACTTGAATGACAATTAATAGGTAATCTTCGTTGCAATTTAAGTGAAATTACTGAATTTAAATATACAAGCTTGATAAAAATGATCATTTTAGAAGAAAATTTCAGATGGCACTTAGAGGCTTTTGCATCTGAACTCTATATATATACATGTATGTAGTGTGTACTATATAACATCTGTAAATGTAATAATTATAGTAAATTTTATTGCAATAATGTAATATAATACATTTTATTAATGTGCATGTGCAGTGATAAACATATTAATATTATTAATATATACACAGTTATATAATGACACTGATCAAAGGTTAATAAAAATTATTCAACCCCCATTGCATATCAGGTTTAATGGCAAAATTTGAACAAATCAAACAAAGGTAATTGAATTCCCTCCACACAACAAATGTTTTAAGTGGTTCCCCTTAAATTCAACTAAAAATGCAACTTTTAATGACTTCTTCAGTCTCAAAATTGTTCAACCCCTTCATGGAAAGCATTTTTAGTACTTTGAAGAACATAATTTTGCTGTGTTGACCTTCTGCAAATCAGACACCAGCTTCTGGCAGCATGTCTCAGGAATCTTAGCCCAATCCTCATGAGCAATGACCTCCAGTTCAGTAATATTATTGGGTTTGCGTGCTGCAACCGCCGCCTTCAAATCACACAAGATATTTTTTATGGGGTTCAAGGCAGGTGACTGTGATGCCCACTGTAGAATCTTACAGGACTTCTTTCTGCAACCAAGCAATTGGTGGAATTTGGTTTATTATTCTGTTGGAAGGTCCAATGACGCCCAAGCTTCAGCTTCCTCACTGACGACATGACGTTTTCTCCTAGGGTTTCCTGATACTTAGTACAAGTAAAATGCACTAAGATATATCTTGCCTTCCACACGCGGCTGGTTTTCAGTGCCAGCTCCAATTTGCTGATTTTGTGCAAATTGGAGCCGACTTTTCTTGTGCTTTTGGGTCAGTTGTGGTGTATGTCTTGGAATAATGATATTAAAACCGTATATGCATTTAGTACATGCCTTACTGTGAAAGCTGAAACCTCCGTGCCTGTTATCACCAAGTCTTGCTATAGGTCTTTTGCGGTCACTCAAGGGTTTTTTCTGAACCTGCCTTCTCAGAAATCTGTTTGCAGCCATTGATTGCTTCTTTTTTATGCCCCTCCAGGTAGTGTAACCTTGTAACCTGTTCCTTTCATTTTAAACTTGTGAACTATGCGCCCAACGGTGTCTGTAGGAACATTTAGTGCCTTTGCTATATTTGTGTATCCTGTCACTTGTTTGTGAAGGTAGATGATACCTACTCTTTACTTTTTGGACCATTCTTTTGACTTATCCATTATTTCTAACGTACAATCAAATGTGACACTCAACAAACATATAGCACGTTCAGATATTTCATGTGTTCTAGCTCAAGCTCACCTGGTGCAACTAATGAAGCCCTTGATTCGTTGCTGTTGTTAGGGATTCTATTCAGGGTGTTGAATCATTTTGAAACTGCTGAAGTCATTCAAGGTTGCATTTGCACTTGAAACATTTGTAGTCTTGAGCAATTCAATTACTTTTGTTTGATCTGTTCATTGCAGACTGATAAATTTTCTATGGGGGTTGAATCATTTTGATTACAACTCTATATCATTCTCTGTTTGTTTCCTCTACTCGTTTATAAATCAAGAAACTCAAATACCTTATCTAGACTAACTTTGTTTAAAAAACTTATACAGTTCAGTTATAAAATTTGCCCTCATTCTCTAACCCTCCCTTTATTTTCCACGGTAGACAAATCATACTGGACTGTAAGAACAGAACAGTCATTTTCCTAGAGAACTATTTCTTTACGATTCTGATTTTGCAAGGAGAATTTGCAGTGAGTTAGGTTTTTACTGTCATTTGCTCCAGTTCAATGGTAATGAGAATGAACAATTAGATTATCCCTATCCTCTCCTTTTTCTTTATTGACTCACATTTTTCTCATGTTTCACATATACAGAAGATACAGAGCCAGTGAGCAGTTCATATGAGTCCTATGATGAGGAAGAAGTGACGAAGGGCAAGTCAACAGCACAGCACCAGTGGCCGTCTCCAGAGGCATCTATCGAGCTAATGAAGGATGCGCGGATCTGTGCCTTCCTCTGGAGGAAGAAGTGGCTCGGCCAATGGGCTAAACAGCTGTGTGTCATTCGCGAACATCGTCTCCTGGTAGGTGACATCATTGCTTATGTCAGTGACACCCATATCCCACCCATAGCTGATCTATGATAGGAATGTTTACACAAATCCGGGTGTTTGAAATCAAGTGTTTATATTTCTTACTAATACTGGTAGTAATTTACTTCAACATATGCTTTTAACTTTTTTAAATGTCCTTCAAACAGACCATTTAAAGTCAACCTAAAGTAGAATATACCATATTTATTTTCTTAACAAACACTTCTGGTCTACGAGTGCATGATTTATTGTTGCAAATTATTCAAAATATTTTTTTTTTCTTTATTTTTTTCTAATCTTTTATCAAAATTGAACTTTAAATTTAAAATCCAACAGTCATGGAATTGTTCATGATTCAGCCAATTTCCAGTGAATAAAAACCAAATTCCATCACACATTTTGCTATTAAAAAATAAAAAAGTGTTACATTGCAAAGTGACTTACATTGCATTCAATGTACACATTTTATCACTTTATGCATTTCTTGGGATTCGAACCAATTATGTTGGTTTTGCTAGCGCCATGCTCTACTATTTGTGCTACAAGAATGTTTTATGTTTACATTTACCACTATATCCACAATTCTAATGAAGTTCGAATATATATCATTCTTAAATTTGGCTGTATAAACCTCCAAAAATTAATCAGATTTTTCTGGCTGGTACTGCTTTCAGTGCTACAAAAGCTCAAAGGATCAGACTCCTCTGCTGGATATCAGTTTGCTTGGCTGCAGTGTTATCTACAAAGAGAAGCAAACAAAAAGGAAAGAACACAAGCTGAAAATAACCCCGCTGGGTGGAGAGGCCATTGTCCTGGGACTTCAGAGCAAAGAGCAGGCCGAACAGTGGCTGAAGGTGAGGGGCAATGGAGTCATCCCATATGGACGAACAATTACCGATAAAGCAGTGTTTGTTACAGCCTAGTAACTAGTTCCATCTTTTTCAGGTTATTCAGGAAATTAGTCCGAAAAATACTGCGGGGTCTGATGTAACCGACTCTCCAACACTCATCTGTACTAAGGTATGACAGATTGCCGTATTCCCTGATTGATTAATCTATTAAACACCCTAATTTTGTCTCTGAGTCAGGTTAAGCTATAAAGTTGTACCTTTTCTGCCAGGGTGAGTTGAGCGAGAGATATTCAGTGGCATCTGAGAGTGGCAGCAGCACAGACAGTCATGCAGAGAACCTGGAAAACAAAGATGGTGAGAGTGGACTGTTTCAATACTTCTTTTAGATGTTACTGCTCATTTTAGCTGTACACTGGAAGTGACTTGAAGATGCTCATAGTGTTGAAGATGAAGTTATTTTTTAGCATCAATAATATTTTATAATGACTTTGTATACAACTTTATTTTTAAAAGAAACATGCAACAGATACATGCCTGGCTTAACACACTTCCAGAGTAGAAGCTTCAATTGATTTATACTATATACTACCATTCATAGGTTTGGGGTTAATAAGATTTTTTTAAAAACAATTTATATTGTTTTTCAGCAAAGATGCATACAATTGATCAAAAGTGACAGTAAAGATATTATCATGATGTAGAATAATTCAAATAAATGCTGATTCCTGAAAAAGTATCACAGTTTACAAAAAACACCAAAAATTAAGCAACACAACTGTTTTCAATATTGATATTAAGAAATCTTTCTCCAGGACCAAGTCAGCATAATAGAATGATTTCTGAAGGATCATGTGACTCTAAAGCTGAAAATTCAGCTTTACCATCAGAGTAATAAATGAAATTTAAAATAAGTAGTTCTAAATTGTACTGTATGTTCTAAAACAGTTGTTCTAAATTGTAATAATATGTCACAATATTCCTACCATTAATTTATTTTTGATCAAAATGTCGCCTTGGTGTATTGTCTGGTTTTCCTTGTATTCTTAAATGTATACACTATATAAAAAATTGGGGGGAAAAAATAATAATAATAATAAATGTTTGAAAAAAATGTCGCCTTGGTGAGCATAAGAGACTTTTTTCATAAACATTAAAACATCATATAACCCCAAACTTATGAACAAAATACAGTATTTTAAATACCAGATTATAATACACAGTATATCATATATGTAATATTTACCTTTTAATTGTTTTAACTGTAGTTAAGAAGAAATACGGCAAGTTTAGTAACCTTATGAACATTGGTAAAAAGAAGATTTCCTCTTTGGAAAGTCCAGAGAAGACTATGGATCCGTCAGGTAACCAACCATCACACTATTTAGTTGGCCAGCTTTTAAACTCCCTCACAATCTAAAATGTTCATGTTTATTACTCTTTTTCCAGGCTACCTTAATGTCTTGGTGAACGCTCATTGGAGAAGCCGGTGGTGCTCGGTGAAGGACAGGCAGCTTTGGATCTACACTGACAAAAGCAGGAGCAAAGTGTCCCAGCAGCCACTGTCTCTTGAGGGGTGCATGGTTCTGCCAGACCCCAGCCCTGAACACCTGTACTCATTCCGCATCCAAATGGACGGAGAGGAGCTTGCAATCCTAGAAGTGAGTAGAGATCAATGAAGTTCATTACTTAAGTCCTGCATAGCAAGACTTTTGACTGTGCAGCTTGTTCTGCCCACTGACAGGAAGTGATCATCTGACCGACATGTAAACATCCAACCACGGTTCATTTTGTTTCCATATGCAGTTTAGAGATCTGAAAGAGATGATACCACAACAACAGACTGTGGAAAATAAGTCACAACAAAAACTCATTGAAGTATGACACAGCAACGTCATACAAAAACAGTGACATAAAGATGAATTTAGTGAATTTCTGTCCATCTAACAATAATAAACACAAATTATTTCACGGACTTTAAACAGAATAAACAGTTCTAGCTTGTGCTTAAATATCTCAAACAAAACTGAATATCTTCCAAAGTCCCTAGCAAACCTTGGCAAATTCTGTGATTGCTTCTTCCTCACGAGTGCTCTTATTTATACTTCAAGTACTGTAGCTTGTTACTGCTACTAAGTGCTCTTTACATTTTTTTGTGCAATACTCATTCAGAAAATGAACTGTTGGCAATCTGTGGTGTATAACAGATCTGTACAGAAGAAATATTTGCTCCAGTTAGAGCTGGACCAGGAAGCTGTAGAAAACCGGAAGTTCCAAGGTCACAGATTAGTAATCCATTACACTCTCATGATGGGCCACTGTTTTTCCCAGTCTCACTGTCTGATGCCCTCATGTATCTTGGCATCAGTCCATCAGTCTGAATGAGATTTCTGAGATGTGTGAAACTTCCCTCTCCATTTAGTTCTGGTTTCTACAACTTTGCAATCTTCACAGCTAGTATTTACAGTGTATGCTACACAAATAATGTAGCCTATGCTTCTATGTTATACTGTATGGCAAGCCGTTTTAGCTTTTATTCATTTCCAGGATATGAATTCTTGATATCAACAATTCAGTTCTTGATATCAACATTTACATATTTGATATCAAGAATTATATTGTTGATATCAAAAATGTAATTCTTGATATCAACAATTGTATTTTCACTAGTGAAATGTCACCATAGGCTGCCATTCAAAACCAATTGTTGATATCAAGATTGATTTCTAATTAAGTTAGTTACTAGTTAAAATTCCAATTTCACATATCAGAAATACAATTATTACTAGTAAAAACCTTTATTTTTGATATCAAAAAATTAATTGTTACTAGTTGAAATGTCTATTCTTGATATCCACAATTGAATTGCTACTAGTAACAATGTTCATTTTTTTATATCAATAATTCCATTTTTACTAGTGACAATGTTAATAGTTACTATTTTAGATACCTGAAATAATATTGATATCATAAATACATTTTCAGATATCAAAATTGATCATTTTTACTAGTACCAATTGAATTGTTGATATCAAGAATAGACATTTCAACGAGTGACAATTTAATTATTGACATCAGGAATTCACATTTTTACTAGTAACAATGTAATTATTGATATCAAAAATTATATTTCAACTAGTAAAAAATCAATTCCTGATATCAACAATTTATTTTGAATGGCAGCCTATGGTGACATTTCTTTGAAAATATAATTACATATAATTAATATAATCAAGAATTCAACTGTTGATATCAACAATTCGGTTGTTGATATTAACAATTAAATTGTTGATATCAAAAAAATGTATTGTTGATATCAAGAATTCAGATCCTGGAAATGAATAAAAGCTAAAACCTCCTGCCATACGTTCAAAAGTTTGGGGCGGTATGATTTTGAATGTTTTGAAGAAGATGTATTTATTTGATAAAATATGCAGTAAAAACAGTAGCTAATATTGTGAAATATTACAATGTAAGATGTCAGTGATGACTGATTTTCAGCACCCAGCACTCCAATCTTCAGTGTCACATGGTATGATAGTGTATTTGTATTTCTTTGTGTAGGCTACCTATGTTGGGTCACTGCTCATAAAGTTATCCCGCCTTCATTCTTGAGTTGTTTATCATCAGTTTTCAGTAAGACACATCTCAGTAAACAAAGACAAGAGGGGACAGAATTACTGCATGGGATAGTGAGGATTCAATATAAACTTCAACGTGACTGCCATCTTCAGGCCAGAATGAAGTCAACGGCAAACTTACTTCCTATTTGCTGATCATTTCAACAGACCCAGTTGCGCTTATTAAAGTATATGAATATCTCAGAAGGGTATTGATGATTAAATATCCTCCTTTTTCCTTCCAGGCTAAATCCTCTGCTGATATGGGCCACTGGCTCGGGCTCATACTGTCACAAACCGGCACTAAAACAGAGCCGGAAGACCTCACCTACGACTATGTGAACTCAGAGAGAATATCCAGTATTGTCAACGCTGCCAGGACATCCATGTAGTAAGTTACTTCCTCCACATCAGTAGTTATTAAAAATTAACATGAATGTTTTGTCAGCCTCATGTCATCCTAAACCTGCATGGGTTTCTTTTTATGGTGCACAAAACGAGAACTTATCCTATGGGATAAGGCAGTGAATATCCAAAATTACAAAAAATTCACTATAAATGTAGTGACCAATGTGACTTGTGATCTTATGATAGATTTGTTTGCTTTTTGGAGATTTTGAAGCCTGATTTGTGTGTATTTTTGTCAGTTTAATGCAGAGAAGGTACTCAGAGCCCAACACATACACAGACAGCCTTCCGTCAGACCCCTATACCTGTGATGACATATACGATGATGTGGCCTCCACAGAGAACGAACAGGAGGTGAGGGAAACACCCTTGCAATGGTTTTGTCAAAAATCTACACATCCCACTTTAATGCAGCTGTGTTTATTCTGAGTCATAGACTCGGGACAGTCGAAGATTCACTTAGCAGTCGGCCAGGAATAATACGAGTGGCAGGAAGTCATTGCTGTGACAGTGTTGTGTTTTTGTAACCCTGCAGGCCATCCAAATTCAATAATCTCTCTCTGATACTGTTCCTCTCTCCTGCTGTAGGAGGTTCAAGAGGTTCAGAATGGCAGCGAGGAGGGAACAGCAAGCGCTGAGGAGAACGGGAAGGAGAGAGTCTATCTGGATCTGATCCCGGTTCGCTCCTTCCTGCACACAAGCTCGGGCAGTGTTTCACCCCAGATGTCCAACACCGTGCAGACAGAGCTCAGTCCCTCAGCTCCTCCAGAACATGATCAGCTACAGCCTCAAGAGGTTAAGATTAGATGCAATGGAAATTCACCCGTGTTATTTTCTAAATGCATGTTCATTCTTCTTCTTTTTTTTTGACCTTATTATTGCAAGACATCACTAATCATTTAATCTGCATAAATTCCGCCCCTGCAAGCCAACATCTCAAATACAAGAAACAGCCAAAGCTTAGAAACAAATTCCTGTCCAACATCGTTCTTCATCAATAACCTGTTTCACTCAGATGTCGCAATATAGATGAAAACATTTGTCGCGACTTCGGTTTCATCATGACTTTTTTAGTTACTAAGAATTATAAATTGGATTCTAATGTGTTACCAAAGCCACAGTAGCGCTGAATGCTGAATCTTTGTCTCTTCTACAGTCTGAATATGAAACTTCGCTACCAAGCAGCACAGAGACACCTGTCGCTCCAAGAGTGGACGCAGATCCCTCTCCAGCCCCCAACCTGTCCGTCCAGCCTCAAAAAATCAGTTTCCTTAGTCAGCAAAGCCAAAAGAGGGCCTCTCTGTCAAACCAAACCCAAACCCTACCACAGATGCCCCAGAGTCCTCCCACCTCCAGAGGAAGAGCCGCCAGCGCGGACAGACTTCTCGACAGGCTCAAGTTCTCTCCAGCAGGTGAGAGCCTACAAAACTTGTATTTATTTTTCCCAAACATGCACTCAAGTGATTATACTGTACATGCAGAATGTGAACGTAGGTCATGACTCCTACAAGCTCCTCTTGTTTAGCAGCTCCAGGGTCGGTTGAGGTGAAATTAGGGAAGAACAGGACAGAGGCCGACGTACGACGTTACTCAGACGATAGAGACCGGCTGGAGCGAGAGAGGGAGGAGGTTAAAAACATTCTGGCCACACTGAGGAAAGACAGACGAGAGGTGAAAGAAGAGCTAAACTCCTGTCAAGGTACTGCAGTGACACCTAATGGTCATGTTAGGAAACACTCGTTTTAAAGCAATAGTTCATTAAAAAAAAAATAGTTTAGTCATTTTTTATCAACCCTTATGTTGTTCTAACTTTGGATTATTTTTATGCTGCTACTGTTTGCTAAATTTATAAAACTTGGTATACTTTTATATAGTGCCGAGATACTGTCAGTGTGCATGTAAAATGCTAATAAATGCTTTTGATTATAACTTTCATAGACCCCACCCAGCAGGCCTCTCTGGAGGCTCGTCTGAAGCAGATGGAGGAGACGTGTCGTGAGGCAGAGCGTCGACGAGTGGAGGTGGAGCTTAGCTTGATGGAGGTGAAGGAGAGTTTAAGAAAAGTGGAAGCTGGACCTTTTACACTGGGCACCACGGTAGACAGCAGTGTACTGGAAACTTTAACGGTTAGTCTCATAAGAACAGAATTCAGCTTTTGTCTGACTCTTTTCATGCACTCTGTGTAGGGGAATGTAATAATATACACCGCGTTCAAAAGTTGTTTTTAATGTATTTAATATATTATACATAATTATTTATGTATTATACTTTTTTAATGAATATACACCAAGAACAAATTACTTGATCAAAAGTGACAGTAAAGAAAATGTTATTGTCACAAAAGATTTATATTTCAAACTTTTTTTACAGTTTTTATTAATCAAAGAATCCTGAAAAAAAGATTAATAATAATAATTCACAATTTTACTGTTTTTACTGCATTTCTGAACAAATAAATGCAGCTTTGGTGAGCATAAGAAGCCTCTTTCAAAAACATTAAAAAGTCTTGACCTGTTCCAAAACCAAGTGATTTGCAAACCTAGACATAAGCACAATTTAGCACAATTGTGGTACAATTCAGGAGAGTTAAGAACTCAATCCCAATGTGTTTCTGTTTTGTTTTGTACACTATATTTGCTGACTTGTATTGTTTTGTTTGTAGCCCAAGATGGCACCTGTCGCCAGCCCTGCTCCAAATACAAATACACCCACCAACAATGGAGATTCGCCTGTAAACTGTGCCACAGCGCTGAAGAACAGACCCATGTCCATCATGGCACCCAACAAAGGAAACGTTCTGCAGAAGGCCAAGGTCAGAGCCCATTCAGGCATCCATAGTTCTAACAGTGAGCTTAGCTTTTTTATGATAACTTTATGATAATCTTACAATTTTACAACTTTATTAAAAAAAAATTTATTTCTCAGTCAAAGCAATTGTACACAACAACAGACAAGTTCTAATGCCATGGTTTTTGGACATATAACTACCACCATCGTAATCCCATGGATTTCTTTGAAGTACAGTGAAGTTCCATGCAAATGACAGTGTATATAAGCTTACCTCAAGGGCATCCAAGATGTAGGTGTCTTTGTTTCCACAGCATTTTCAATTTTGACATTTTTTGGTCAAACCGGTGTTGTCTGTCAGTCATGTAATGGAGGTCTATGGAGCCCACCTCAAAGAGCATGCACAGAGAAAGTAAAAATTAAACATGATTTAATGACTCGTGAATGTACAGTAAGTACACATTGATTGGCAAAGACAGGAAATGAGTGGTTTGTGTGAGAAAACGAACAGTATTTATATAGTTTTTACCTCTTGTTAACAGCCGTCGAACTCATCTGAATCAGATGTTCAACTGAACCGAACCGAACTGAACCGTCTCCAGACGTTACGCCGGAAGTGATCTGTCGCGCATTGTCTACGTCTCGCATTGTTTACACCTTTCACTAAACACATTTAGATATACGGGAAATCGCAATGGAAGACGATTTCGATATATCTAAATATGTTTAGTGAAAGGTGTGTACTTTACATTCACGATCAGTGTGTACTTACATTCACGAGTCATTAAATCATGTTTAATTTTGACTTCTTTGTGCAAGCTCTTTGAGGTGGACCCCCCTAAAACTGCATTATAGGACTGACAGACAACAAAGGTTTGACCAAAAAATGTCAAAATTGAAAATGCTGTGTGGAAACAAAAACACCTACATCTTGGATGCCCTTGAGGTAAGCTAAAACATATCAAAAATTAATTTCAAAATGAACTATTCCTTAACGTTCAAGAGTTTGGGGTCAAAATATGTTTTGAAAGAAGTCTCTTGTTATACTCTTAAAATTGCGTTGTGAATATGCGTTTATAGTTGTTTTACTATAAAATATTTAAATGTATTTTAAAATGTAATGTATACTGTGATGGATGGCAAAGCTGAATTTTCTTAAGTCATGTGATTCTTCAGAAATCAATATGATTTGCTGATCAATAAACATTTATTTTCAATGTTGAAAACAATTAAGCTGCTTAATAGGATAATTTGATGAATAGAAAGTTTTTATATCATTGTAAAATGTCTACTGTCAATTTTGATTAGTGTATGTATATAGATGTAAAGATGTATTTAGTCATCATCATCTTTTTTTTTAACAATATGTTCCCGATTGTTATTGCCTGAGCTGATGTCATTCTTCTTCTGCAGGAATGGGAGAAAAAATCCACAACCTAATAGATGAGAACAGCGAGTGCAAAAAGACTTTTTAGCCAAAGCTCAAAGGACTGCTAAGGCAAATGCTTCAGGCAGGGAGGGGAAGAGGGTGTGTCCAATTCCCTGCAGGCTCCGCCCCTCTGATACATCACCCTCCACTCGTCCCTGCTTCTCTGCTATCAGAGGCTGAGATTGCACTGGGTACATCAGGCAGCTGATCGAAGACAATATTTTCTGTTCCCTGCCAAATAACGCCACTGGACAACAATAGATTTTAAATCTATTCGAGTCATTTAATGTAAGAGAAAGGAGGAGAATGATTGAAACTACTCTTCCAGTGGTGTGCACAGTATGTGAAGGATGTTTCACACGCTTGAGAAGAGACCAAAAAGGAGTTTAGGAGTGCTTCAGAACCACTATTTTTATATTGAAACATTTAGATTCAAGACTTTAAATCAGCCATTTGGTACATTGTAGCTTGGTTCATGTATGCTGGTAACCAAGATGTGAATATATATATAACATATCCGTTCAGTGTTTTTCGGTTTGTTACTGTACGCTAGCTGAAACATGCACTTTTTATTCAAATAAAAGTTTGTTCTGCAAACTATTTATGCAAACGGTATCCTGCTTTGAAATTGCAGAAAACAAAACTCAGTCCCCCCAGTAGGTGGAACCAAAAACAAAAGAAAAGTATTTGAGTTAGACAAGGTTCTGGAAAAACAAAATTTAATAGCTTTACAATAGACAAATGCATCACTGTAACTGATAATATGTAAAAAAAATAAATATGGTCAAAAACATAAGCCTCTAACATGAGGCTTTCTGTTACACAAGGATTTTTCATTATGACGGATCACAAGCAAGTCCAAATCTCAGACAGAAAACATGTTCATAAAGGGTCTTCAGTGCTGAATAATCAACACAAACAGCATCAGAACCCCTTAACTCTTTCCCTGCCAGCATTTAAAAAAAGAAGAAAATTTGCCAGCCACCACCAGAATTTATAATTTTCCCAAAATTGTCATGGCCCCAAGAATACTTTGTTGTATGGATATCCGTGCATGCAACATATCAAAATAATGAACAGCCTCCACAAAACAAAAAAAAAACATTTTATTCTTGCTTCATGCACCACTTAAATGTGGGTAAGATTCATAAAAAGCAAAAAAAAAATGTTTTTGTCAAAGACTGCAACAAAAGCAATGCTTTTATCACTTGTTTCTGCTTCTTTTTTGCCTGTTTATTTAATCTCGTAGAAGATGTGTAATAGTGTCTCTATACTGTATTGGGGAAACATTGTGTCATAAATGATGGACATTTCCATTAATAGCAGGGAAAGAGTTAAGATTAACTAAATTTTAAAAATATCCTAATTTTTAAGGCACCTTACGCATTTACAAAATTCATGAAACAGATACCTGTGGAGTGTCGTCTGGATTGCGTGTTCACCACCAGAGTGAATTGTAGAATGAATGTTAACCCATTGCTGAGCTGGGTCTTTGTGTGTGTAGGGTGCGTTGTTCATCTGTGCTGTGTTCGGGACGCATTTCTCTTGCGGAGCTCTTTATAGCGCTGCAGCAGCTCTTTTTCACTCTTGAGCTGACGGCGCCTCAGGCCTGCAGGTTTAGGGAGATCTCCTCTGTTTGGCGGATCTCTGCTTCCTGAAAAAAAAAACAAGTTCACAAAAATACATAAATCAGAACACCTAAATATACCCTGCCAACCGTCCATTCTGAAAACACCAAAATTATGACCCATCCAGCAGGCACAGAAAAATGAACAAAAATTTCTGAGCAACATAAGCCGATGTGTGAATTTTAATTTGTTATAAGATGGGTTAAATAACCAAGATTTGCATTGCAAAAAATATATCTTAATCACATTTTTGTCTTATTTTGTCACTTTATATATATATATATATATATATATATAAGGGCTGTCAAACGATTAATCGCGATTAATCCCGTCCAAAATAAAAGTGTTTACATAATATATGTGGGTGTACTGTGTATAATTATTTTGTATATATATATAAACACACACACATACATGTATATTTAGGAAATAAATATTATTTATATATAAAATATTTATATTTATATATAAAATAAATTATATATAAATCTATATACAGTATATACATGAAAATATTTCTTAAATATATACAAGCATGTGTGTGTATTTATATATATAAAATAATTATACACAGTTCACCCACATATATTATGTAAAAACAAACTTTTATTTTGGATGCGATTAATCACGATTAATCGTTTAACAGCCCTAATATATATATATATATATATATATATATATATATATATATATATATATATATATATATATATTTATAATTTATAATATATTTATAAATATTTATAATAAAGTTTTAAACTTTTTTTTATTCAGCAAGATATGTAAAGAAAACTATTTCAAATAAATGTTCTTTTGATTTTATATTCATCATATAATCATGAAAAAAAATGTGTCTTTTGAGCAGCAAATCAGCATATTAGAATGATTTCTGAAGCATCATGACTACTGACTAATTGAAAAGCTAATGATGATGCTGTATATATATATATATGTTTTAATAAAAAATGTGTATAAAGGTTTTAATAAATAAAAAAACCTACATACTTGTCAACTTCCCATCTACAGGAAAACGAGAATATCCATTACTAGTACAAAAGCCTAATTAGTAGTTACTGGTACTGACGTGTTTCGCAGTGTGGACCCTTCCACCCACGGCATTCACAGCGATAGCTTCCATTGAGAAGCACACAAACGCCATCATTCATACAGGGGTTGGGACTGCACAGATGAACAGGTTTCTTCACGTCTGTAGAAAGCGAGTAACAGTAGAATATAAATCCATCACAGATGAATAAATGTTTCCAAAGAGAAATATTTGTGGTGTCATACCTGCACACACCATCTGTACCAGCACATCCTCAGAGTATTTCAGGTCATCATATGAAGGTACAGAGATCACGTGATCCTCAGAGCCGGCGATGCGGATGAGGACCTCTTGCTGTAAGCTCCCGATGCCAACCACAAACACTGACACTCCGCTATCACGGATCTTCTGGGCGGGCACCACTGCATCCTCCACGCCCGTCCCATTAGTCAGCACCACCACAGCCTTGTTGACTCCAGGTCGCGCTCCTTTCCCCACTGTCAGGCTGTGGGAGAGCACATGGAGCAGGGCTGAACCTGTAGAGGCTTTCCCACCCAGAAAAGCAGCGTCTCCCACTGCCCTCAGCACAGCAGAGCCTGAGTCGTACTTGTCCAGGTCAAAGACCGTGACGGGCCGCCTACCATAAACCACCAGTCCCACCTGAGCCACATCTCGATTGATGTCAAACTGCACTGAGGTGCTCCGAACAAAGTCTTGAAAGTGGACGAAATTGTCCTTGCCTACAGCACTGGAGGCGTCCAGCACAAAAACAAGATCCAAAGCTTGACCCAGACAGCCTAACAAAGACAAAAGGCGTTAGTATAACAGTAAAAATAAAGAAATAAAGAAATTATATATATATATATATATATATATATTAAAAAGCTAATGATGATGCTATTCCTTGAGGTGCAATGATCTACGTGTGGACTTTACAGTTGTGTCAATGAAGAATGGTTCAGATCTCTACCTTGGGTGTCGACACTGCAAATTTTGGCTCTTAGTTCTGGGATCTTAGAGGTCAATCTGTCGGGTGACTGGTATGTGATGGTGCGCTGGGGGTTTCCTGTTATGTTGTTTATTTCAGCCCTCATCCCTTCTGGTGCTACACCGATGATGAAGATCTCCCTGTCCCGTGCATACTTCGCTGGCTCCACCACAGGGTCCGCCGAGGGCGTCCCCGTGAGCAGCACTACCACTCGCGGCAGGTCGTCCTGAACATCGGCAAACACGGGTGCGCTCTGGAAGCCATTGCGTGTGATGTAGCGAAGAGCGTTTCCAGCCTTGGCCTGGCCACCACGATACTGCATGCGCTCGACGGCCTGGATCAGCTTCGCCGGGTCTCTGTGCTCCCCAATTTTGGCTTCGATTTTCACGTCGCTGCTATACTGGGCCAACCCCATCCTTACAGGGGTGTCAGAGCTCAGTACAGCCTGCATGAAACGCTTTAAGAAAGACTTGAAGCGCAAGAAACCCTCCAGTGTAAGAGAAGAGGAGCCCTCGACCAGGAAGAGCACATCCAGGGAGCAGTCGAAACTCAGAACAGGAGCTGGAAAAAGAGGACACGCTTTGATTGACACTTTAAGATTACATTTTCAGATTAAAGAGCATGCTTAACATTCCACTTCTGCATTATCTAGTGTTTATTTTAGACTTTAGTTAGGCTCAAGTGAGACTCTTCTTTACCCATTAACACGTACAAAAATGCATTTAAGGAGAGCATAAACAAACAAAAGGTTCCATCTTTTACTCTGCAGGTTAAGTGATCTGATCTAACCCCTGCCTGTGATGTCATTCACACTGACTGACAGCAGGAGGTTGTGCGTGTCATCATGTTCTGATTGGCCAGAGGATTATATGTCAGTGTTACAATGGAACTCATGGAGACTGATGACAGATTCTTGGAATCTTATTTAGGAAACTATACCAGCCCCATCTAGAAAACCCTCACTAAAACATTTATTCAGCTCTCGTTGTCTGAGTAGAGCAGCTAACATAATCATCATCAACATATTCTGTTTGTCCAGTTGCCCTCTTGTTAGGTTTTTCAGGTCTATTGCATCACAGACTAATAGTTTTAAGAACAGTTTTTACCCAAGAGCCATCAGAGAACTACTTGGTTAATCAGGTAACCTCAATTCCCTGAGTTAGTGAATGAAGTATTGAGTAGCTATACGCAATGCGAAAACTCCTTTTCTTCGATTTACTGAAACCTATTTGTAAAACGCATTTGCAGTTGCACAGCTCGCCCATTAAGCGTCTAGCTCGCGCATAGGCTGTGCTGCAGCAACTGCACATCCAACCAATCCGACCAATGAGCCCGTCAAGGGGTGTGGCCTCAGCCTATATTAGTCCCTGAATTCGCCATTATAGCAGGTTTATACGACTGAAGCGACAAATATCCAGTTAAAACAGTGCGGCCGGCTTCGCAATACTTCGTTCCCTAACTCAGAGGTTACGTGAGTACCGTGAGTTTTATCTGAAGAACATAAGACCTCTGAGGTATATTTCAGTCATGACCAAGCCCGAAAGCTGACCCCCACTGTAACGTGAAACCATGAGCTGTTTGTGACAACTCCCAAACATGCAGACAATCCACCCAAACCCACCAAAACAAAACGCACACAGTGAGACAGGCACAGCCCGTTACTCACTAAGGAGTGTGGGAAGAGAGGCACATGAATGTGAACTCACCACAATTGGGGTCACTGCCGTAGCCTGTGGGACACTCGCAGCGGTATTTCTCCAGTCCTTCAGATATACACGTCCCCCCATTCTGACAGGGCTGAGAGTCACATGGTTCTGAAGGGAGAGGGAATCATTTCTATTAATCAGACGATTATGTAATTAAATATTCATTTTTGAGTATTCTGATTCTTGGGTCTTACCTGCACAGACAGTTCGGTGACAGACAAAGGGGTTCTGCCTGTAAACTTTGTTATACCTGTAAAACAATCCACTTTCACTCCACACATCACTGAACACCTTTATGTTTCACCTCAGACCATTAAATCTCAAAATGAATAATAATAATAAACGATATTATTATTATTAATTAATTAATTGTATTATTATCTGTGTTTATCTGATCTTAAATCATAATAATGCTTTATTATTTAAAGTTAAGGTTTCCGTAACCAGTTTCACATTTCTGTTGATGAACTCTCCTTCCACCTCAGGCCATGAAACCTCCAAATGGTTAAAAATAATCATAATTATTTTATATATACAGTATATATACCTTATTATATTTATATATGTATTAGTGCTGTCAAATTGAGTAATTGCATCTAACATAAAAGTTTTTGTTTACATATATATATATATATATATATATATATATATATATATATATATAATATATATGTGAGTGTGTGTATACAGTATATATATATATATATATATATATATATATACACACACACACACACCTATATTACTCTATTATGTAAAGTAAGACTTATGTTAGATGCAATCGTGATTAATGGATTTATAATAATGAATGAATAATAATGAATATATATATTGTCATGGTTTCTGTAAGACAACCAGTTTCATTCCATACATTTCTGTTAATGATCAGCTTTATGTTTCACCTCAGGCCATGAAACTTCAATGAGCCTGCGATGCTTCAAAAGAACAAAAACACACACAATATGATACAATACAAACATAACCTCAGACCTGAGGCATCTCTGTGACTGTATAATGGTGAGTCATTTTGACTCGCCATAGCTATGAATGAATAGTGTTTTTCAGACTTTATAATAGCCAAAAGCATCTCAAGATCCATGCGTTCTGTTCATTCCATGTCATTTACCTGTAATGAGGGCAGAGGGATGTGTATGGTGAGTATCCCTTGGACCCTTTCCAGCACATGAAGTTTCCCTGAAGCTCTTTTACCGTCTCCAGGGTTTTCTGCACACATGGGTAAGACTCCACCTTACACCCTGCAGATATCACAGTGCAGGAAACATCACTTGCTGTTCATAAAGGCACTGTTGATTGAGTCACAGGTGAGTTTTTTACCTGAAGGAACGGCAGTGCAGACGGAGGAGGTGGTGAGGCTGGTGAATAATCCATTAACAGCATCACTGAAGTGCTCGGCGAAGAACACATGAGCATCCGTTGGGCTGCTCGCAAGTTGATGGAGCTCTTCCCACCTTACAAGAGAAAGACAATTTTCTTTAAAGCTCTAAACAACAAAGAGATAAACATTCGCCTAATGGAACATATCTTTTTTATTAATACCGGTATCTGCCAGGCAGTAGGGACATTATACGTGATATATAAAAAATATAATTTTTTATGTTGTGGAAAGAAGTGTCTTATGCTCTCACTGTATTTATTTGATCAAAAAATACAGTAAAATTAATATTGTGAAATATTATTACAATTTAAAATCAATTTTCAATTTGAATGTGTTTACTCCAGTCTGCAGCGTCACATGATCCTTCAGAAGTTCTTCTAATATGCTGATTTGGTGCTCAAAAACATTTTATAGTATTATCAATGTTGTTTTTCAGGATTCTTTGAGAGAATAAGCTCAAAAGAACAACATTTATTTTAAATATAAATCTTTTGTAACATTATAAAGGTATTTACTGTCACTTCTGATCACCTACTTGCTGAATAAAAATATTTTTTCTAAATAAAAAAAAATCTTGCTGACCTCAGCCAAGGAACTTTTAAACAGTAGCGTAGTTCACAGTCAATTCCAGATTTAAATCACACATGGTGAAATAAAACATTTATATATTTTGAGCAGACAGAGCATATGGTGCTGCAAGAGCTCTGAGGGGTTTCATTCATCCAAACGTCACAGTAATCCACCCAAACTCAACACTGATACACTCCCAGCTGTTAGAAATGCCAGTTAAGGTGAGTTTATCCACTGAGATTCTCTCTTCCTGCACCTGTTGGAAGCTGCCATAAAGCCTCAAAGTAAAGAGAGCAGGGGAATTACACTATCTGCAGCCTAACCAACAGTAACACCACACATCCAGGCTGTCAGCAGCCTTTTAGTGTGAAATAACACACACCTGTCAGTGTGTCAGAGCTGTCGGCACATCAGTTCACTGACTAACAGAGCTGAAAACATTTCAAATATGAGCACACCTGTCCCTGAAAATGTTTCAAAACAATTACTTTTTCATTTTATGAAATTTCTTAAAAAAAGGTTATAATTCCTATAGCATTCTTCACCGTACCTTAAAGTGCCATGCACAGGAAAATACTACGGTACATCAATATGGTACACAATATTACTTTCTGATGGAATACAATGTTGCTGACAGAGTGTATTACCAAGGACACAAAAATAAATATAAAGTGATAAAATATTTTACCCAAATAAAAAATATAAAAAAAAGACTGCTGTTTTTTGTGACATTATTTTCATGAAAAGTCCATAATACATCTGGGGTTTTTTTTGTTTTGTTTTGTTGATTTTTATAGTTTTATATTGATTCTTATTTGAGTAATTTAAATATGGTGAGAAGATGCTAAAATGTCATGAAAATAATGTCACAATTGTAAAATGTCTTCTTGGTCCTAAAAATAGACTTTTCGGTATTTTTTTGTTTCGTTTTTAGTGGGGGGCTGGAATATTACCTGGATATGTTTCTAGGAGGTTCAGTTGAAGCGGGTAATTAGAGATGTGGAGGTTTTATTCCGTGATTGAAGTCAGCGGAAATGTTGTGCGTTACCTTGGGTAACGGATCCCCACGGCAAACAGAATCACTCCAGACAGCTTGAGCTCCGAGGCAGCCAGCTGCACTGCCCCCTGGGACTTTCCGTCAGATAAGAGGATCACGATGCGTTGCACTGTGGAATTGCGTCCGCCGGAAAACCCCTTCCTCAAAACGAACTTCAGAGCCAGACCTGTCTGCGTGCTTCCACCTCTGAAGGAGAGAAAGAGTGACTTTAAACATTTCACACTTACATAAAACTGAGAGTTTAGATTCAAAATTACTACTGTAACGTGATATTCCAGTCTTTATTATGAGCTTTCTGGCTTGTCACAGCTCCACTGTGTTGCTTGGTTTCTGAGTTACACAGTCTGGTTTTTCTTTGAGTCTTCCTTCACTGCCTCTGCTATAATCTCATTAATTTAACTACAGCGGCCCCTCAGAAGTCTTAGGATAACACAGAAGCCTTTAGTTCCCTTCAGTTCACTGTGTCCTTAAAGCACCCTGCATGATGAAATGTAAACCAGATAAAGCACTCTCAGCTTCACACAGGCTACATCTTCATCTTTGGGTTGATCTGCCTTCTTTGCAGTGTTAAAACTGTACACTCTCTGTACTTCATAAATTAACACTTGATACATAAACTGGATACATTAATGGCCAGTTGATTAAGAAACTGATGTAGGAATTGCAACCAAATCACAATATAACAATGATTAAATATATTATATATATATATATAAAATACAGTTTCACAAGTAACTTTTTAAACAAATGCATAACATCTATATTTTATAAGTCAGCGACTGACAATGCTTCTTTATACAGTGCTGAAATACATGATCTCCTCCATCCTGCAGGGATGTTGACTATGTCAGTGGAGACACAGGCATGTGCACAGCTGGGCTTCTCTCCATCATCTTTGCTCACAGTTGTTCAGCTAGACAGACGAGTGGTGACATTTTCATGGAGTGGGAATCTCACAGTAATTTCACAGCTTGTCCAGGGAGATGTGGTATGTCCTGACTGGGTGATAAGTTTTAGCCCAGCTGTGTGCTCAGAGTGTAATTCAGCTACTAGTCATTACAGAACCCTTCACTAAAAAAACATTAATTCGACCTCACAAAGTCATCCATCATCACACAGCTCACTCCAACACATGCACACACATGTTGAGAGTGTATTGTAAACATACGACCCCCATGGCTGTGTCGACAAAGTTTCAAAGATGTAAAATGGAGTGAGATATTTGTCATCCTCCACAGGAAGTGCTGAGCCCTGATAGACACACAATAACACTAATCTCTGTACCTATAGTGGATTTTCTTCATCTTTTTCTTCAGCTCCTCTTTGCTCTTGTAGGAGTCTAGACTGATTTCTAGTTTGGGCGTGGAACCAAACTGAACCACGCCAACTTTCACCTGCCCAAAACAGAGAACGCAGTTTAAACAACATAAACATGAAGAGGAAACTAGCAATTATTTAACATAATGCCACATGCAAGCATTAAAAGAATAGTTCACCCAATAATGAAGTTCTGTCATTACCCTCATGTTAAGGAAGCTTGTTTCCGTATGGAAAAAAATTACAGACTCACAATTCTAACTTGTTTTTTCATGAGTTCACATATCACAACTCTTACTTTATAACTCTCAATTGCGAGTTTATATCTTATACATGCAAACTTGCAATTTTGAGAAATAAGTTAGCTGACCATTGACTTTTCAGTTTAAATCTTTTAATTCGGAGATTATGTGCGATATAAACTCGAAACTGCTAAGGATAAAAGGTCAGAATTGTGAGATAAAAAGTTGCAATTACCTTTTTCATTTTTTTTTTATTCCGTCATGGAAACAAGCTTTCATATCACTTCGTTCCAATCCTGTATTCTGATATTTTGTGTAGTGACAATGGCTGTCATATATCAAAACACAATAAGCACCATAAAGATAGTGTATTTAACTTGTATTTGATAGTGTAAAAAAGACCAATTGTTCACTATAATCAGTCATTATTCACTGAAAATCTTGCCTCGTCACAGTTGGTTACTGCATGGTTACTTGAACACCCCTGATCACAATAAACTTTCATTGTGTCAAGAGCTGCATTGTGACATTGAATTGACATAGGAGTGAGTAAATAATGACTATTCTTTACTTTTGAGTGTCACTTTTAATCACACATTGATGTCTATGCAAATCTGACCTTGTCTGGGCCGACATCAAGAGCCTCACACAGCTTCAACATGTAGTGCCGGGATCGTTCGAATCCTCCTTTCCCAACGCTGTAGGAGCTGTCCATCACAAAGAGAATATCCACTGCTGCAGAGCACTGCATCACTGACCACACATAGAAGAAAACACAACGCTTACCATTAAGCTACTCAACGGTCACTAATGAATTAGTGCGCAAAAAGTCAAGACTGATTAACCCAACTGTACATTAAAAAAACACAGCGGTGAAGCAAAACAGCAACACTTACACGTTCACATAAACACTAGCCTATATTTGACACATTTAAGGAGCTGAAAGGTCACCTCTGACATGTTCTAGCAGAGATAAATACTCACTAACACATTACAGCAAGTTTGTGCTAGTCAACCGGCTAAATTATAATCCATGTAGCTGTCATGTTAGAACCCGCCGTCTGTCATAAAGAAGGTGATTAGACAGAGACGGCAAGCCGCTGTCTGCACCAGCACACAAACACATTAACCTAGCTATACAAATGCACACATAGCATAGACTTGCATTGTTTTTATGCTACTATAATTTCTAAAGACAGGATTTAGCTAACTTCTGGGGGCGATTTTGTAAATACACTAACTCTCACAGGCTTTGTGTGTCTATGTGGAGTCATTCTTTCAAACTTTTAATATGAAACTAAACCCTCTCTTTACAAGTAAACACAGGTTTTTGACTCCCTTGCACATTTATATGGAGACACATTGGCATTAGATCAATGGTTCTTTATACAGACATGAATTATTAATCTTTTTTTGTACAGTTCTTCTGCACTATAGTGAGGAGTTGTCACCTGATTTTCTGAGTGAGAAAAAAAAAAAACACTCACTTTCTCCAGCAGCGTTGATTTTCATAATGGTTTCAAGATCTGTTTGCAACTCCTGTACAGAGAAAATGGACCAAACTATAAAGAAAGAGATAATGTAGTTAGCAGTTAATAGACAGATTTCAATTTCAAATGTTCCATTTTAAATATAGAAATATCATTGTTTAAATGAAAGCTTTTAAACTAATAACAAAAGGGTCATATTTCACCTAAAAATCGAAAGAAAGAAGTTATAGTTTAAAAACAACCTATTTTTAGGATTATTAAATCTATTATAAAATAATTAAGCACCACCACCAAACCTTGTAAATCTAACAGAAAAAATAGTGCCATCGCTGTAACAGGGAAAAATATTATGATATATTACTTAAATTAGTTTTTATACATCATGACCGTAAACATTGCCTGTGGTAAACATAATTTAATGATACTTTGACGTTATGTTCTACAATGTACACTGCACACATTCACACCCTACTTATTATTAGAAACATAAGTTTTCAAAAATAAACGCATAACTGCTTCGAAATTTGCGTTTTCAGTACGGGTGTGTGTGTAAAGTATGAGTATCATCAAGTTATTTTTTCCACAGACCTCATGAATTGAAAAAAAAAATGACAAAAACCCATAGGAAAATCTTGGCGAATTACTCTTCGGGCTTCTTATGTCATGCCTGTACCACTCTATAGTCTTAATCATAATGCAAAAATTCACAATGGTCATAAAAAATATTTCAGGTGTAATGTGACTTAGACATGTATTTAGTGTTACTGACCAAGGTACTCCTTCAGGCACTGTCAAAGTGAACAACAGGTTGCACAAATGAGTCATTTGAGCACGACTCCTAGATAGCTGATCTGACCCCAAGACACAGCTCCGTATGGAACTCCCAAAACATCTTTCAGAGAGGAATAATTTAGAACGATCGGCATTCCAGCAACGCCCACTGGACGTGAAGAGAGCGGTCAGGCTGTCCTAGCCCATGTTTCCCGCTCGAGTGAGCAGGGTTCAGAGCATGCTCTCTCATGCATGCAATCAATGATTGAGAGGCAGGGGCCATGAGAACAGCCCAGGGCAGTGAAGACCCTGTGCAACGCTCCTGTGGAGTGGAGTGCGCTTGAGAATCACACACTTTAATCATGTGCTTTTGTCCCCTAACACTCATGACATCGTGATGAGGGCAGCTCTCTGCACATCGCCATGGAAACAGACCTCAGCCTAAGAAACCTGCAGGATGCCCCGAGTAGATGAGGGGCTGGGGGGAGTCAGAATGTTAATGGTTTAATTCCACCGATAGTGAAGATAAATACCGATGCGTCATTCAGAATCACTGGATTCTCACAAGAATTCCAAAAGAGCAAACCAATACCTCAGAATCTTTGTAAAGAAATGTAAAAACTTTATAGCCAAAGTAAATTTATACCTACGAACTGAGAAATCAAATTTTCCTTGAGCTTTTGACATCTAAGAGGCCATCATATTATAAGAATATCCTCTAAGTTTCAGAACTGAAAACGTCCTTGCTAGTCCAATAAAAGCTTATATTGACACCAGCCTCAGCAAACGACTCGTTTTTCAAAGTGGGGAACTATGACGTTAAAGAGGATAAAACACCAACCCCACAAAAGAAGATCAACGCCTACTTCAACACGGCCGGTTTAGCCCCGCCCACCGATTCACGCATTATACGCATAGCTAAATAACATTGGCCTACCTCGTGACAACAAACCAGGAGTTAAACTCAAATCGAGAGTTAAACTCATTATGCAAAACTGTTATCCACTCACAGCAGTGTGGGTTTAATTTCAAGTCTTCAATGCAAGACGCCCATAAAAACGAGCATTTTAGAGCTAAGCTCAAAACTAGGGTAGAAAATATCCTATTACTTATTCTTTTTTATGTTTTTTAATGTAAAAACCAAGCGAACCATAAGTTGACCTCAGGCAACAATATAAAAATATTAAATAGCCAGTTCATGACCCATTTAATGATTTTGTTTGAATATGTACTATTATGTATTTTTACATCTAAAGAAGAGAGGATTGGTAATACTAGAAAGGGGATTCAAAGCTAGTTATTTTCATTTGATAGACCACCAGCATCAATGATGTATGGCTCTGAACAAGTCAACTTGTACTAGGTTACAGTGAATCTCCCCTCAAACCCTGCGATGATCCCTTCTGACAGGCTGTGGAACCAAGAGACATTTTATCGCCTGATTTGAGCGGTCTGAAGGACCAGTCTAAATCCCTCCTCAGATTTATGGCATATGCTCAGGAACGTAATGGGAAAATATTTCAGGAACACGAGAAGTTCTCTCAATTCAGAACTCCAACAAATCAGCAGGACAACCAATAAAGAATAACAATCATGTGAAGTAAATATTATGAACAGATTTGGATCTCTTGAATGATCTCTTGGCAAATGATGTAAAAGTTAACGCACTTGTTGAGAAAATAAAGATCTGGCTGAAATTCCTTGAGGGCTGTAATGAATTATTCTTTTCAGATACTAAGTTACTAACAACACATTTCTAAAGCACAATGAAAGATTTGCATCTAAAAATCAACAAACAGTATTTAAATCTCTAAAAAAAAAATTAAGTACTCAAAAATAAAGTGCTCAGTCACTTTCTCTTACCATGGCCAAACAGGAGCAGGAGAAGGAGATGCAGCCGACTTCTAGAGGACATATTGCATTCAGCCCTGAAATATGAATAAAAAGAATGAAAGGTTATAAAGTCTAGCAGGAAGTCTTTGAAGAGGCCAACTACTAAGTAACTCTGGCAAAAAAACATGGCTTTGAGAATTCTAACAAAGAAAAAGCAGCAGTGAGAGAGACTATCAGGGGAAACAAAATCGGGAGAGAACAACATCTTGGATTTTCACTCATGAGATGGTGGGCTTGAGGTTACTTTGTATGGACCCTTGGGGCACTGGTTGGACAAGCTAGGAACGTGGGATGGGAAAGATCCAGGCTGTCTGAGGGCTAGTTGGTGATCAAACCCAACCAACTAATGGCAGAGGGACTCGGGTGGCATGTAGTCTGCAAAGAGAGTCTGTACCCTTATGCATCATTAATGACAGACAGCAGTCAAGCCCTGCACTACAATTCAAAGGACCCATGGTAAAATTCATATGGGTGGGCCACCTCTCCCGGGAGCCCAATGAGGAGGCATTATTACTGGGCCCCAAACAATCTTCTTAGTAGTCCCCCTGATCACAGGCAAGCTCAAGTCTAAGCCAGTCAAACTGTCGTCACATCAGACTAATCATTTACCCGTCTGTGTTTTGAGAAAAGAGGAGGGACAGCCCAGTGATGTGTGGAGAAAACAGAATGATACTGTTCATCTCAGATGAAGTCTCCCTGCAGCCGCAAAATACTCCTGTGCCACATTCCCAGAGCTTAAGGTCAAAGTTCACATTTTTAAGAGCCCAACTTTATTATTAAATTAAACATGTTGACAAATGCCAGCTGGCTGCACCAGACAGGGGAATTATTCACCGCCACGAGTCACTGGATTTAATCTCAACGCCTACCCGTTCTGCTCTGCAATCAAAGTCAAGCCAACACACATCCAAAACCAACACTGGGAAATACAAGAACTGGCACATGTTCAGACTACTAGAATTAGCTACTTATTTCTACATGCATTATGCATTAACCACAGGATGACATTGTTTCATTTAACTGTTATTCAGCAAGGACACATTATGAATTGGTCAAATTACGCAATGTTTATGCAAATATATGCTGTTCTTTTGAACTTTCTATTTATCAAAGAACCCTGAAAAAATGCATTATGATTTCCAGAAAAATATTAAACTGCACAACAATATTCAAAATTCCTAATAAAAGATTTTCTTGAGCATCAAAACAACATTCGATTGATGTCTGAAGGATCATGTGACACTGAAGACTGGAATATTGATGCTGAAAATTCAGCTTTGCCATCACAAGAATTAAATACATTTTAAAACATATTCAAATAGACGGTTATTTTAAATAATATCTCACAAGATTACGGTTTTACTGTATTTTTGATTGAATTAATGCAGCCTTGGTGAGCATAAGAAACTTTTACACAAAAACATTGTCATCTTACATTTGTAAGGACATCCTTAACACACGCTTAAAGACACCTACCCTCACACATATTACAGCTGATTCAATTTTACAAACCTCCCCAAACGTAGTCTTTGTGGTTGAGAAAAAAAAAATCAGATAACAGTATATTTCAAGTCTATTTACCGGTAGACAGATCTTCATCCAAGATGACAATCATACTGGTGTGCATTTAGTAGAATCTTTTCTTCAAATGTGTTTGAGAGACATTTAAAGAGCACAAGCAAATTGTTTATGTCTGCACTGTTGTATCCGATTGGTCAGGCTCCAGGTGTTAAGAGCAGTTTAAAGGCAGAGTGGTTATCAGTTTTGGAATGAAATGAAGTGACTATTGAGGCAGTTTAGACCCGTGAAGTCACTCTTTCATCGTCTCTCACGATTGGACTTCTGAAGATACCCACAGAGCACCACTCGAGAGGAAACGTAGCCACCTGACATTCTTAAAGATAGAATCTATTCTGTAAAGAATCAAATCCAGAAAACTGAGAGAAAGACTTTTGGACAATCCAGCCACACAGCACCCTTTCTGAGACTTCAGAAACTTTCGGTCTACGGTCGTTGAAGGGAATCTGATAAAATCTTACCCTGATAAGGTGCATTTCCTACTCATGAATGAACAGCAGGAAGAAGACAGCACTTGTTCAGGTGCCATTTCAGAAAACCTTCTTTGAGGATGATAATCATCTGGATTCTAAGAGCACCTCACAATCCTGCCATACGATAACCTTGACTAACAACCCGTCTCGGTCTGTGTAACAAGTGGAGCCGTCTAGGGCCAGATCAACCCAGCACTGGCTCTGCTCTCCCAATTCCTCTTTATTCCCAATTTCATACATTCCTCGTACTGGTCTAAGCTTTCACTTTAATTATTTCCTACTTTATCTATGAACGATTCCAAACCTGATCTTTTAGATGCACAAACCCCCAAAATATGATCAGCCTCACCCTGGGGGACCTCTATGCTAAAATACAAAAGCCAGCAATAATTTTAATACATTTGCACTTATATATATATATATATATATATATATATATATATATATATATATATATAATCTTTTTTTTCCATTTTCACTGAACATTTTTACACTTTTTTCCCGTTTGAACATTCATGGTCTAACTCTAATGCATAGCAAATCAAATTGTAAAATTTAATTTTGTAAAACATATTTTGCTCAGACTGTCCTCTCAGTTAACTGTTTATTTAAAATTTGCTGCAAGGTTTAATATTTTTTTTTATAAAAAAAGCAACATATTCAGCAACAAACTTGTACTAATGTTTAATTTTGTTTCTTTCTCTCCTTTCATTGTTTGCTGCAGTAACTGTAATTTATAAAAGTCCTTCTAAGGGTGTAGACAATTTGCTTTAGCTACAAGCACTATGATACATGCATTGGATGGCTGTTGTTGTCCGTTTTATCTATGTTTATTGTATCTGTCCCTTTTCAAATAAAAAAATTGCCAACTACATCAGCTTTCATACAGTTGTATGATATTGTTAAACATACTAAAGATATTTATTTGACTGCAGAGCTTACGCTTGTAAGTGGACGAGACACAGGGCAGGTGTGTGCAGCTGCTTGATCCCACTCAGTGTACTGGACTCTCCTGTAATCAGAGGAGTGACAGTAAAGGAGAAGAGAGGCTGAGGATGAAAGGGTACAGCATTTAAATGCCTGATAATAAGGTCCTTATGTAAGGCTCACTTATTAAAACTCATTTGTGACAATCCATTGGAAAACATGAGCAAACTTCATTTTAAGACATTTAGAATTATCAATTCTTAGTTAATTTGAGATTGCTTATCCTTCTTTGCAGTGACGTCACGCACGCAGCTGCTACAGAGAATTGCAGTTAATTTTGCATTAACCATTGTTAAATCTATCTATTTGGCATTTGCTTAATAATAAACGTAATTTTGATAAAATTAGCTTGTTACATTCTTTAATGCGGAAGTTAGTATAAATCTAATTCATATGTCTTTTTGTATTCTGCAAAATATACGAGTTCACGTTCCCAAAAAAAATTTAAATAAAACATTTAATTCATTCCATTCCGCACATTATTTTGTTTCCCAGAAGAAAAATATATTTGTAACATTTTCTTTTTTGATTTTGGTAACGACGATTTAATGAAAATAAAATAAAGCCAACAAATGTTCGATATATTTTCCATACATGTAGCAAAAGTACGACGTTTAACAATGTCATTTACACGATCCATGAAAATATACGTGAGAAAGTGCAAGACCTTGAAATTACTCAGTAATGGTTCAATTTCTAGCACCGCAGCATCGACCATTTGACCACCGACGATGAGTTTAATTTCGTAAAACTTCAGATAAACGACATCTTCAAACATGTCTATTTTAAACTTACCCGAATTAAAATCTTTTGATAGTTCCTATTTACAATGAGTCTCACCTCTCCGTCCTGTTGTCCCGCAGGTACTGAAGTGTCAGTTTCTCCAGCGCTCATGTCGTGTTGAACAGGAGAGGGTGCTCTGCTCTTCTACTTCCGCACTAACTTCATGCTCAATTTAAATTACTCCACAGACCTCTTATCAAGCCAGGACCAAAATACCCCGAGACAAAGTTCTTAAAAAGTGATACTTTTATCATATATGTCACAAATTAAAAAAAAATAGAATTAACAAAGGAATTGTTCAACCCACAATGAAAATTCTCATGTTTCAAACCAGTACTTTCTTGTAAGTGACATGAGACTTTCATTCCCGTATAGCATGTTTCTCAGTGTTTACAGTGAAATGAATTGTGACTGAGACTTTGTCTCGTTAACATATTTTGTGCCACAGAAAGCCAAGTCTAAAAAGAGACTTAGATGTGAAAAATGACAATAAATCTCTGTGTGAAAGTTGTTACAAAGACGAACCCACTTAAAAGGCAGAACTAATTAAAAACACAGTTGGTACTCTATAAAGAAAAGGAAAAAACAAATTGCTCCAAACAAACTTAAATACTTTTTTTAATCAAACTGGCACACACAAACGAACAAAACTGGCCATAGAAAAACAAAAATGACAATGTGGAACTGGAAAACTGAATGACAATGCTGCATTATTCACGATTAGTTACATTCTCTCTTGGCTCAAATAAAATCACAAACATTATATAGGCTATAAAACAACAGCAACAATATTAGTTCAATAAAACAAAAATAAAATATATTTCACACTTCTCTAAAGATAAAAGCTACTAGACAATGAAGTCACTATTTGGTTCCACCAGCTTGTTTGACGAGGAGCAGAATCAATTTCTCAATATGGTCAACCTGAAGAGGGAAAAACAATTAAATCAATCAATAGAATGAGCCATTTAAGTATGGTAAAACTGTGCATAGCTAAAAAATACAAATAAAATGTGTTTGCAGCTTTCCAAACCTTTTGCTTCAACTCAAGACAACAGCATGATTGGGGAGCTAGAAAGAAAGACATATTTCAAAAAGAGGTTTAATTTAGTTAATTAGAACATTAATATTTTAAAGCTCATAAGACTACAGACAGGTTGCCACTGAAATCGGTAGCTGTGCGTGCACTAGGCTAAAACTACTCAATATCTGACTGTCAAGGCCAAGTCACAATGCACTGACGGACACAACCAACATGGAAAAATCATCAGAATTACAGTGCTGTATGTTAGGACTGGGCGATACGGCAAAAAAAAAAACATCACGATAAATTTTTTTTATATCAGTTGATATCGATAATTATCACGATATATGTCAAATCTTTATTTCTTTCAAGTTTAAAGGCAGATTTTTCCTCCTAAGTGAAAGTTGTATAAACCAGAGCTAATACTGTATTTCACTACTCGGACATTCAACGACACAACAAATGTGCCAACACGCACTGATCCGACAAAACCAGACAAAGTGTCTCAGAATCTATCAGTGCAGTGTGAATTTTCATTACTGGTTACAAAAGTCAACATTTTTACAATCCTTGGCAAGTTATCAGTCTCAGAAATGCCAATACCCACCACTGCTGCCCTTTGAGCTTGTAATGTCTTGTGCCTCAGTGCATTCCACTGCAGCCGTAGTCTTGGGCATGTTTTCTGAAATTAGACATAACTGTTTGAAACCTGTTTCACTGGATATGATGACAAGGCTCCTTTTAAATAACACCTTTGAGTTACAGCTGAGAACACCAGGTGGAACAGCACCTGTGCACCAGAATTTCATTGCTACATATCCTGGACCAATTATTGCGCAAGCCCAGTAAACACCCACATTAATACTTAGTCTTGCCAACATGAATTCTGCTCAATGTTCCTCACCTGGTTCCTCAAGCCTGTGGCTGGTACTTAAAGGCGGGGCTTGATCTTTCAGGTCATGTTTCTCCATACCTGCAGATTGAGTTTTATCTGCAGCCTTGTTTGAGCTAACAGGATGTGTCTGGCTCTTATCTAGATCCTTTTTCTCCTCATTGACAATGGAAGGCAGCTTTGAGTTAGCCACGCTCTGTCCTTTCTGCAGAGCTCCAAAGATGATGGAATTAATATCTCTGTCACCTTGACCTGATTGCTGAGTAAGGGTTAGCAGGTTGGAGGTCCCATCAAAGTCCTGCAGATTTGCCAGGACGCCCCCACTCAACTGAATCCCAAAGAGTTCCAAAACTTCAGTGGGCCACACTGTAGGAAAGTGCTCTTTACCTGTGGAAATAAAAAAATACAATCATGGCTCTTCAAAGTTATAGGCCAATTTATCCCCAATTTACCCCTCCCATCAATTAGAGAGAGAAAAAAAAGTTACGTAAATTGACCGATTAATATTAGTTAAACAGTTAAAAAGTTAAGTTTTTAACTTAACAGCAGTGGCGGAGTGATATTAAGTTACCAAGGCAACCAAGAGAGATATAGTACAGGTAGTTCCGACTGCAGTGTGCTTGGGTTCAGCGTTTATTTTTCGGCCCAGTACTACTAACCGGAGAAAAGTAAAATTCCGCCACTGCTAAGAAACTAGTTCCTGTAAATGTAACGCGAACATTGAGTTACAAGAGTACTTTGATTTTAATATTCTCTCTAAAGACATTTACATCAATAGTCTGACATTATAGTTTATTTGCTTTTGGTATACTGTGGAGTGGGTAAAATTGTTTATAATGGCTAGCAGTTACTATTGACTAGCGCTAGCCCACCATCGGTGAACTAAGCAACTGGAAGGACTGGATGAAATCGGGCAATTTAACCAAAATGAGCATCACTAGTCGGTTCCAATATTTGGCACAGATTACCCAGTAAAGTCTATATTGAGATGTTTTCGATGTAATCTTAAACCTCTCAATCTGTTAGGAGACACATTGGGGTCGTCCCGACGATAAACATTTAAATAGTATTTTAAATCAGGATTATGACTAGGATTACATCAGTACTTTCATAGGCAATGAGAGACAAGTCTACAAGGAGACTGGGAATGAAAAAACAAGATAATCTTAATGTCTTATGTGACACGATTGTGCATGTTTGAGACTTGAGAAATTTTTTTTGTAAAGATTCTCCTTGTTTTTAAATCCTAACCTAAGATTATGAAATCTGGAGCATCACTTCCTGCCTTACAAGTGTTCTAACATCATCAATGATTTGTGCATATTCAGACAAGTGAAAGTCTTACCTGCCAGTCCACACCTGACAATCTGAAATGGATGCTGGAGAAGTTCTTTGGAGATGGGAAGGATACTGGAGACAGGGACTGTCTCCATGTTCCCATAATCGGCATAAAGTACATGTGCATGCTTGGTTGTCACCTCCAACACAACAGCTCTGTACCAGTTTTTGTCACCTGAACAAAAGAGTTAAATTCCATTGATTTAAGAAACCATCAAGGGGATATCAGTAGCTCGACCACATGACAACATGAAACTCAAAAACACATCACAGCAATAACTCTCTCTTAAAATTAACATTATGACATAGAATACGTGAGGTTTAGAAAAAAAACTACTTTAAAATCACTTATACAGGGGGTTATTGCACACACACTTTTACAGCTGTGGTTTAAAAGCTGCAATCCCACCAAGATAAGCCACAGGGGTGAAGGTCAAACTGACCTGAGAACTGTGCGCAGCAGGCAGCTCCTGGTAAAGGGTGGCACTGATTGGGGATTGGCTGTTTGCTGCAGTACTTCGCAACATCAGTCATAATGGCATTCAGACCCTCTACATTCACTAGGAGGAACACAAATTCAGCTTAACATGAAGAAGCATCATTCTAATGGTACAACCATATATAATAATAATAGTTGCTCTAGCAAGACTTTATGCTTTAAATGCTACACTACGAGAACACACCTTGTCCAGGATTCATTATGTAAAAGAGACTTGGGCTGATCACTGCTGCTACCCTTGGTTGGAACGTGTCACTGCAATGCAGCACCAACGTCTTCCAATTCAGAGGAAAAGAGTCATCTAAATGACAATGAACATTATTTAATGAGAGTAAACAATAAAAGTGACCTTTAATATTAAAAATATTAATATATTTTAAAGACTAATTAAAGCCATCAGTTATGCTAACTTACTTAATGCAGTTGAAACTTCCGGGGCATCGGCAGCTCCACTGTTGTTCAATTGCAAAGGCTCTTCAACAGGTGGATTCTGATCAATGGGTTTTAGAGTGGGCAGATCCTCAATCTGATTGATTGGTTTAGTTGGCTGCAGTGGAGGCTGTTTCACCAGTCCACAAGGTCTAGCCAGGTGCTCAGAAATTAGCACAGCAGAAATGTTTTGACCAGAGCTCTCTAGCTCCATCCCATAACCCTTCTCAGTAATGGACAGCACTCTGCCACTCAACGGCTGACTGGCACAAAGAGCCTGAAACTTGTGCATCGCCTCTTTACTCCACTGACCCTCCACTGGTTCGACTCCTGCACACAGTGATTGTTGGCCATATGTGCAATCCACTTCCAACAAAATAAATTTATAATTTATATCTACACAAACAACCCCCAAAGAAAAAAATACCTGCAAGCCAGCAGCGGATTGCTTGGAAAGGCAGCTTTAGCAGACTCTGGGTGATGGCCTTCAGATGTGCTGCCTCCACCTCACAGGAGTTCCCATAGTCCACAAAATAAACTCTAGCCTTACCCTCTCCACACACTTCTAATACCATGGCTCTGTACCACTGGCCATCTCCTGCAAACAGGAAGCAAGAACATAGAAAACTGGATTTACATCACCATTTAAAAGTTTCTTAATCCTATTCAAGCTAGGATTCATTAAACTGATCTAAAGTGACAGTAAAGACTTTAACAGTGTTACACAAGATGTCGATTTCAAAAATGCTTTTTAAATGGGTCATCGGATGCAAAATTCACTTTTATATGCCATTTACATTAAATGCGTCTTTGCAGTGTGTGGACACAACCATCATACAATGAATAAAATCCATTCATTCTATTTCTTTTTATCCTCAAAAGCCTAAACTCTCAATCAAGTTGTTTAGATTTTCTGGTGAATATGATGTCATTTTGCACATGCTCCGCCTTGGACCACTGACAGACTGTCCCGTTTTAGCATATTTCTGCCCTTAGCCCATTTGTATTCTGTCCACCAAGGCAGGTTGCCAAAGCAGCACTGTTTTTGAGGACGTAAAAGGGTGTTTTCACAACCATTGAGGAATTTTAACCAAAGTATGTTGCAAACTTTACATGAAGGCCCTAAAGAATCATACCAACTTGAGGAAAATGGGCATCCAATGAACCCTTTAACTTTCAATCAAAGAACCCTGAAAAAATAAATATATCAACTGTTTTTAACATTGAAATCAGCATTTTAGATTGATTTCTGGTGGATCATATATTTTAAAATGTATGTAAAATGTTAAAATGATTCCTTTATCACATGAATAAATTACATTTTAAAATATATCACAATAAATGGTTATATTTCATAATATTTTAGTTTTTAAACTGTATTTTGATAAATCCAAGCTTGGCAAGCAAATGTTCCTTTTTACAATTCCAAATCATTAAAACGACACCAATGGACACCAAACTTTAACAATGGTGTATATGTAGCATCTTACTGTTAGCTGGTCAACTCTGCTTCTTGTAAATAAAATTTATTGAATTCTAAATGATTCTGAATATGAAAAAAAAAAAACCTTAAAAAAAAATCAAGTTTACTTTAATTATAAGTGTGTTACTGTAACCATGGTGTTTGTTTGGACGAGTCAGTATCACCTGTGAAGAGAGCACAACATGGTTCTCCCACAGTTGGTGTAAAGGGAGCTTTGGCCAATTCACAATGCATTTTGAGCTCATAGGACAGCGCCGTCAGGAGGTTAGAATCTGCGTGCCAAACAGAAATAAAATATTTACTAACATGATGATTCACACAGTGTAGAAAGAACAACACTGATGGACAGTCGCACCGCTACTGTAGTTGTAACAGTAGAATTCATCCAGGCTCTTCAAAGTACTAATCACCAGCTCCACCTTTTGGCCATCGAAGGGAAGTTCAGCACAAGTCCACTCCATTTTCTCAACAGGCAGACTGAGGGCTAGCGTAAAGTTAAAAGATATTGATCTGCATTATCCTTTTGAAAAAGATCAGAAATGTCTCGAATTACATAAGGTTCTATACTTACAAGGCATTTCAGGGAAGGATGCCTGAGCTGGTACATTCTTCTCAGTCTCCAAACTTTCAATGGCAGCATAACCCATGTTAACCAACAAGTCAGCGACATTGGTCTCAGGGTCACTAGTCTCATCGATCATGGACACCAAAGCCCTACCGTCCTTCTTACCCAGAATTTCAACACGAATGAAGCGGTTGCAGGTCAGACGTTTCAACATCAAAATGGCCTCCTCTGACCAGTCGTCTGTTTGAGACTTTATACCTGGAGCGATATGAACATGTTAACGGAGAAATCAATCTGAAAATCTGTCCCCATGCAAATCAAAATATGCTGAGCCAATTACAGCTATTCAGTGATGATTTATTGCACTATACCTGCCAGAGAACAGGGGATTGCTTGAGTTGCTAAAGCCAACAGATCCTTGTTGATTGGTCGTAGGCGAGTTAACTCAACTACCTCAGAGTTTCCAAAGTCTATGTATCCAACACACACGCGATCCTCAGAGGAATATCCCAGAACTTTTGCTCTATACCACTGGTTGTCCTCTGTAATGCATGAGGAGATGGTTTTAGAAGATACTACTTTTAAAGTGCATTTTTAGTTTAACCTCCCCCAGTCCCATTCACCATTGGGAAGTTACACTTTACACAATTTTACATGAATAAAAAGGTAAAGAAAAAAAAACACAGGTCTGACCAGAGAACAGTGAGCAGCAGACAGTTCCTGGTGCAGGTCTGAATATCTCATTGGCCGAAGTGTTTGAGCAGTGCTCCCTTAAATTCACCTGCAACTGCTGGATTATACCTGAATACATGAAGATAACATCAGATAATCAACATGCTGAAAGTGCAGTATATTTAAAAAAAAAAAAAAAAAAAGGGAAAAATTTAAATAGAGGATACTAACATTGCAGGAGCACAGCAAGAAATGTCTTTCCACATACACACACATAAATAGCTTACACTACCATTCTAGAGTTTGGGATCATTAAGAGTTTTCACCAAGGATGCATTAAATTGACCAAAAATGTCTAAGACATTCACCTTCACAAATCTTCTTTTAAATGTAATATTGTAGTGTTTATTGTAGTGACAATGTCAACTTCCGTTTCAAGCCGACTTTAAAAAAAACACCACCTTGAACAGTAGTACATTTACCAATTGGCCTTGTTATAAAAATACCATGAAATAAACATTTTATTGAGCTAAAATTGTGTTTTAAATTAAGTTGCAGTAAGCTTACTGGCATTTTCAAGCTTCTGACAGAGGATCTCTGAGGGAGACTGGATGTGGGTGACCACTGCAGTGAATGTGTCTCCCACTCCTTGAGTCAACGGCTCTGGAGGCCTTGCTTCAGAGTTCTCATTCTTTCCTCCACACAAGCGCTTAAAATTTTCAAACGATGCTTTCAGCAATGAATCTAAAGGAAAGATACAAATAGATCAGGATGGGGAAAAAAAAACATGAAAATTGAGTGATTCATTTATAGATGGAAAAGAAAAGAAAAAACAGATGAGTTAGCATCTCACTGATGTTGTGTTCAGTCTGGGGTTTGACACCAACATCCTCCTTAATAGCATAGCCCTGGTCTATCAGAAAAGTGCTCATGCTCATTCCTGTAGCAAAATAAATAAATAAATAAATAAATATATATCGTGTGGAACATCTTGAATATTTCAAATAAAGCACTCCAAAGAACCACTTATGTCCTACCAAGTGTGCCAAGAGGAACATCTACAGCAAGCAGAGCTCCATCATTCATGATGTCCAACACTGTGAAAGTGAGGCTCTTTCCAGTAATAATCTGCCTAACAGCAATAGAGCATTCGCCTGTCCAACTTCCTGTCACAGGCTTTACGCCAGCAACACAACACTGCAAAGCCTGTGAAAACAACAAAGCAGCTTTGGAAAAAGCATGAGATGAACTGCAGTGATTTAATAAGAGCTGAGCGGTATAACTTTCACAGTTGATTAACAGAGATAATCAAACATCTTAATGTACATTTTATTTGGTAGTTACATATATATATATATATATATATATATATATACACACACACACACAGTATATGTACATTATAATAAGGCTGGGACGAAACATCTATCCGATCATGATACTTGGGTGCCATTGCACTTCCGCGCTTCAGAGTTCCGTCTTTCGCACTCCGTCAATATTACGTTGTTTTAAATGCATATCTAAAAAAATATTTATATATTTTTTGAAAACCAATTTGACATTTGTGAATCGATTAAAATTGTCCACGTCAACGCAGAACGCGAAAGACGGAACTCTGAAGCATGGAAGTGCAGTGGCACACAACGACACAAGTATCATGATCGGATAGATTTTTCATGCCACTGCGTCATAAGCTACGCAGCATTGAGTGAACCTATGAAAGAGAACATCTGTCTCTAGGTCAGCAACACAGATTTGAATGGAGCGATATGATTTTGTTTAAGGTTTAATACAGACGGATTGGAAGATAGCATGGGTGTTTGAATCAAGATCACATCTTTTAAAAATGAATCGTGCAGCTCTATTGTCTTATCCCTCTCTCAGCAAATGAGTAGCGCGAGGGTTTTTCAGTGCATTCAGTTTCACTTAGCTTTCACACATCCACTTAACATTATGACACTACAATCATAGATAACACATTTTATCCTCTGTTGGAAGATAAGTGGCTAATTTCAGTAAACCTCATCTATAAGCAAGGTTTAAAAAAAAACAATTTAATATGAATTAATAATGATTCTGGAATTTTTTTAAAAAAAATCTATTTTAAATCAAACTAAATAAAAATCACAATAGTTTATGGATTTTTTTCCCAGCCCCAATATATAATATACATACATTCACAAATATTTGGAAGCAACAATATGGACTTAATAATGATATATAATGTGATGAAGATGTAACTCACAAATGGTGGTGCAGCATCGATATGGTCAGAGAGAGGCCTTATGTTGTCAAGTGTAACATTCTCCTCATTCCCAAAGTCGATGTAAAATACACTAGCAGTTTTGTGGGCCACATCAACTGACTGAACCTCAGCTCGATACCAGTTCTAATTCAGGATAAAAAAAGAGCAAACTGAGCACAACAATACTCACTAGTCAACACTTTAAGATGAAACAAACTTGACCAGCTACACACTGCACTGCTTTAAGACGTCAAAGCATATTTCACAGGAATTCTAATCACTCTGGTTCTCTGACGACTTTAAAATGTAATTATTTGCCTCACCCGATCAAGTGAAAATTTAACAGCACAGAGCTCCCCAATTTCAGGCTTGTATTCAGGATGAAGTGGAAATGAAGTACTATAGGCCTTCTGGAGCTCTGCAGTGATGTTTTTCAGGGACTCCATCATCTCGATTGACTGCAGGTGGATGGAGAACAACCCAGGGTTCCTCAGGTCAATCACTGTAGCCTGAAAAAAAGATGCTCTGTGAGTCAGAGAGTCTATAAAGAATAAAGCAATATAGGCCTAATGAAAAGTACCTGTATCTCCGCTCCTTTGGAAACATTGTTCTTCCGCAAATCACGTCGATACATTCTTTTTGGCTTTAGCTCAACACAGATCTCCTGTAAATGAAGAATTTTTTGAAAGAATTAGATGGAATAACAAACCACTGCAAGTGCAAGTACCCAATTACAACTATGAGTACCTTAGCTTGAAGGCAACCAAGTCCATTTCCAGATGGCATAGCAGTGGATTCCTTCATTTTCTCACTGAAAAAAAAATAAATAAATAAAAATAATTGAAAAAAGGTTTTCACATTGAGCTTCGAAACCAATGCACAAATAACACTGATATACAGAGAACATCTAGTACCTGGTAGCTTCTGGGATGCTAGGCTTGCAGACATGTCGATGAGCTTTCCAATCCTGACTCTGACAAGCTACAGAACAGTAGCAAGTTTTTTTACAACGAGTACACCTGAAGTTCCCTAAATAGGGAACAAGAAATATCACTAGCAAATGACCAAATCATTCTGCTGATCAAAGACGGCAGAGACATGTTTGCAACACAACATCAGTCATTTCATCTTGAAATGGTAAGCGTAGCACCACATACACATTAAAAATCAATTATGCCACAACATTACACAGTGTTATCTGGTTATGAAAACGCCTAAAATGAAATTTCCAAAGAAATGGTACAACCAAGCAGCAACCTCCCCATCTCTCTCTTGAAACCAACATGGAAGAGAATTAAACTGCAATTCATCGAGAGGCTACTTGAGGCTGACTGCAAAAGTGAGTCAAATCTGCATCGCCATCATGCTAAAATGCCTACCTTCACAGCAGAAAAAAACATGTTTACAGCCTGATGGCAAATAGTAGTTTTAGTCGCTAATTTTACCCTTCATGACAACTGTAAAGGTGGGGATTTTTTGGTGGGGAACTCATCTGTTTAAATTATATTAAGCATTTATTTATATTAATTTCTATTATATTAAGTTCTAATCGAAGAGGACTCTTTATAAAGTATCTTCTTATTAAACGGTCTGTACACTTTACAAAGTTCTCAATGCTTCATTTTGCATGCAGGGATTATGTTACTCTGTTTGTGTGGGGCTATTTTGAGCCTTGTCGGTGGTATTAACTAGCAATTTCTTTTTACTTATTAAATGCCCCATATACTAGCGTTATACACTAAACAGTTTTTAGAGATTAAACTCTTTACATTTGATTATCATGAAAACAAAATCTCAGAGAATGGTTAACTAGGCACCAAAGTTTTATTAAACAAAAGGTTAATTTTGCCCCAGAGTTCTCCTTTAACAGACCTGTGTGTGTGTGTGTGTGTGTGTGTGTTTTGCAAAGTCCGTTCTCAGAGCTCTGCTCGCGTGAGACAAATCGCTTCCCGCTCGCGCTGTTCTTTAGTTTATTAAAAGTGTATTAATTCTGAACGTATCGCCTACCTATCTGTATTGCAACAAATGCACTTCCTTGTGAAGTTGTTTGGATGAATGGTTTTCGAAATAATCAAAATGCAAACGGACAGACGGATAAATAGAGAATCCGAAGCTTCGAATATTCAATGTTCATTACTACCGAAGCTTCGAAGCTCAAAAAACGGTATTCGGACCAGCCCTATAAATAAAAGCAAGCAAGTTGAACACTGAAATCAAGCAAAGTAACCTACCCTGGTGACTGCAGTAATTGCACAACTTTACCAGTGGGCCCAGCATGGAGCCAGCTGTCTGTGGGGGAGACAAGAAATCTCCACACTGTGGAAAACAGTTAAACGCTTTAAATATTGTTACTACAGCAGAAAACTATCAAAGCTGTCTGATCTCTGGTTAAAGTCTCAAGAGGAAATAATATTACAAATATATAGCTAGACAACCAAATGTTAACATATTTAGAATAGTATGACTTTAAAAAAATAATAATTTTAAAAAGATACACATTTAATCGTATATAGAGGCATTATCACATACATTGTTTATTGCAGAAATCACACTCTCCTTTCTGACAGCATCACATTTAGAATCTAAAGAAATGGAAACAGAAAGTAATCAATCGTGGTTTTGTTTTTTGTTTTTTTAAGAGTCAATGACAAAATGCTCAAAAACAATACCATCTAGAACATCACTTGCTAGAAGATGTTCTTGAGCGAGCTCCTGAATTGCAGGTGCTGGTCCTCTAGGACCAAGTGAACCCGGTCCAGTCGCAGGTCTCCTCAAAGGGAGATTGGGTCTTACCAAAGTCTGGGTAAAAGATCGATTCATTCTTCCCTTGGTTTCACTGTGAGGTGAAATAATATACACTATTATTAGTCAGTATTATGAGTTTGTGTGCATGTCTGTGTGTATGGGAAGATAATAGGGTAGTCAACCCTACTCCTAGCTAAATCTGCTACAATGAAATTGTCTATCATTTTCAAGTGAACCCAGAGACATTCACTATTTGGTTCAGGTGTGTTTAATTACAGCTTCAGATAGGTATATGAAGCAAGATAACTGATACGGGTTTGATGAACGTGGAGGGCCAATTGCCAGTTGGCCTTTACGTTAAAATTTATAATGAATTTTTTACGTTAAAATTTATAATGAATTCTAGTTATGCAATGTCGTGACTGAGAACATGAACGAGGGACAGTTGACAGGCCAGTGTTTCAATTCTTGAGCTTCAAAAAAACCCCGTGATGTCGAGTATCGTCGTATAGTCAAAGACAATTAGCTGCTAACGTTAACTGCTCAAAAGGAAAAAGCATCAGTACTTGCTCATGAAGTGGCAAATATTCGCCCCCATTATGTTAAACAACAAAACAAAATTTAAAAAAAAAAGTCCCTCACTAACTGCTATTGACTTGCCTATTGTAAATATTATGCCGGTTAATTCAAACAGTGAAGACAATGCGGTGTTATTTTATTATTGATCACTATTTTACATTTCTGTAACTAAACATTGTGAATTTTCACTGGTATCTAAAACGTTGGTGTTGGAACTGCCCATTTTTGCAAAATAAAGTGTTGTGCCCGTGCTTTAGCAGCAGGTGTGCAAAAAGTTTGTTCACGCCTTGAATACATGCAGATATTCTTTCCTTATCCATACAAGTTAACATAACTAAAGATATATTCCTACAAAACTAACTACAAAACCCAGTGTAAGGAAAAATATGTCAGTAGCTAGCTATTGATACTGAGAATGACGCAGATGTAACGTTCCACGTGGCCTGCTAGATTAGTCGATAATTGCAAGTTTTCTATTCAAGTAAGTTACCCTTTATGTATGTTAGGTAAGAAAACTTGAGTGTAAATTTTAAAAAAAATACAAGTACTTAACGTTCCCGAATGTATTTTAGCAAAGATGGAAATGTTCTTACCCTTGACACCACCTCGACCTCGTGCCACTGTTTTAGGAAATGTCTGCGCATGCGCAATTGAACGACCTCTGCGACCTAAGGACTTCACGTGATTGAAGAGCCTTCCTCTTTTCACATAAACTATAAAATCAATGCAACGCAACATATTTTGTAGTGATGTTTTATTTAAAGGCAAAATCTACATTACAAGGTTCAGATATAGACACGATAAATAAAACAGTTACAGTAATATACATGGCGGATTAAGATAAAAATTAAATTCATTAGAATGACATTCAAATTAAAAGTTCAATTTAAATGTGAATACATTTTGAAACGAAAGTCTCTAAAATAATTCAAATAAATTGTAAAAAAAAAAAAAAAAAAGACAAAGATTGAATGCTGTAAAGAGTCTTGTTTGTTTTGCTGTTCTTCTCCCCCCTTCATTGTTTCTTAAAACTTCAACATGCTGCCTTTGGATAACTCATTCCAAGTTAGGAAAGCATCAAGGCATATCCCAATCCAATACTGTAGCTTCACTGTCTACTGAGATACCTTCATCTGGTCGATTTTTGAAGGAAGCAGAAAATGTATCTGTCACTTTCTTTGATATCCCTGTGTTCCATTCAGTGACAGGCAGTTCATCACAAAAATAAATAAATATGGTGTCAGAAGCTGACCAATTTGTGTGTAAATATTTTTGACCAAAAACACTTTTCCACTGATTTCCACTTCTGATGTCATTTCTAGAGAGAAATTACTACTGTAGTAATTAAATGCTCAGTTCTCACCAAAGCTCTCTCTGTTTTGCTGTAGATCATTAAATCATTACGCTGCCTCAGAAGTCTGTCCAAAATCAGTTTTGTGAGGTACTTTCATGCACAAAAGTTCAAATGCAGCCCATTGTGTGTGACAGTTGATTTACTGATTAGCTAAACCCTACAGAGTTTAGTTCCAACCCTGCTTCAACATACACACACACACAACACACTTGCAGTTTTCAAATGAGCCTGAAGGACTTGATTAGCTGATCAGGTGTGTTTAATTAGGGTTGAAGCTAAACTCTGCAGGGTTGTGGTGGTCCTCCAGGAACTGCGTATTTAAGCCTTTATTTCCCTTGGTTCTTTGCTTATGTGGTTGTGTTTCTCCCATGTGTTATGTTTTTCATTAAAGCATTTGTGCTTGTGAATACAACATTTATTTATTTTGTCAAAAGAATATACAGTCAATGAATTGCCAACTGGGTTCTGGTTAAAGCTTACCATGATATGACGAAACCTATGTCAGTTTACACAGCATAATAACATAACCAGGGATGTATCAGGCCAAGGTATTTCAGTTCTGTCACTCCACATTTGTGCTGCGGAAACCATGTACTTTTTTGTTTAGCCGGAAAAACCAGCTGTTCCACTATGTGGCAGTGGTTGCAAAACAGCATATTTGAATGGAAGTAAATGGAATGGACGGTCCCATTGGAAAGTGTTTAAAGCCTGGTTTTAAAGGTGTTTAGGGAAAAGGTAAGACATAATAATCTACATTTTCATCAGTCTTTTTGTGACTTAATGTCAGTGATTTTTAGAGTAGATTGTGCTGAAATGGAGTCAAATATTGCAGAGTTATTTCAGTTGAGTGAACAGGAAGAATGATCATATTTACAGTAGGCCTAGCTGTTTGTCAGCCCCAATATATAATATACATACATTCACAAATATTTGGAAGCAACAATATGGACTTAATAATGATATATAATGTGATGAAGATGTAACTCACAAATGGTGGTGCAGCATCGATATGGTCAGAGAGAGGCCTTATGTTGTCAAGTGTAACATTCTCCTCATTCCCAAAGTCGATGTAAAATACACTAGCAGTTTTGTGGGCCACATCAACTGACTGAACCTCAGCTCGATACCAGTTCTAATTCAGGATAAAAAAAGAGCAAACTGAGCACAACAATACTCACTAGTCAACACTTTAAGATGAAACAAACTTGACCAGCTACACACTGCACTGCTTTAAGACGTCAAAGCATATTTCACAGGAATTCTAATCACTCTGGTTCTCTGACGACTTTAAAATGTAATTATTTGCCTCACCCGATCAAGTGAAAATTTAACAGCACAGAGCTCCCCAATTTCAGGCTTGTATTCAGGATGAAGTGGAAATGAAGTACTATAGGCCTTCTGGAGCTCTGCAGTGATGTTTTTCAGGGACTCCATCATCTCGATTGACTGCAGGTGGATGGAGAACAACCCAGGGTTCCTCAGGTCAATCACTGTAGCCTGAAAAAAAGATGCTCTGTGAGTCAGAGAGTCTATAAAGAATAAAGCAATATAGGCCTAATGAAAAGTACCTGTATCTCCGCTCCTTTGGAAACATTGTTCTTCCGCAAATCACGTCGATACATTCTTTTTGGCTTTAGCTCAACACAGATCTCCTGTAAATGAAGAATTTTTTGAAAGAATTAGATGGAATAACAAACCACTGCAAGTGCAAGTACCCAATTACAACTATGAGTACCTTAGCTTGAAGGCAACCAAGTCCATTTCCAGATGGCATAGCAGTGGATTCCTTCATTTTCTCACTGAAAAAAAAATAAATAAATAAAAATAATTGAAAAAAGGTTTTCACATTGAGCTTCGAAACCAATGCACAAATAACACTGATATACAGAGAACATCTAGTACCTGGTAGCTTCTGGGATGCTAGGCTTGCAGACATGTCGATGAGCTTTCCAATCCTGACTCTGACAAGCTACAGAACAGTAGCAAGTTTTTTTACAAGGAGTACACCTGAAGTTCCCTAAATAGGGAACAAGAAATATCACTAGCAAATGACCAAATCATTCTGCTGATCAAAGACGGCAGAGACATGTTTGCAACACAACATCAGTCATTTCATCTTGAAATGGTAAGCGTAGCACCACATACACATTAAAAATCAATTATGCCACAACATTACACAGTGTTATCTGGTTATGAAAACGCCTAAAATGAAATTTCCAAAGAAATGGTACAACCAAGCAGCAACCTCCCCATCTCTCTCTTGAAACCAACATGGAAGAGAATTAAACTGCAATTCATCGAGAGGCTACTTGAGGCTGACTGCAAAAGTGAGTCAAATCTGCATCGCCATCATGCTAAAATGCCTACCTTCACAGCAGAAAAAAACATGTTTACAGCCTGATGGCAAATAGTAGTTTTAGTCGCTAATTTTACCCTTCATGACAACTGTAAAGGTGGGGATTTTTTGGTGGGGAACTCATCTGTTTAAATTATATTAAGCATTTATTTATATTAATTTCTATTATATTAAGTTCTAATCGAAGAGGACTCTTTATAAAGTATCTTCTTATTAAACGGTCTGTACACTTTACAAAGTTCTCAATGCTTCATTTTGCATGCAGGGATTATGTTACTCTGTTTGTGTGGGGCTATTTTGAGCCTTGTCGGTGGTATTAACTAGCAATTTCTTTTTACTTATTAAATGCCCCATATACTAGCATTATACACTAAACAGTTTTTAGAGATTAAACTCTTTACATTTGATTATCATGAAAACAAAATCTCAGAGAATGGTTAACTAGGCACCAAAGTTTTATTAAACAAAAGGTTAATTTTGCCCCAGAGTTCTCCTTTAACAGACCTGTGTGTGTGTGTGTGTGTGTGTGTGTGTGTTTTGCAAAGTCCGTTCTCAGAGCTCTGCTCGCGTGAGACAAATCGCTTCCCGCTCGCGCTGTTCTTTAGTTTATTAAAAGTGTATTAATTCTGAACGTATCGCCTACCTATCTGTATTGCAACAAATGCACTTCCTTGTGAAGTTGTTTGGATGAATGGTTTTCGAAATAATCAAAATGCAAACGGACAGACGGATAAATAGAGAATCCGAAGCTTCGAATATTCAATGTTCATTACTACCGAAGCTTCGAAGCTCAAAAAACGGTATTCGGACCAGCCCTATAAATAAAAGCAAGCAAGTTGAACACTGAAATCAAGCAAAGTAACCTACCCTGGTGACTGCAGTAATTGCACAACTTTACCAGTGGGCCCAGCATGGAGCCAGCTGTCTGTGGGGGAGACAAGAAATCTCCACACTGTGGAAAACAGTTAAACGCTTTAAATATTGTTACTACAGCAGAAAACTATCAAAGCTGTCTGATCTCTGGTTAAAGTCTCAAGAGGAAATAATATTACAAATATATAGCTAGACAACCAAATGTTAACATATTTAGAATAGTATGACTTTAAAAAAATAATAATTTTAAAAAGATACACATTTAATCGTATATAGAGGCATTATCACATACATTGTTTATTGCAGAAATCACACTCTCCTTTCTGACAGCATCACATTTAGAATCTAAAGAAATGGAAACAGAAAGTAATCAATCGTGGTTTTGTTTTTTGTTTTTTTAAGAGTCAATGACAAAATGCTCAAAAACAATACCATCTAGAACATCACTTGCTAGAAGATGTTCTTGAGCGAGCTCCTGAATTGCAGGTGCTGGTCCTCTAGGACCAAGTGAACCCGGTCCAGTCGCAGGTCTCCTCAAAGGGAGATTGGGTCTTACCAAAGTCTGGGTAAAAGATCGATTCATTCTTCCCTTGGTTTCACTGTGAGGTGAAATAATATACACTATTATTAGTCAGTATTATGAGTTTGTGTGCATGTCTGTGTGTATGGGAAGATAATAGGGTAGTCAACCCTACTCCTAGCTAAATCTGCTACAATGAAATTGTCTATCATTTTCAAGTGAACCCAGAGACATTCACTATTTGGTTCAGGTGTGTTTAATTACAGCTTCAGATAGGTATATGAAGCAAGATAACTGATACGGGTTTGATGAACGTGGAGGGCCAATTGCCAGTTGGCCTTTACGTTAAAATTTATAATGAATTTTTTACGTTAAAATTTATAATGAATTCTAGTTATGCAATGTCGTGACTGAGAACATGAACGAGGGACAGTTGACAGGCCAGTGTTTCAATTCTTGAGCTTCAAAAAAACCCCGTGATGTCGAGTATCGTCGTATAGTCAAAGACAATTAGCTGCTAACGTTAACTGCTCAAAAGGAAAAAGCATCAGTACTTGCTCATGAAGTGGCAAATATTCGCCCCCATTATGTTAAACAACAAAACAAAATTTAAAAAAAAAAGTCCCTCACTAACTGCTATTGACTTGCCTATTGTAAATATTATGCCGGTTAATTCAAACAGTGAAGACAATGCGGTGTTATTTTATTATTGATCACTATTTTACATTTCTGTAACTAAACATTGTGAATTTTCACTGGTATCTAAAACGTTGGTGTTGGAACTGCCCATTTTTGCAAAATAAAGTGTTGTGCCCGTGCTTTAGCAGCAGGTGTGCAAAAAGTTTGTTCACGCCTTGAATACATGCAGATATTCTTTCCTTATCCATACAAGTTAACATAACTAAAGATATATTCCTACAAAACTAACTACAAAACCCAGTGTAAGGAAAAATATGTCAGTAGCTAGCTATTGATACTGAGAATGACGCAGATGTAACGTTCCACGTGGCCTGCTAGATTAGTCGATAATTGCAAGTTTTCTATTCAAGTAAGTTACCCTTTATGTATGTTAGGTAAGAAAACTTGAGTGTAAATTTTAAAAAAAATACAAGTACTTAACGTTCCCGAATGTATTTTAGCAAAGATGGAAATGTTCTTACCCTTGACACCACCTCGACCTCGTGCCACTGTTTTAGGAAATGTCTGCGCATGCGCAATTGAACGACCTCTGCGACCTAAGGACTTCACGTGATTGAAGAGCCTTCCTCTTTTCACATAAACTATAAAATCAATGCAACGCAACATATTTTGTAGTGATGTTTTATTTAAAGGCAAAATCTACATTACAAGGTTCAGATATAGACACGATAAATAAAACAGTTACAGTAATATACATGGCGGATTAAGATAAAAATTAAATTCATTAGAATGACATTCAAATTAAAAGTTCAATTTAAATGTGAATACATTTTGAAACGAAAGTCTCTAAAATAATTCAAATAAATTGTAAAAAAAAAAAAAAAAAAGACAAAGATTGAATGCTGTAAAGAGTCTTGTTTGTTTTGCTGTTCTTCTCCCCCCTTCATTGTTTCTTAAAACTTCAACATGCTGCCTTTGGATAACTCATTCCAAGTTAGGAAAGCATCAAGGCATATCCCAATCCAATACTGTAGCTTCACTGTCTACTGAGATACCTTCATCTGGTCGATTTTTGAAGGAAGCAGAAAATGTATCTGTCACTTTCTTTGATATCCCTGTGTTCCATTCAGTGACAGGCAGTTCATCACAAAAATAAATAAATATGGTGTCAGAAGCTGACCAATTTGTGTGTAAATATTTTTGACCAAAAACACTTTTCCACTGATTTCCACTTCTGATGTCATTTCTAGAGAGAAATTACTACTGTAGTAATTAAATGCTCAGTTCTCACCAAAGCTCTCTCTGTTTTGCTGTAGATCATTAAATCATTACGCTGCCTCAGAAGTCTGTCCAAAATCAGTTTTGTGAGGTACTTTCATGCACAAAAGTTCAAATGCAGCCCATTGTGTGTGACAGTTGATTTACTGATTAGCTAAACCCTACAGAGTTTAGTTCCAACCCTGCTTCAACATACACACACACACAACACACTTGCAGTTTTCAAATGAGCCTGAAGGACTTGATTAGCTGATCAGGTGTGTTTAATTAGGGTTGAAGCTAAACTCTGCAGGGTTGTGGTGGTCCTCCAGGAACTGCGTATTTAAGCCTTTATTTCCCTTGGTTCTTTGCTTATGTGGTTGTGTTTCTCCCATGTGTTATGTTTTTCATTAAAGCATTTGTGCTTGTGAATACAACATTTATTTATTTTGTCAAAAGAATATACAGTCAATGAATTGCCAACTGGGTTCTGGTTAAAGCTTACCATGATATGACGAAACCTATGTCAGTTTACACAGCATAATAACATAACCAGGGATGTATCAGGCCAAGGTATTTCAGTTCTGTCACTCCACATTTGTGCTGCGGAAACCATGTACTTTTTTGTTTAGCCGGAAAAACCAGCTGTTCCACTATGTGGCAGTGGTTGCAAAACAGCATATTTGAATGGAAGTAAATGGAATGGACGGTCCCATTGGAAAGTGTTTAAAGCCTGGTTTTAAAGGTGTTTAGGGAAAAGGTAAGACATAATAATCTACATTTTCATCAGTCTTTTTGTGACTTAATGTCAGTGATTTTTAGAGTAGATTGTGCTGAAATGGAGTCAAATATTGCAGAGTTATTTCAGTTGAGTGAACAGGAAGAATGATCATATTTACAGTAGGCCTAGCTGTTTGTCAGCCCCAATATATAATATACATACATTCACAAATATTTGGAAGCAACAATATGGACTTAATAATGATATATAATGTGATGAAGATGTAACTCACAAATGGTGGTGCAGCATCGATATGGTCAGAGAGAGGCCTTATGTTGTCAAGTGTAACATTCTCCTCATTCCCAAAGTCGATGTAAAATACACTAGCAGTTTTGTGGGCCACATCAACTGACTGAACCTCAGCTCGATACCAGTTCTAATTCAGGATAAAAAAAGAGCAAACTGAGCACAACAATACTCACTAGTCAACACTTTAAGATGAAACAAACTTGACCAGCTACACACTGCACTGCTTTAAGACGTCAAAGCATATTTCACAGGAATTCTAATCACTCTGGTTCTCTGACGACTTTAAAATGTAATTATTTGCCTCACCCGATCAAGTGAAAATTTAACAGCACAGAGCTCCCCAATTTCAGGCTTGTATTCAGGATGAAGTGGAAATGAAGTACTATAGGCCTTCTGGAGCTCTGCAGTGATGTTTTTCAGGGACTCCATCATCTCGATTGACTGCAGGTGGATGGAGAACAACCCAGGGTTCCTCAGGTCAATCACTGTAGCCTGAAAAAAAGATGCTCTGTGAGTCAGAGAGTCTATAAAGAATAAAGCAATATAGGCCTAATGAAAAGTACCTGTATCTCCGCTCCTTTGGAAACATTGTTCTTCCGCAAATCACGTCGATACATTCTTTTTGGCTTTAGCTCAACACAGATCTCCTGTAAATGAAGAATTTTTTGAAAGAATTAGATGGAATAACAAACCACTGCAAGTGCAAGTACCCAATTACAACTATGAGTACCTTAGCTTGAAGGCAACCAAGTCCATTTCCAGATGGCATAGCAGTGGATTCCTTCATTTTCTCACTGAAAAAAAAATAAATAAATAAAAATAATTGAAAAAAGGTTTTCACATTGAGCTTCGAAACCAATGCACAAATAACACTGATATACAGAGAACATCTAGTACCTGGTAGCTTCTGGGATGCTAGGCTTGCAGACATGTCGATGAGCTTTCCAATCCTGACTCTGACAAGCTACAGAACAGTAGCAAGTTTTTTTACAAGGAGTACACCTGAAGTTCCCTAAATAGGGAACAAGAAATATCACTAGCAAATGACCAAATCATTCTGCTGATCAAAGACGGCAGAGACATGTTTGCAACACAACATCAGTCATTTCATCTTGAAATGGTAAGCGTAGCACCACATACACATTAAAAATCAATTATGCCACAACATTACACAGTGTTATCTGGTTATGAAAACGCCTAAAATGAAATTTCCAAAGAAATGGTACAACCAAGCAGCAACCTCCCCATCTCTCTCTTGAAACCAACATGGAAGAGAATTAAACTGCAATTCATCGAGAGGCTACTTGAGGCTGACTGCAAAAGTGAGTCAAATCTGCATCGCCATCATGCTAAAATGCCTACCTTCACAGCAGAAAAAAACATGTTTACAGCCTGATGGCAAATAGTAGTTTTAGTCGCTAATTTTACCCTTCATGACAACTGTAAAGGTGGGGATTTTTTGGTGGGGAACTCATCTGTTTAAATTATATTAAGCATTTATTTATATTAATTTCTATTATATTAAGTTCTAATCGAAGAGGACTCTTTATAAAGTATCTTCTTATTAAACGGTCTGTACACTTTACAAAGTTCTCAATGCTTCATTTTGCATGCAGGGATTATGTTACTCTGTTTGTGTGGGGCTATTTTGAGCCTTGTCGGTGGTATTAACTAGCAATTTCTTTTTACTTATTAAATGCCCCATATACTAGCGTTATACACTAAACAGTTTTTAGAGATTAAACTCTTTACATTTGATTATCATGAAAACAAAATCTCAGAGAATGGTTAACTAGGCACCAAAGTTTTATTAAACAAAAGGTTAATTTTGCCCCAGAGTTCTCCTTTAACAGACCTGTGTGTGTGTGTGTGTGTGTGTGTGTTTTGCAAAGTCCGTTCTCAGAGCTCTGCTCGCGTGAGACAAATCGCTTCCCGCTCGCGCTGTTCTTTAGTTTATTAAAAGTGTATTAATTCTGAACGTATCGCCTACCTATCTGTATTGCAACAAATGCACTTCCTTGTGAAGTTGTTTGGATGAATGGTTTTCGAAATAATCAAAATGCAAACGGACAGACGGATAAATAGAGAATCCGAAGCTTCGAATATTCAATGTTCATTACTACCGAAGCTTCGAAGCTCAAAAAACGGTATTCGGACCAGCCCTATAAATAAAAGCAAGCAAGTTGAACACTGAAATCAAGCAAAGTAACCTACCCTGGTGACTGCAGTAATTGCACAACTTTACCAGTGGGCCCAGCATGGAGCCAGCTGTCTGTGGGGGAGACAAGAAATCTCCACACTGTGGAAAACAGTTAAACGCTTTAAATATTGTTACTACAGCAGAAAACTATCAAAGCTGTCTGATCTCTGGTTAAAGTCTCAAGAGGAAATAATATTACAAATATATAGCTAGACAACCAAATGTTAACATATTTAGAATAGTATGACTTTAAAAAAATAATAATTTTAAAAAGATACACATTTAATCGTATATAGAGGCATTATCACATACATTGTTTATTGCAGAAATCACACTCTCCTTTCTGACAGCATCACATTTAGAATCTAAAGAAATGGAAACAGAAAGTAATCAATCGTGGTTTTGTTTTTTGTTTTTTTAAGAGTCAATGACAAAATGCTCAAAAACAATACCATCTAGAACATCACTTGCTAGAAGATGTTCTTGAGCGAGCTCCTGAATTGCAGGTGCTGGTCCTCTAGGACCAAGTGAACCCGGTCCAGTCGCAGGTCTCCTCAAAGGGAGATTGGGTCTTACCAAAGTCTGGGTAAAAGATCGATTCATTCTTCCCTTGGTTTCACTGTGAGGTGAAATAATATACACTATTATTAGTCAGTATTATGAGTTTGTGTGCATGTCTGTGTGTATGGGAAGATAATAGGGTAGTCAACCCTACTCCTAGCTAAATCTGCTACAATGAAATTGTCTATCATTTTCAAGTGAACCCAGAGACATTCACTATTTGGTTCAGGTGTGTTTAATTACAGCTTCAGATAGGTATATGAAGCAAGATAACTGATACGGGTTTGATGAACGTGGAGGGCCAATTGCCAGTTGGCCTTTACGTTAAAATTTATAATGAATTTTTTACGTTAAAATTTATAATGAATTCTAGTTATGCAATGTCGTGACTGAGAACATGAACGAGGGACAGTTGACAGGCCAGTGTTTCAATTCTTGAGCTTCAAAAAAACCCCGTGATGTCGAGTATCGTCGTATAGTCAAAGACAATTAGCTGCTAACGTTAACTGCTCAAAAGGAAAAAGCATCAGTACTTGCTCATGAAGTGGCAAATATTCGCCCCCATTATGTTAAACAACAAAACAAAATTTAAAAAAAAAAGTCCCTCACTAACTGCTATTGACTTGCCTATTGTAAATATTATGCCGGTTAATTCAAACAGTGAAGACAATGCGGTGTTATTTTATTATTGATCACTATTTTACATTTCTGTAACTAAACATTGTGAATTTTCACTGGTATCTAAAACGTTGGTGTTGGAACTGCCCATTTTTGCAAAATAAAGTGTTGTGCCCGTGCTTTAGCAGCAGGTGTGCAAAAAGTTTGTTCACGCCTTGAATACATGCAGATATTCTTTCCTTATCCATACAAGTTAACATAACTAAAGATATATTCCTACAAAACTAACTACAAAACCCAGTGTAAGGAAAAATATGTCAGTAGCTAGCTATTGATACTGAGAATGACGCAGATGTAACGTTCCACGTGGCCTGCTAGATTAGTCGATAATTGCAAGTTTTCTATTCAAGTAAGTTACCCTTTATGTATGTTAGGTAAGAAAACTTGAGTGTAAATTTAAAAAAAAATACAAGTACTTAACGTTCCCGAATGTATTTTAGCAAAGATGGAAATGTTCTTACCCTTGACACCACCTCGACCTCGTGCCACTGTTTTAGGAAATGTCTGCGCATGCGCAATTGAACGACCTCTGCGACCTAAGGACTTCACGTGATTGAAGAGCCTTCCTCTTTTCACATAAACTATAAAATCAATGCAACGCAACATATTTTGTAGTGATGTTTTATTTAAAGGCAAAATCTACATTACAAGGTTCAGATATAGACACGATAAATAAAACAGTTACAGTAATATACATGGCGGATTAAGATAAAAATTAAATTCATTAGAATGACATTCAAATTAAAAGTTCAATTTAAATGTGAATACATTTTGAAACGAAAGTCTCTAAAATAATTCAAATAAATTGTAAAAAAAAAAAAAAAAAAGACAAAGATTGAATGCTGTAAAGAGTCTTGTTTGTTTTGCTGTTCTTCTCCCCCCTTCATTGTTTCTTAAAACTTCAACATGCTGCCTTTGGATAACTCATTCCAAGTTAGGAAAGCATCAAGGCATATCCCAATCCAATACTGTAGCTTCACTGTCTACTGAGATACCTTCATCTGGTCGATTTTTGAAGGAAGCAGAAAATGTATCTGTCACTTTCTTTGATATCCCTGTGTTCCATTCAGTGACAGGCAGTTCATCACAAAAATAAATAAATATGGTGTCAGAAGCTGACCAATTTGTGTGTAAATATTTTTGACCAAAAACACTTTTCCACTGATTTCCACTTCTGATGTCATTTCTAGAGAGAAATTACTACTGTAGTAATTAAATGCTCAGTTCTCACCAAAGCTCTCTCTGTTTTGCTGTAGATCATTAAATCATTACGCTGCCTCAGAAGTCTGTCCAAAATCAGTTTTGTGAGGTACTTTCATGCACAAAAGTTCAAATGCAGCCCATTGTGTGTGACAGTTGATTTACTGATTAGCTAAACCCTACAGAGTTTAGTTCCAACCCTGCTTCAACATACACACACACACAACACACTTGCAGTTTTCAAATGAGCCTGAAGGACTTGATTAGCTGATCAGGTGTGTTTAATTAGGGTTGAAGCTAAACTCTGCAGGGTTGTGGTGGTCCTCCAGGAACTGCGTATTTAAGCCTTTATTTCCCTTGGTTCTTTGCTTATGTGGTTGTGTTTCTCCCATGTGTTATGTTTTTCATTAAAGCATTTGTGCTTGTGAATACAACATTTATTTATTTTGTCAAAAGAATATACAGTCAATGAATTGCCAACTGGGTTCTGGTTAAAGCTTACCATGATATGACGAAACCTATGTCAGTTTACACAGCATAATAACATAACCAGGGATGTATCAGGCCAAGGTATTTCAGTTCTGTCACTCCACATTTGTGCTGCGGAAACCATGTACTTTTTTGTTTAGCCGGAAAAACCAGCTGTTCCACTATGTGGCAGTGGTTGCAAAACAGCATATTTGAATGGAAGTAAATGGAATGGACGGTCCCATTGGAAAGTGTTTAAAGCCTGGTTTTAAAGGTGTTTAGGGAAAAGGTAAGACATAATAATCTACATTTTCATCAGTCTTTTTGTGACTTAATGTCAGTGATTTTTAGAGTAGATTGTGCTGAAATGGAGTCAAATATTGCAGAGTTATTTCAGTTGAGTGAACAGGAAGAATGATCATATTTACAGTAGGCCTAGCTGTTTGCTTTTGTGCAATAAGTTAGAAAGACAGGCACTAAGACCCGGTTTCACAGACAGGGCATAGTTTTTATAAACTTTTAGTTAAAACTGCTGGAACACGCATTTAGTCTGAGGCTTAAGCCTGGTCAGTGTGATTTCAATTAGCCTACACATTTTAGAAAACTTGTACAAAAAACAATTGTCTTAATGTACTGTGATAAGTCACCTTGGGAAGTATGGTGATAGTTAAACTCTTTACCCTATTTATCATGTTTTTGCAAGTACAGGACTACTGACATTACTACAATGAGAAGACTGAGCAGAAGAAATACTATCGATATAGTGAAAGATATAGATGCCTTTCCTAAGGTTCCAGAGAGCTGTGTTGTAACATCAGCTTTTGGAGGCACAGGTGAATTTTGACATTTGCTGTTTGAATATTACAGTAGTTGTTACCTGCAATATTACCTGTTTCTTGGTTGTCTTCTCCAGTGTCACTGATTGTTTTCATCCTCATGGCACTTCTGGCCATATCTGAGTATCTTGTGTACCAGGACACATGGATGAAATATGAATATAAAGTAGACACAGATTTTACCAGGTGTGTATTTTTTTTTTTTTTTTTTTTGCGTGTTTACAGTTATATATTTATTGAGATTTTTCTAACACACATTTAAAGAAATTATAGGACCTGACCTAACTTTGTTTTGTTCTTGTTTTTGATTTTCGGCAGTAAATTGAAGATAAAAATTGACATCACAGTTGCCATGAAATGTGAAAGTAAGTGCATCTGTCTGCACTGGTGTTATTTTTCAAAATATTTTATGGCCAGACTGTATTCATTCTGAATCAATCAACGTATCTCTTGTCTAGAGGTGGGTGCAGATGTGTTGGATATTGCTGGCAATGTCATTGCGTCAAAGGAACTGAAATATGATCCTGTAAGTAACTGCAAACCGTTCACTGCATTTCAGATTTCATTAACAGTTAATAACTGTTTTGTAATTTTGTTTTTCAGGTTAGCTTCGAGCCTTCTCCAAAGAGACAAATGTGGTATCAGTATGTAGGCCTACTATTTGTTTGTCAGTTATCACTTAAATGCACAGTTGTCCAGACGTGTGTGGATTATAAGTCTTCATCTCTGATTATTGTATCTAAGGATATTACACCAGATTCAAAACAGACTGAGGGAGGAGCGTTCACTTCAAGACGTGCTCTTTAAATCAGCGTTGAACGGATACTTTTCTGACCCAGTTCCAGGGTACATCTGTTTAATTAATTGCAAAAATATTAAAGGGATAGTTCACTTTGAAATTAAGTTTTGGTATGTTTTGGTTTACCTCAAGGGCATCCAAGATGTAGGTGTCATTGTTTCCGCAGTATTTTAAATTTTGATATATTTAGGTCAAAGCTTTCTTGTCTCTCAGTCATATAATGGAGGTCTATGGTCACCACCCCAAAGAGCATGCACAGAGAAGTCCAAATTAAACATGATTTAAAGGTTCTATAAGCGATGTCGGGGCAAAACATTTTTTGTCACGTACAGCAAACGTCTCCTCACTATCGGCTAGCTGCCTGTCCCCTAAACACACTGTAAAAAAACGCGGTCTTTGTAGACACCACAGGCTCCACAAACGGCAACAAAAACAATCATGTCTTACCCGGACCACGAAACCTAACAAACAGTGTTCCAGCCAATCACTAGCAAGAAGTATTTGAGGGTGGGTCTGGGGGTTAGTGCGCGTGCACATGAAGGGGGTGTGTGTGTGAAGGAGAGACAAGCGTCAGAGGGAAGTTTGAAAAATGACCGAAACACGACCAAAGAGACGTCGTTCTGAAGAACAAATTAAAAAGAAGAAGGAGTCGGATAAAGAACGTGCGAAGTTCCGAATTTACATCGGTAGCAAAGCTTTTGAACGATGGCGAGAACTCCGGTGGCAGAAGGGCTTCCAGTCTGACGGTTACAATTATTTCAGGAAGCACGGAAGGGAGGGGGAGGAGATGAGATGCGGAGGAGGTAGGGTCTAGCTAGCCTCCGATTTGTTTGGAAATATTGCGAACGTCAACACTCCCAGGATCACTTATAGGACCTTTAATGACTCGTAAATATAATACACATTGATGGCCTAAGACACAAAATGAGTGGTTTGTGTGAGAAAACGAACAGTATTCATATCGTTTTTACCTCTTGTAACCACAGCCACAAAGCGCCCACGCCCTCAGATCACTTGGATGGTTACAAGAGGTAAAAACGAATACTGTTCATTTTCAAACCGCTCGTTTTGTGTCTTAGGCCATCAATGTGTACTTACATTTTTGAGTCATTAAATCATGTTTAATTTGGACTTCTCTGTGCATGCTCTTTGAGGTGGTGACCATATACTTGCATTATACTGTATGACCGATATACGAACAGAAAAATCAAAATTGAAACTACTGTGGAAACAAAGACATCTCGAATGCCCTTGAAGTAAGCTAAAACATACCAAAAATTAATTTCAAAGTGAACTATAGGCTACCTCTAAGTCCAGTGATGATGCAATAAAGTACTTGATGCAATGATATTTTTGGTAAACAACCTTGGTATTATTTAAACCCACATAAAGATGTTACATTATATTTTATTCATTTAATTTAACATGATGGAACGAAAGTTTTTCCCTTACAAATATTTAATTCATTTTCTTTGCACAGAAATGATTCTGAATCCGAACCCCAGAATGCATGTAGGATACATGGACAAATCTATGTGAGTAAAGTAGCAGGGAACTTCCATATCACACTAGGCAAGTAAGTATACACTTTTAGCAACAAAAATACTGGTGCTTTTATAAATATGTCTTCTACATTAAATTATTTGTTGATATGTCATCAGACCAATTGAAACTCTCAAAGGTCACGCCCATTTTGCTTCATTATTAAAACATGAAGGTAAGTTTATTTGCCATGACTTACTCATCAAAATATCATTGTAATTGTTTTAGAGAAATATTGTGCCATTAAATAGTCTTTATTTAATTATGTGGTTGTCAAATTTTAAAGAAATTTCAGTACCTTCAAATTGAAACATCATGTAATTCTTTAGATATCCTCTAGATGGAGGGCTCACCCTTTGCAATCCCTGTATTCACAATTATCTCTCTTTTTTTCCAGCTGTATATAACTTCTCACATCGAATAGATCATCTGTCTTTTGGAAACGATGTTCCTGGACACATCAATCCCCTTGATGGCACGGAAAAAATTGCATTAGAGCGTAGGTCTTTTTCTTATGATGTGTGCAAATAAATTTAAATGTATGTAAATAATTAGAGAATGCATGTGTTCTTAATCTGTGTTTTCAGAAAATATGCTGTTTCAGTATTTTATCACAGTTGTTCCCACCAAGCTGCACACATCAAATGTTTCAGTGGACATGCACCAGTTTTCTGTTACAGAAAGGGTATGTGTGCCCTGTGCATGCGTGTGTATGTGTGAAGGTGTGTGTTGCTGCTGATGATCATGTTGCCCTGTCATACAGGAGAGGGTTGTAATCCAGGAGAAAGGCAGCCATGGTGTATTTGGGATCTTTGTTAAGTATAAACTGAGTCCATTAATGGTGAGGGTGAGCGAGGAGCATATGCCTCTCTCTGTGTTTCTTGTGAGATTGTGTGGCATCATTGGGGGAATCTTTTCAACTTCAGGTAACTTTTACACACTATACAATCTAAATGTAAGTCTAAATCAGTTACAATAAATGTTTTTATTGTTTAAGGTAAGTTATATATTTTATTTTTTATTGTTAAGTCGTTTATCCAACATATTAGCAAGCTCACAAAATGTATTATTAATGTGAGTATGCAAGGACTTTTGTAAACATGAGCAGCAGCAGCATGACAAATCATAGCCAAATATTCATAGACTTTTCTTCTTCTTCACACAGACCTGCTTCACAGATTGATTGGGTATTTTGTTGACATTATCTGCTGTCGTTTTAAACTTGGTGCAAATCAGGAGGTCACCAAGGAGGTGAGCCACTACATTTAGAAGTCACAATGCATGACTCTCTCTTGAAAAAAGTAGGACAAAGTACAACTGAACTGACTAATTGGGTTTTGTGTTTTTCAAGGTTCTCACAGATTAGGACATTCATTTGAAAGAGGCCTTTATCCAAAGCGACATATGAGAAGCATACATCAGCCTTGGATTGCAGAAACCAACACAGATTATTTTATATAGGCCTCCACCCAAATGCAATTTCATGCTTTTACATTGTCATAATTACATAATCATTCTTTCAATAAGTGGACAAAGTCAAGTTAAAATCTCCCATTGTTAATTACTTTCTAATGTTTGTAATGTTTGTCAATCTAAATATGCCAACTCTGTTACCATGATTTTGTGTAAGTAATACATGAACAGTGAGTGGATTTGTTATTTTACACATGTCAGAATTAAATTCTCTTAAAAGGAAGCACCTTGTAGTTTCATGACTTAAAGCATAAGCCTTGTAATGTCTAATTAAACTGTAGAACTGTCCGACCCTGTTAACTTTATGAAGGTGGTCAATATACATAAAGCATTTTAAAAGACACCAAAATTAGATGTACTTATTTTATTTAGAAGTTATTATGGCTGCAACATTTGATAAACTGATAACTAAACTTGATAATTATTTATTTGATTAATTGGACGGAAAAAAAAATTATAGGAATTATTTTCTATATATTATCTAAAAACAAAATATTCCACATCCTGCCCAAAACAATGTGCTGTTAACTTTCTCTATACATTATCATAATTATTAGGTCTAATATTATAATATAACATTCATAGTTATATTATACATATATATATATATATATATATATATATATATATATATATATATATATATAAATGTAAAGTACACATAAAATACTTTATAAATACCCTGAAATTTAACAAACACTACGCTACAGCAACAACAAAAATAAAGTAAGAAGAGGAAGCCTTTAAACCGACAGGCTACCAGACTTCCGGTCTTTATCGTTTGGTGTGTAGATTATAATAGAACATACAGCCAGAACGCGTATTTACATGTTTTTGACAGTAAGTTTCTGACCAATACAACTATTTTAAAATTAATTAATTGAAGTAATTAATTAAATTCATGTGGTCTTTCAGAAACTCTTCAGAAAAGTAATTTGGGCGACTGGGCTCCCCCTGTTGGCTGGATTTGATCCTGCGTTCTAGGTAACTGCTAGCTGGCCATCTCGGTGTTAGCAATTTTTCGCTATCAGTGCGTTCAGGGGCCATATTGTTGATGTGTCACCTCGGGAGGAGATCACTTACTCGGACTTGACTCTCTATTTATCACTACAGCTAGTGTATGGCATTTTAAATGGATTTAACATAACCGGTAAGTCACATACTATAACCCAACATATCCAGATCCCAACCGCAAAAGCGGATGTTTATTAAATTAGCTTGAAAGCTAACGTTAAGTCATCATTGGGTGAACTCAGTGGCAGCTGGATGATATACTATTGTTACATACTTATAATCTACTAAATTAATAAATACACTCTTGTCCTATCATTATAGTATAAATTTCTTGTTTTAGGTACATATAGCGGTTGAAACTCATATGGTCAGCCTGAGAATGGTATGAAGGTCTAGATTAGCACACACACAATTCACAATTACATGTGTATTTTTTTATTGTAGGTCTTTAAATAATTGACCATTCAATAATTAGTTACATTAATACCGTATCTCATTTGATTCGCGTGGACGAAGCAGGTGTTTTCTGAATAACACGTAGAATGTGATCTATTTGGAAAGGTTAGCCGGTGTGCTAAAGCTAACTGGAACTGTGTGGAAACAGCAGTATCTGTCAAAATTAACAACATAATCATCATTCCTGTTTTTGTTTACTATTATTCCCCTTTTAATTGGGTTTATAGATAAAATAACTTGTTTGGTGTGAGCTAATGTGTCTGGTTGGTTTTGTGTGCAGAGCACTGTCCATCCTCCCCTGTAGAATTACAGAAGAAATGCAATAATATGATGATCTGTGCGACTGGAGATAAAGAAACAAAGACATTTCAAACACTGATAAGAAAGAGGGAAGAGGGAAGTTAACATGGGCTGGAAATTGCTTAACTTTTCAGAGTCAAAATGTTTTTCTACTGAAAGTTCTGACTAAAACGTGTATTGAAGTCGTTTATCAAACATTTTACACCTTTTTAAAGTACGTTCACTGAGTTTGAAATATCAAACATTTCAGTTTCGTGCTAGTTGACAGTAAAGAATGTTTGCTTGAAGAGAGGCATGAGAAGCTGGTGACCTTTTAAAGTTAAAGTTGAGTTATTGGCAATTGCACATTTTGTCCTAGACAAGTCTTGTCTCTCAAACAGAAATTGTGTATGATCCAGTAACAAAGCTTTTGGATATATTTTGTGGTAATACATCAAACATGTAGGTTATAGTATTTTCCGTCATTTAGCCTACCAATACTGAAAAACACTGACAGACTATCGAAATGGTTTTGATGGTTCAAATTCGGTAATTAGGATATTCAAAGTTAAAATGAGAGAAAGCAGCGTTTTAAACGGCCCACAAAAATATGTTTTTTTTGTTTGTTTGTTTTTTTTTAAAGAAATGGGAGATTCGTTGTTACCTGCAACAAGATTAAAAAATAAACTCTATGTGGGCTCAAGGTGTTTGGGTTAAGGTCCATCTCTCTCTCTCTCTCTCTCTCTCTCTCTCTCTCTCTCTCTCTCTCTCTCTCTCTCTCTCTCTCTCTCACTCTCTCTTTCTCTTTCTCTCGCTCTCTCACACACACACACACACACGCGCAAAGTTAACTCTCACGGTAGGCTCTCAAAATAGCCCTATATTGTAAGACTCATCCTGATAGTGTTTGTAACACATATTGATTATCCTACTGAATGGGTTTCTGCCCCAGTTTCACTCATTTAGTGTGAATCACACTAAATCAGTGTCTTTTTCCTCAATGCCAAGTATTTTCTTTTGTGCGTTCCAGTGTCATGTATAGGCATTTAGCTGGGAATGCAGGAAGCCACTGAATTCTAATACAATGACGTATCAGGCAAATTGGGCGTGAGAAAGGCGGCCATCTTAGTTTCACAATACAAGCATCACAAAACTGCCTCCGGGTAGAAGGAGAGCCGTGTCCTTATTTTGAAATAAAGGACCACACCTCAATCGTGGAAATGTGTGGGTTTGGGAGATACTATTAATGGCGGTATCATGACAGCAGGTGTAACAACTGAGAGTTTTTGCACAAAACATGTTGGCTACACAACAGCCCAATTTCCAGGTGATAGGCGGAAATCTGATAATGTAAAATAGTCCTTGATAAAGATGTTTTATGGTAGCTTCTTATTGTTGATCATAAAAGTAATCTTTTTATTAGGCAGGTGCTTTGTTTTGAGTTTCACATGCATGTGAGTCACTTGTGTGTGGTTGTTTTCCAGTGCCAGTTGCTGAAGGAGATCATGGAGCCGTTGGATTGTCAGAGCGAACTGACCCCTGACTCTGACCCTTCACAAAGTTCAGAGGTCAACATGGTTCCTGATGGGTCAACCTATGTCCTCAGCAATGAGGGTGAACCTGTTTTAAAAGAACAGGATGAAGACACTGAGCTGGACAGTCTTGAGCTGGATGGTACTCTTCCAGGTAGTGTGGACAGAGGAGGTCACACAGAGGTTCAGCCAGAGGATGGATCTGGAGAACAAGCACAGTGTGATGGGAACACTAGCTGTGACAGTGGAAGAGCCTCCATTGATGATGCCAGGACACCAATAGCTGTCCTTGACAGTGTTTCAGAATCACTTCCCGCTGTTTTTGATGGAGAACTTGGATGTTCTAGCATTGAGGAACCAGCAGGGCTGGTTCCAGAATCAGAAAGTGGGACTCAGAATGAGGTAGAGGAGTCTTCTCCATCTGTTCTGAACGGGACAGATGATTTTTCATCCACAGAGTTTGATACATTTAATGGGCCAACAGAACTTAACGGAACTCCTTTGACTTCTACACCAGCTGGTCAGGGTGAGGAACTGCCAGATGTTGTTTCAGGACCCCTTAACTCACAATCCAACTCCAACATGAACCCATATGACACGGACTGCAGCAGGAAGCTGATGTCTGAAATCCAGCGCTCTCTGTCTCAGGAGTCTCTACTGGATGAGCTGGAAGATGAGCTGTTGAACAGTCAGTCAGAGGGCATCCGAAAGGGACATCCTTCCAATGGACTTCAGAAGGACCAGAACTCCATGGCTTTATTTGAGAAGTGTGTACAGTACAAGTACTCCCAACAAGAGAAAGCCATCAAGAGGTAGGTTGTTGATTAATAGCTATGTCAATCAGCTCACTAGAGGTTATAGTCTGCTGGTGATAAGATTTATAGCAGCGTTAGATTGTAAATCATTACTTTAATTTGCCTTTCTTACCTGCATGAAAATTACTCTTCACATTCATCACTATCTTTCATCACTTAAAGTTTTATATATATATATATATATATATATATATATATATTAGGGCTGTCAAACGATTAATCACGATTAATCGCATCCAAAATAAAAGTTTCTGTTTACGTAATATATGTGGGTGCACTGTGTATAATTATTTTATAATTATTTTAGATATTATTAAACAGATAAGTTATTATACAGTTATTAAATTATGTCTTGTATGAATGATTCAAAGCAATGATTAATACTGTGAGTCTTTCTTTTTGACCAATTCATTGAAAGAACTGACTAAGATTAATTTGCTAATAAATCATACCACTTGAGCCAGTTTCACATACAATTCGCATTAGACCTTTGTTCAATTAGGGCATTGAAGTAGCTTTTATAAACGTGCTGTAAAAAAAACATTACCGTTCATTTCTTAAAGCAAAACAGTGGCACTATATTTTAGGTGCAATTTGCTTTCAGGTAAGACAGCTCAAACATGCATTTTAGCCTGGGACTAGGCATAAGCATTGTCGGTGTAGCCTGGCAAAAATGCTTTTGCATCAAGCCAGTGAAGACCATGCATTAGAATTGTCTTTGTTTTATTTCACGAGTCATTGCCTGTTTAACTCATGACATTTAGTTCACATTGCAAGCTCACAGCTATGATTTATTTTGTTGTGGTGCTGCTATTGATATTTTATGATGTGGTCAACCTGAGCCTTTCTGCTCTAAAACCCCCTCCTGTTTTGCCTTTATTAATTTTTTCAAGGGCATCTGGCTGACTCTCATATTGGAACCAGTCCATAGCTTTTCCTTGCCCGACCTGCTGTTAATATTGTCTGATCGGTGACGCTCTTGGACACCTGTTCCCTTTCACATTGTCTTTTCTACATTATGGCACATGGCGCCTGATACTTTATGTTTAGATCACCAGTTTAGCTCGTAAATATATGCTTCACACTGACAACAAGCAAATCACAGATGGACACAACAGAAAGAGCATTATTTCACAGTGCAGCAGCTCCAGTGTATTACAATGTGCTAACATTGGTAGTGACAGCTGGTAACTGTTTTCCAGGTTGCTTGATGAGAATAAGAAACATCAGGAGCTGATTCTGGGCATCTGCTCCGAGAAAGACAACATGAGGGATGAGCTGAAGAAGAGGATGGAGACGGAGAAACAGCATCATTGCACTATTAAGAAGGTAATCATGGCAACCTTATATTGTTTTGTGTGTGTCTGTCTTCATTTGTTTAGTTTTTTGAATAAACTGTCCAACTATTGGAATACAAGGATGAGTTATGTACACAATTCAACCAGAGATGCACTGATTGCAATTTTCTTGATTTGTGTGAGAAGTGCCGATACCGATTTATGCAGATTGCGATTTTTCTTTCAAAGAAAGAAATTGACTTTTCTTCTATGCAAAATTTTATTTTCATAAAAACAAGTGAAAAGACCATTATAAAATAACAACAAATGAACACATTTCAAACAACAGCACAAATAAATGTAATAGAATGATGTGAAATAAACATGGCTTTAAGTTTTGCGGGTGGGTATGCACACATACAGTATATTCAGGTAAGAAATATTACAGAAATGAAGGTAATAAAATGTAAAATAACACTGTATATCCTTTATTGTGAAAATTAAATATAGGTTAAAGCTCACAATTAGTTACAAAAGCTATTCAGTCAAGAGCAAAGACAAACAGACCGCAGCAGGAAGTGTCACTTTAAGAGCAACTGCACAGATCCAATATACTGTTACACAAAGTCGAAACACACAGTTATATTATCGGCTTTTAAGACTTACTGTGTTTAGCCGAAAACTCGCCAAGAAGGGCATTTTGGCATAATTTTGTATGTATTGGACTGTTTAAATGCAGTAACTAAGTCACTCTTGAAACTCACAAGTTGTTTGAGAGGCGGTTGTGGTGCTCCACATAAAATAGATCAGTGTGAGTTGGTGTGAGTGTGAAACCTGCTGGAATTAGTAAAATTATACATAATACAAGCATTATTTTAATGGGACTGAGTGACAGGAGGCGGGTGTGTGTCACTTTCCCGTCGGAGAAAAGAGAGTGAGAAGGCAGCTGGCGTTATTAAACTATTTTCTATTTAAATTGAATTTATTCATGTAATGATGGCAAAGCTAAATTTAAGCATCATCATGATCTAGAAATAATGCTGATTTGGTGCTCAAGCAACATTTATTATTATCAATGTTGAAAACACTTGTTGCTTAATATTTTTGTGTAAATTGTGATACTTTTTTCAGGATTCTTGGATGGAGAGAAAGTTCAAAAGAACAGCTTTGGCACACTTGTAATGTTACATATGTCTTTAATGTCTCTTTAGATCAATTTAATGCACCCGTTGATTTCTTTAAAAATAAATCGACACGTTTAAACTGTAGTGTATATCCATGCACTCACGTTACAATTTCGTTTCCAGCTTTTCCAGATTTTAGGTATGTTGTGCTCAATGGCGTTATATTATCTTCATGATCTGGATGGAAAACCATGACTTTCCCGTTTTCACTGATTAGAGAACACTTGTTTGCTGAAGAGCTTTCATCCGATGCTGGAAAAGCGGGTTTGTTTGAGAGAGACTCCAGGCTAAGAGAGTCTGTATTTCAGTTCAATCTGAAACAGCCCCCTGTCATCGAGGGTAATAACACAAATCAAATAGAGCGGCCTGGAGGGGACAGGTCGAGAAGCCGTAATTAAGTGTTGCAGTAGTGACGTGAAACTATTGTCCGTGTTTTGTTGTCATGGTTTCTCCACATAGGCGCACCAGACAATCGCTTCCTCTGAATGAAGTCGTGCCTGTCTCTTTACTTTTCATTCAATAGCAGCACTGTGAAAACTTAACATGTGGTTGCCAGAAAGGGAAGCATGTATTTGAAACCCTGAATGGAGCCTTTCAGTCACTTATTCCAATATTAATTTGAAAATATTTTCATAAGCAGTCCGGATCTTGACATTTAAAGGAAGATGCTATGTTACGTAGGTACGCTGATGGTCAAAATCTTGTATTTTTGTGGAAACCTTGATTACAAGAAAGGTTTTTGAGCACCAAATCAGCATATTAGAATGATTTTTGAAGGATCATCTTAATGATTTAAAACTTTTGACCACCAGTGTAGCCTATATTTAGTTATATCGCACTCACTGGCTGTGTAAACTTTGACCTGTCTGTCTACTGTCTGTCAGTGCTGCCTCTGTTGTTGTCATGATGAATATGTTTATGGTTTCATGACATTTTAACTGATTGTCTCTCTCGTTTTACCAGTTTGAAAGCCGGGTGGAGGAACTAATGAAGGAACTAAAAGACTCTAGAGACAAACTGGTTCACCAGGATCAGGCTGCTAAGAATGCCATTCAGCAGATGCAGAGGGATATTGCCTATAGGCTTGAACAGGTGAGAGGTCATCGCCATGGAGACAGTCCAAACAAATCCCTTTCTGCATAAGAACCCTCTTAAGTATACAGTTTTCAGTTTGTCTCTAAGCATCTTTAAAATGTAATCATATCAGTCATACAGTGATATCATGTTTGTACAAACTGAAGGAGGGTCGCTGTCCGTTTTGTTAAATTCCATTTGTATTTATCCTCCTTTTATTATCCCACTCAACGGCAGCTAAATGTGATGTCCAGCATTCAGATATTTAGAACTAACGTCATACAAAATTTGCACAAAATATAGAAAGAGGGTTGTGTTTGGTTTGGCAGGACTTGTTCAAACAGCTCCTCTCTCTCATGTAAACTCAGTTAAGTGTGAGGGCATCTCTTTTGCTCTTTCACTGACTGAAACATCAACTATGATAAATAATAGAAGTTATCATAGTTAGTGTATATTTAGTAGTGGTCGACCAGTATTGATTTTTTTATTAGGGCTGTCAAACGATTAATCGCATTCAAAATAAAAGTTTGTGTTTACATAATATATGTGGGTGCACTGTGTTTTGTATATATAAATACACACACATGCATGTATATTTAAGAAAAAAATATTATTTATATATAAAATATTTATATATAATATATATTATATATAAATCTATATACAGTACATACATGAAAATATTTCTTAAATATATACAAGCATGTATGTATGTATGTATGTGTGTGTGTATATATATAATTATACACAGTATACCTACATATATTATGTAAACACAAACTTTTATTTTGAATGCGATTAATTGTGATTAATCTTTTGACAGCCCTATTTTTTATTTTTATTTTTATGGCTGATGCTGATGCCAATATCTTAGAGAGATGGTTAGCAAATGTCTGATTATAAATCTGATATATTCATAGATTGTAAAAACATGCATTACAATTGTACATCATTTTTACTATATTGGAAATAAATAGAATTTTAGAAATAGAAAATTTATCATATAACTTGATAAAAAATAAATCTAATAAAATAAAATGAACATTATTCTTCACAAATATCGAACTGTTAAAATGAATTATGAATAAAAAGGAAGTAAATGGTGTAACCAGTGCACTCATTAATCTGGTAAGTCCATTTACTTTCTTCTACAGCTCTGTCTAATAATTTAACAGAACTGATAAAAAGAGACAAACTAATGGAGGAGGAGAATGGGAGATCTAACGCTCACGCTGACAAAATGAAAGTCCCACATGCTGTCAAAATAGGACACATTGGCCAAACAGAAAAACATATTGGCTGAATCTCACATGATCCATAAACAGAGCATGTTCATGTGTTTACATGTATGTTTTGCTCATCCCAGGCCAATAAGAAATGTGAGGAGGCACGTCAGGAGAAGGAGACAATGGTGATGAAGTATGTTCGAGGTGAAAAGGAAGCGCTGGACCTGCGGAGGGAGAAGGAACAGCTGGAGAAGAAGCTACGGGAGGCCACAACGGAAGTAGACAAGCAGGCCCGACGAGGAAACACGCTGGCCCAGGAAAAAGGACGCCTGCAGCAGCTCTATGATGCCAAGGTCATACATTAAGAAATAGTTTATTTTGATGTTTTATGTGGTGTGTGAATCTACAGTATGCATTGATTATGTACATGTTCTCAGGAGTGTTTGTCTTTGATTACGCTTCTGTAGGAGAATGAGGTGACGAGACTTTCCCGTGAACTGGAGAAAGTCAAGGAAGAAATCAATTCTCACGTCATCAAAGTAAAGTGGGCTCAGAACAAACTGAAGACTGAAACGGATGCTCACAAGGTAAAGCAAAGAACATTGTAAAATAAGGACAAGTAAAAATTGCTCTGAAAGTGATTCCTACGATTCCAGTGTAATTAATTATAATGTAAACTGAATCGATAGTTATTTAATTGTTGATAGTTATGAGTTTTCTATGTATTTTTTTTTCTTTCTTTGGCTTATTTATATTTTATCATATTTTAGCTTGATTTAAATTACCGAAAATTACTTTAGTTTTCATTTTAGTTAACATTAACAACACTCTATTGCTGATTTCACTTTATTGAGATGTCTCTTCAATAACAGGAAACAAAGGACCGGTTAAGAGAAACAACCGCCAAGCTCACTCAAGCAAAAGAAGAGACTGAACAGATTCGCAAAAACTGCCAGGACATGATCCGCACGTACCAGGTAGTGTTTTCTTATGACATGAGCTCAGTTCTGACCACTAGAGGGCACCATATACAAACATTTGCCCTTCATGTAGACTGCAAAAGACTTTTGTGCGTTATCTATAATGAGTTGGAGATGTGCATTTCAAGCAGTGTATTCTGCTATAAATTATTAAAAAATGGTTTCTTTAGTCCTCCGCTCAACATAATTTGTGTGGCTTATCTTCATTTAGGGGGATATAAGCTAATTTGCAATTTCTGTGGCTTGTTACAAACTTCAATCCTCCCTTTCTGACTCCTGCAGGAATCTGAGGAGATTAAGTCAAATGAGTTGGATGCAAAACTACGAGAGACCAAAGGAGAGCTGGAGAAGCAAAAACAAGAGCAGACAGACCATCTAGAGGTGCAGTTTCACTTTATTTACACTCCGATTGCCTTCAGTAGAATTCATTTTAAGAGCACACATCCAGAAAGTTTGATTGATATCAGTATAGTCTTGCCTATAGGAGCTATAATGATATAAATTTCCCAATTCACATTTGAGTAATGTGCTTCACTAGGGCACAAAGGCCCCATCGAGTCTATTTTACAGCTTTTGGGGATGAGTGTTTGTTCATGTTGTTACACCTCATATATCTTTTCTTTGGTTCACTTCTTTTAGCTGTTCTGCCACTGCTTTTCTGAGATATCCCGCTTGGGTCGTATGGCACTTTGCCACCTGCTTTTAAATGCATTTATGAGTAAATGAGCCTCCATTCACCAAGCGTCATTAGTACCCGAGGCCGACAATGAGAGTGTGTGCTCCCTTATCAATGAGTCACCCCTGTGCAAGAAATAGTGCTTGCGTTTGCATTCTCATTAGCATTATTAACAGTGTTGCCTAGCAGGCGTCCTCTGCTGATTGTGATTACAATAATGAACAATGGCTGGATGTTCGAAAGAGGGGTTTTTCATGGTCGTTTTGTTTGATTGGCAGATGCACAAGGCTAAGATTAAGGAGTTGGAGGATCTGAAGAGGACTTTTAAGGAAGGCATGGATGAACTGACCACCCTCCGGACCAAGGTGGAAACTCATTTCTAAAAATAACTCTGAAATGATACTATAAAACTACATTAATCTTATGCTTTGGCACTCTCTCTGGCCCTCAGGTTAAGTGCCTGGAGGATGAACGGCCCCGCTGGGAAGACGAACTCTGCAAATACAGAGAGATCATTAACAGACAGAAGGCTGAGATCCAGAACCAGAGGGAAAAACTCTCTGCCATCACTAGACTAGAGGAGCAGCACCAGAGGTCTGAACACTCATGCCAATAGCCTCCTACCACTGACTATATCATGTGTATTATTTACTCGACTACAAGCTCACCGAGCCTAAACTTTGTATGCACTGCACTGCACCCAATTCCAATTTGCTCTTCAGATCTGTTATTCAGGACTCATTTTTTAGGTCATGAAATTGGATCCATTTGTCAAGGCTAGAGTTGTCACAATACCAGTTATGTTTTACAATTCTTTATACCAGTTTCAATGCAAAGTAAACATAATTTTCTATTCAAACAATCATTATAACAATTTAAAAAATGTAGTATTAATGCAAATTAAATTAACAAATTGTAATCAACGAACACTCTTCACAGCATTTATTAACCTAGACTATTGTTTATTTAGAAATGTTGTATATTTATACTACATATGTGTATATATATATATATATATATATATATATATATATATATATATATATATATATATATATAATTAATTTGGTAATCACTTGCATGTTGAATTTATCATTTAAGATGTATTATGTTAATTTATTATAGTAAATAAAGAATTAAAACCATGTTATAAAGCCTTGTTTAAAAATGAAAAATCATTAATACAATGAAAAACAAAGACAACTATATAACATATTAAGTAGATTACCCTAGTCTTGCCATTTATAATGAAAACTATTAAAAAATATATATTTTTTTTAATTGAAATAAAGCAGAAATGAAATTAAATAAAATAAAAATGTTAGATAAAGACTTAATAAAATGCAAAGATTACAAATGTTGCTCAGGGGACTGATTTTAAAATGACAGGGGTTCTCAACTCCAGTCCTCGCAACCCACTGCTCTGGATATTGTTTGTCTCCCTTATTTAACACACCTGATTCAGATCCTCAGCTCGTTAACGAGCTGAGGATCTGAATCAGGTGTGTTAAATAAGGGAGAATATGGAGAAAAGTGGGTCATGAGGACTGGAGTTGAGAACCCCTGACTTAAACTAAAACTGAAATAAAAATAAATGGAAAAAATAGAAATATAAAAAAATGATCAAGACAAAAGCACACAAAAATACTAAAACATAAATTAAAAAGAAAACTGAAAACATAGAATCCAATATACCATACCAACTCCCTTTCCTCAGCCTTGTTTTTGTTCACGTCTATTAACGAAATGTGTTCTCTCATTAATGTCTATTATAGTCAAGCCAACACTACAGACTTTATTCGTATTTGCAATGAATTGAATTGCATTTGCATCCGACTCCCTGATCCTTAGACTGTTCATTTTGCCATGCTTCTATTGAACATGAAGCATCAGTACTGTGTCCTGACCTTGAGTAATCTCCCAGCAGTTGGTGGACCCTGTTGATGCAGGAACTGCAGGTGGATGTGAATCCACAGTAGCGTGATCACACGGCCCCCTGCAGCACTGACAGAATAATTCATACTTCTCACAGGGCCTGCTCCCGTTTCACTTCTGGTGGGCACGTAAGCGTGTCAGTCAGCTGTATTAACTTATTCTTATTTTGAGGGTATTTTAAAACTCTGATCTGCAGATGAGTTATTTGTATTCCCAAGAATAATATACTTTGTCTTTAGTACATTAATTTATTTTAGACCCTTCAGTCGGGTACTTTTATAGCCTATGCAGTTTTGAATGCTGGTACACCTTTATGCCTAAACTATTCAAGGGTGGAAAACGCTTAAATAGCACGATCTGTAAACGTGTTGGTCCTCGTGTCTGATGTGTGCGTGTCTTTCTCAGGGATGATCAGGAAATTGCATCCTTGCGGGAGGAGGTGGAGAATCTGAACTCTCAGATAACTGACCTGCAGAGGGACATTGAAGGGAGCAGGACGAGAGAGGCAGAGCTACTGGGCTTCACTGAGAAACTGACCAGTAAAAATGCTCAGCTCCAGTCTGAGAACAACAGCTTACAGGCCCAGCTGGACAGATTGAACAATAGCTCCAGAGAGCTGCACAGCAAACTAGAGGAGACGGAGAGATCCCTCTCTGAAATGGTAAGACGATTGCATGTATATCAGTGTAGGGAGATTTTTTTTTAGAAACCGTATAATGCCAAATAACAAGCTACCTGTTATTAAAAGAAGTTAAATGACCATAAAGTCACCCTAAAAAGGCACTACTTTTAATAATCTTTTTTTTTTATTCACAAATATTTTCACAAAATCTATTTTTTTTGGTTCACAAACTTTAAGGATCTTAAAGGTGCAGTAAGCGATTTCTGAGAAATCAAGATATGGTATTGTAATATTAGCTATAGTAACAGGACTATTTGGTGTCATTTTTTTTGTCTGGAGCTAGTGTGCTGCTGGCTACCATATCTTGTATATATTGTGTAATGTGTTAATTTTTTTGTTCGTCATTGCCGTTCTTTCGCCATCTTCACTTTATTTTTTGTGAAGTATTATTTTACTTTAGCGATGATAAAGAGACATCCACTCTTGTATTGCGTGTTTGCGTTTTTGGGGGAAGAGCAGTGAAGGGAGGGGTGTTTTTTTATGGTTGATTTCAAATTTCAACAGTGTTTCTTAGAAATTGGTTACTGCACCTTTAATTGGGGTACAGCACAAGCATTGAGCATAAAACTTGAACACAATTTTAAACTAAATGCAATATATTATAAAAATGCAAATTTTTGCATCTGAAGTGAAAAAAAAAATCTAAACAACAAAATTTAATTGAATACTTATTACTGTAGCTACACAAAAGGTGCTGTAAAAGGCTCCACAGGAACACTACTGAGTGATGAGACTAATTAAATGATAATGATCTCGTATATTAAAATGAACCATTCCAATAAAACAAATCAGATTTCAATCAGCTGCTTTCTTGTTGGAATAAATAGCTTGTTTGTTTGTTACTGGAAAACCTACACTATTATTGATAATAGCCAGGATATTGTCACATAACTGCTACTTTTGGTTAGTTACATCCCAACACTGTGAACTAGTTTGATATCAAACATGGTATGGCCAGTTTAATATTAGCAACTCCTTAAAAGACACATACACAACTTTTAATCATTTAGACTTTGAGGCATTATTCAGTTTGTCTGTTTTTTTAGACTGAAAGGTTGAAGAAAGAGGCGCAACAGAGACAGGAGGAAGTTTTGGCGTTGCAGACGGAGAGAACGTCACTGCAGACGGAGACATCGCAACTAAAGACTCGCGTGGAGGAGTTACGAGACGAACTGGTCACTCAGAAGAGAAAACAGACGGCCAACATCAAAGACCTCACCAAGCAGCTCACGCAGGGTTAGCAGCTCAATTAATGAATGTCCTTTTTTTTATTTTTCATTTACATACAGGTGAAACCCGAAAAATTTGAATATGGTCATTTCAGTAATTCAACTCAATACATGTCAAGTGAGATATTTCAAGTCTTTATTTGTTATAATTTTGATGATTATGGCTTACAGTTGAAAACCCCAAATTCAAAATTAGAATATTGTGAAAAGATTTTTATATCTGTAAGCCATGATCATCAAAATTCATCTGCTTGCATGAAGTATGTATCATCAATAAGGTGTAAACTGAATTTTCTCAGGTTAGCACAAACCTGATAAAAATAACTGTCGGGCAATGGTGGAAAGCCTTGGTTTGCCATCTAAGTGGGGATCCTATAAGGATGTGACATCACATGAAAACTAACGACATAAAGCATCAAATTTTTAACGCTTGCCACCAAAATAATCAAATATCTTTATTGTACAAAAATCACCTTAAATAATTATAAAAAAAAACTAATTTGTTAATATCAGAATGAACTTCATAAATACAGTATAATGAATGCATGATCATTTAACACATAAATGTGTTGTTAAAAGTTCATATTTAATGTATTCTTGGTCTGTTGCATAGTTTTGTTTATGTTTTTTGAGGATGAGGACATGTCACACAACAGGTCCAAGCTGGCATCTTCTTAATTTGGCTCGCTTGTACCAAGCAACTCCTGCCAAAATACCATAGAATTGGACACATGGCCTTTGACGTCAATATGAGAAGCATTCCCCTTCCTTTAAAAAGCTTATTTATTTTTTCTATCCTTGATATGCACAATTGTAAGTTTAGTTTTCCTCAGCATTGTTTTTTTTCCCTTGCGGTTTATCCTATCAGAACAACCCCACAATGCATATTTGGCCCCCTGGTTAAGAACCACTGATGCCAATGTTTTTAATACATAATGAAAGAGAAAAAAGTAACAAATCATAACACAATTCTGAAAAGAGGCTATATCGTTCCACTCTCATATTGTTTTTCTCCTCTGTGTGTAGATGTCTTAACTAGAATTCGATGTGTTATTTTAATAGGCTCTCAGTGAGTTACTTCTCCATGCTCCCAGGAGCCCACAGGCACTGTTAGTAATTATCAAGGCATATTGACGCTCTCGGTGGGGCAGACTGACGTTCATTGCAGACAGATTGAGTTTATGTATCTGTGCCTGCCTGTAGCCGCAGGAAAGCCTAGGTTAGGGCACAAGTCTGTTTCATAGCATCTCTTCTTTGAGAGGAGAGACGAGGAGGGGAGGGCAAGTGAGAAGAACGTGCACCTTGGGACTCTCTTTTAGTGTCGGAGGAGGCTTACAGTATGTGATGGTATTTTTAAACAAATCTATTTTTTCCTTCTCCCAATTGGGTCCCCGTGATCTTCAAAAACTTTCTCAAGGTCTGCATTTTAAAAATGAAACTTAATCCTACATATTTGATGCACGCTACAGATGTGCCCAGCGGGTGGGAGTTTTATGGTTAGTCATAACCCCCCTCAGCAGGTGCAGCACAAGCACTCCGTCATCGGCTCATTACTGATACTGAGGTGTCAGTCTCGGCCAGGAGTGTGTGTTCACTGTAAGAGAATGAGAGAACTCATTGTGTGTTTGTGCCTTTGTGTAGCTCGTAAGAAGCTGGATCAGGTGGAGAATGGAGGATGTGATCGAGAGGGCAGCAGTATGGGCAGCCGCTCCAGTTCCTCAGGTACATCCATTTAACACTTCATTAGAGATGTTGAGAGTGACACACACTGTCATTTTAACCTCTTCTTTCCCTAAATCCCCTAATTTGGTAACACTTTACTTGTGGCCAATATATAATGCATTATAAAAGTATTCATAATGCCTTGTTCACCCTCTTGCTTATAGGGCTCTTTCTTAATCACAATAGCCTTTATCCACTTAAATAGTTGTAGGCTGAGTAGGGCTGCCCGCTAATCGTTTTCTAAATGTTAGTCGACTGGAAGAGGCTTAGTTGACCAAAATTTGGTTAGTCGCAGAAAAAAAAGGAAGTGGCGAAGTCACTCAGTCCTTGAGGGACAGATTGTTAACACCAGATCCTTGTGGTAATTACAGTATGTGGTGCAGGAAATCGAAGCGTTCGCCTATCATCCATCCATCCAAATATGGCTTATCATTTAAAACATGTAAGTAGCAACTTTATATGGCTGCTCGCTCTTAAGTTAACCTAGATAAATCCAAGTGTTTGTGCAGAGTGTGGAAGGAAGCTGCGCTTTACTGGAATAGCGTGCCTTACTGTACGACATGGAGGCACTTGGAGGTTAATTTGCATTTTTCCCTGACACAACAGTGTAACAACTTAAAGGGATACTCCACCCAAAAATGAAAATTCTGTCATCATTTACTCACCCTCAAGTTGTTGCAAACCTGTTTGAGTTTCTTTCATCTGCTGAACACAAAGGAAGGTATTTTGAAGAACGATTGGCACCATTGACCTTTATTATAGTTAGTAGAATGTCTAAAGTGGACTATCGAAATAAAATATTACCTAAATATGTCATTATGAAGGTTCATATCCACCTTTTTCTGAACGTAAAAGTCTCGCCTGACTTGTAATGGAATGATGCTGTAAAATTAGCGTACTTTGAATATGTAATGTTAAACCTATGAAGAGAGTTTAAAAAGCACATGGGTCCACTGTGCCATCACTTTACAGCAATGGCTATCTTTAGTCTCAGCGCCTCACTCAACAAAGTTTAATGAGTGCGTAGATGACACGAAACTGTCCGATATTAGCTGATGCCTGCACTGAAAACGTGCATCCTACATGTTCCTACTGAAGTTTGTGGGATTTTGTCATCAAAATTAATAGAGCACACGTATACCCTCTTTGGGTAGTATTTTAACTTAAGTGCCGCAAGCCTTTGCTCATTTTCTCTTGACATTTACCTGTTTACAGACATTCTTTTCAGTTTCGCTGGTGCTCAAAACACATACTTTCCAAGAATTTCTTCAGTTTATCGCTGTTATATAGCAGGCAACAACGGCACAGCTTAACCCTACGCACATTTTTTATTTTTTAGTAATGTTCAAAAAGTTTCTGTTTAGTTAATTCAGACGCTCTCTTTACCCCGTTTTGACAATGTGTTTCTATGGAGACCGGAACAGGACACCATCTAAACGGAAGTTGGAATTCCTCATGGCAGCACTCATCGTTTACTCAGGAAAAAGGTGGATATTAAAATAGAAAAGTTGTTATTACTGTATTTATGTAGCTTTGGTGAGCGTAACAAAAACAAAAAATGTATGTGTGTTTGTGTAATTTTTCTGATTCAGTACAGATTAGGTCACATCAACCTCATTTTACGAAAGAGAAACCAGAAAGTAAAATAACAGTACAGTAACACACTAACACTGGATAAGTGAAGATTTATTCAATCTTTTCTGAATAAATCATGTAAATGCTTCAACACAAAACTGAGCTTCACATTTCTTCTTTTAAACCCTCTGGAATGCTGACCTGGTTTACTTTCCTGTAAGTGTGTTACTGTAACCTGCGATTTTAAAAAGGAATGTGTCAAAATGAATTTGAGGTGATCGACATTACCAGCAGCATTTGCAGATAAAGCTTAACTTGTTTTGAACCCAGAGTATTCCTCTAATCTTAGTACTAAGTTTCCTTCCTGAGTTGTTTATCGTGTGACAATGGTTTGAATCTCTCACTTTCAGGCTCTCTAAACGCACGGGGTAGCAGTATGGATGATCGCTCTCCGGAGAATCAGTCCGGTTCATCTGTGGTAGTGGTGGACAGCTTCCCTGAAGTGGACAAAGCTGTGCTGGTGGAGCGTATCGTGCGGCTGCAGAAAGCACATGCTCGCAAGAATGAAAAGATTGAATTCATGGAGGACCACATCAAACAACTGGTGGAGGAGATCAGGAAAAAGACAAAGTGAGTGAAAGTGAAAAAGACAGAATGGAAGATGAAAGACAATGGAGAAAAATCTTATTTTTTGACCATTACAAATGAGCCTGGAGCTCTCTAGTTTATATTGACATTAGTTTATACAAAGTTGTCAGGAAGGACACTAAAGAGAAGCCATGAGAAAAATAATAATGTAGAAGAATACAATGGCTCCAAATAAAAAACATTTGGACACTTCAGCCACAATGAAAAATGTATGAACGTCTGATAAAATATCAAAACCATACGGTATATTTATTTTAAATGATCTGCACAAATTTGTCCTCACCAAATTGACTGAAATGGCCAAACGTCTGCTCTAATTAACAGGTTTGGCTATGTTGTGTGTTAAATATCTAACACTGTGATATTCAGGCAGTTTTAAGTGTCCAAATATTTTTGATGCCACTGTAGAATAGCTCCGAGCTTTTGGTGTAGATAAATTTCACTGCCGCCCTTCCTTTCCATCTGGTCAGATTTGGCTGGTCATTGTCCCTCTTTTGCATCCTCTCTTTCTCTTGTTTTTCTGCCTATTTTTTTCCCCTTGTGTTTATTTGTCTTTGGCTTCCTGACCTAGGCTTGTGTCTTGTATCTGTCTTCCATTGCAAAAGGGGATCTGGCATACATTCACTTTTTTTCTTTCTCACACACACACACTGAGCAAACCAGAGAGACAGAGAGGTCTTGGCAGTGATATTTATAGCTGTCAGTTCTTGCGGGAACGATGCGTCACCAAAGTTGCTAATGATGCCTGATACATATTCATATGCACCCCTATACATGAGGAATCAGGTCGCCGGTGCACATTTCCACCACAGAACAAAAAAAAATCTTTTTGCAAAACAAAGTGAATGCGGTCAGAGAACGAGAATGCCTTGTTTTCGTGATCAGACTTTGAATGAGATAAATAATTCAGCATGCCGCAGAAGGATGCAAGTTGGGCTGCCGCCACCACCCTGGACCCAAATGCCATCTATGTCCATTTCCCATCACTTTTGAATAATGATAGGCCTTTAGTCAATCCACCTGCACTAACCCACATTCATTAGTTCTAATCAAAGACGCATCCCATTGAGGTCAGGCTTAATTTAGCCTCCTTAGCTGATCTTTAGCCATTACGTGCAGCTGAGCTTCCTCCACAAGTCCAAGTTTGCCAAGCGGTGGAATGTTTCCCAGTGTTCATCGACTGTTGCCGTTCGAGTGATTCTTTGACATACGGGAAGGTTAGATCGGGCCGTTTTATCATTCAAGGCTCAGTGGAAATTGATGATATCATAAAACCGCAATTGATTTAATAACGTCTCCTTGGTTTTACAGCTTGACTACACCTAGATGACCTATTACCATATTTATCTAAGGGGTTAAACCTAAGTATTCTCATTGTGCCACTTGTCAAGGACGGTTTGCATAAATTATTACTATATTTAGTAGTGCTTGCTACATTTCAACAAACCTCTCACCTTAAAGGAATAGTTCACTTCAAAATGAAAATGATGTCATGATTTACTCACCCTCAAGTTGTTTCAAATCTGTATGAATTTCTTTCTTCTGCTGAGCACAAAAGAAGATATTTTGTAGAATGTCAGTAACCAGACAGTTGATGTACCCTATTTACTTCCATAGTATGGAATAAAAAATACTATGGAAGTCAATGGGGTCCATCGACTGTTTGCTTACTGACATTCTTTAAAGGGATACTCCACTTTTTTTGGAAATAGGCTCATTTTACAACTCCCCCAGAGTTAAAGAGTTGGGTTTTACCGTTTTCAAATGTATTCAGATGATTTTCTGATTAGAAGAATATCATCAGTAACCAGACAGTTTCTGGTCTCATTGACTACCATTGTAGGAAAAAAAAATATACTATGGAAGTCAATGAGACCAGAAACTGTCTGGTTACTGATGTTCTTCTAAATATCAGAAAATCGACTGAATGGATTAGAAAACGGTAAAACCCAACTGTTTAACTCTGGGACAGTGGTAAAATGGGCCTATTTACAAAAAAAAGTGGAGTATCCCTTTAAGAAAAGAAATAAATTCATACAGGTTTGAAATAACTTGAGGGTAAGTAAATCATGTCAGATTTTTCTATTTCTTTACTATTTCTTTAAGGATTAAATTTTAGCATGAACAAATCATATGGCTTGGTGTGGAGAGGTTTGCTATTACTTTTTTAGATATTTGTCCAGCGGATGATGAAACTTGTGCGAAAAAATGATTGCATGTTCAGACTCTGAACCCCTCGGTTTGACGTTGCCTCCCTGGGGACTCCAGCAGTGTCAAAGGACCAGAATATCATTGGGACATTGAAAAACATGGCAATATTGTCAGGTGAACACCAGCATTGTTGTGGTGAGTTTTGCACAGGCAAATTTAATAATGCAGTTCAAGATTTTAATGTATGAAATGCAATCTGACTGGAAAGGCTGGTGAGTGATTTGGGTATTTTTGACCCATTTATCTTGATTGAAACGGGAATATGCTGTCTAGATTTATCTTTGATTTGATATGATCATTGATACGAGCTCTCATCTTTTGTCATGGTTCAGTTGTAGTGCTAGAAATTCACAATCCTCATAAAATAAACATTAAGATTCACATTTCGTCTTTTGATTCCTCGAATGAAGACGAACAGACTGCCAAAGCCTGACTCTCTTTATTTCGTCCTATGGCTCGTGTCTGTTTTTCTATACTCTTCTGATGTTCCTGCTGCCTATCTTTTGCTCTTTCAGCCTCTAGGCAATGAGAATGAGGCCATGCTACTGCGCTTTAGCTAAAACTGTCATCTGTTTCCAACAAATTGGTCTGCGAATCAAAATTCAGAATGGTCTCAGAGCTGTGGTACAGATGTTGTCCAGCCTGGGTCCAATTCTTTTCCAATTCTCCCATCCAATTCTTTCTCTCTTTTCTTCAAGTTTACTGTCAGTTCTCCACTGTTCTGTATTATAACAGTCAGAATGGCAGTAAAGTGGATTACTTTGCTACCGAACTGTGTTAGGATTGCCACTAGAAAAAAGGTTATAATGAATTGCAATTACATGTGTCTGTATGTGCATTCAAAATGTTAAGCCAAGGGCAGCTTTTTAATTTCCTTTTATTTCGTTTTGTTAAATACTAACCTTATGGAGTTGCATATTAGTGAGAGGTAAGTTGTTCGTTTTTATTTGTTCTTTCTGTGGTGTGTGCGTCTATGTGTACGGCTACGTATAGTATCTGTTTTTTTTGTTTGATTTTGTAGAATCAGCACATCACAGACACTTTTTTTTTCAAAGCATTTCCCCTAGTTTCTTTCCTCTCACTCTGGTAATTAAATGCTTTGTAATATTTTATCAGGGTAGAAAAAAAATCCCTGTTTTAAAAGTTGGTTTGGTATAAATGCCCTAGTTTGTTCATTTAAGATTCAGACAGTGAAATGAAAGTGAATTGATCAATTCAGAAAGCTCTATTATAGTTTTTTTTACCTTTAGTCTTACTTTTAGAGACCTTTAGTCTTACATCCTCTAATGTCTTTGTCTCGAGTGATGCTCTGAAGAAACCATTAGAATCGAATTCTGCCTTTATTCGGGCTGTGTGCGTCACTGCAGAGAAAATAGTTTTAAATAGTGGTCGTAATGGAAGAACTCTCTTGCAAAGACTAAATGTACATCACTACATCATCCTTTAAAGAAAACTACAGGGGTTTTTTTCCTTCTCCATTTTTTATTTAACAAAAAAGTTGTGAGGGAAATTGGAATTACTTATGATTTCCATCTGCCTGCTACTGTGATTTAAAATTGAAGCAATTAAAACTGAAGTGTAATTTATTCCTTTGATCAAAGCTGAATTTTCAGCATCATTACTCCAGTCTTCAGTGTCACATGATACTACGGAAATTATTATAATATGATGCTCAAGAAACATTTATGATTATTATCAATGTTAAACTGTTTTATAGAATAGAAAGTTTGGGGTCAGTAAGAATTTTGATTTTATTTTTGGGGGAAATAAAAGAAATCAACACTTTTATTCATCAAGGATGAGTTAAATTGATCAAAAGTTACAGTAAAGACATTCATAATGTTAGAAAAGATCCTATTTTAAATAAATGCTTTTATTTTCTATATATATATATATATATACATACACACTCACACAAACACACAGTATATTGGCATATAATAATCCCAATTCCAAATTTGGTGAAACGCTATAATTTCTTTTTTGTACTGTGGTGTAGTTTTATGTTTTATCTTTATCTCTCTGAACCTTGTTTTCATTCAGGTAACATTACATGGTCTACCCTCGCTAAGTTTTTTTTTTTTTTTTTTTTTTTTTTTTTTTACACAAGGGCATACTGCTATTGCCATTTTAATTTAATTAATTGAGAACCAATCTTTTTTACACTTTATTTCATGAAATGCCATAAGCCAGAAAGCCTTTAAGCCTGACATCAAAATCAAGAAGCTTGTCCTTTATGTACTCTTAGTAGATGAACACTAAAATCATTTACTAATTAAAACCGGCTTATGGATTTTTTTCCCCCCAAAGAAGTACTCCTGCAAAAGTGAAAATGACATGAAAAGCTATTTTAAGGAAATGAGTGTCACATTAAATAAATCTTATGAGACAGTCCGGCTGAGATTTAGCTGTGCAAAGTCTTCTAATCTGTTATTTGTGAAACGCATATATCATCCAGAGTGAACGAGAGAGAGACACTGATGTAGATATGGGTAATGGGGTCTTTTCCTCCTCTGTCCTCAGGTTTTTCACCTTTTACTTTCTCACTGAGGCTTATTGACACTTAAAATTGCTGTGAAAAACGTTGTGTTTCCTGCAGGATTATCCAAAGTTACGTGCTCCGAGAAGAGACTGGAGCTCTGTCTTCAGAAGCCTCAGACTTAAACAAAGCTCACTTGATCCGGAGGGGTGGCATCATGGCATCGCTGTACACCTCCCACCCCGCCGACAGCGGCCTCACTCTCGACCTCTCGCTGGAAATCAACCGCAAACTCCAGGCTGTGTTGGAGGACACCCTGCTCAAAAACATCACACTGAAGGTATGAGCCACCATCCACAGCAGTGACAGACACCCAAGCCCATTAAAGACCCCATGAAGTTTTGTGGATTGTCTGTTAAGGCCAATGGGCTTTATGCACAGCTGCACTACTTCCTGAACTTCAGCCAGCTCCTTGTTTCCTGTCTGCCATTATTGGCCAAATTGATTAATTCAGGTGTGTCTGACCTCAGTAGTCACGGCAACAATAATCAAACACACCTGAATTAATCAATTTGGCCAATAATGGCAGACAGGAAACAAGGAGCAGGCTTAAATTCAGGAAGTAGTGCAGCTGTGCATAAAGCCCATTCACACTGCACCAATGGCCACCAACCAATCATCAGATTACAGAATGTCACTTCTCAGACTTTCCACTACCTGGCAAATGTTGATTGAGCATTGAACTCTGAAAACAAGTGGCAACCAACATCAACACTGACAGAGGTAAACCACTGACATTGACAAATACGACATACAGCCACCAACCTACAGTCACCAATATTGTACATCAACACCTATAAGAGACAACTGCACCCATCATTAGGCTGCGCCAGTAAATTTGACAACCGCACCAACAGTAGCCTGGCGGTGGTACACCAAAACACATTTTGTGAAGAAAAAATTACACTTTGTGTCAGTTGCTTTGGAACATCCGAAGAAAACGTGAAGATATTAAAAAGAGATGGTCTCTTTCCTGCTCGTGCCCCACATCCCTCTCAAAGTGCAGAGCGGTTGGCTATATATGACACATCTTGTGGTTAAATAGAAGAACTGCCACAATCACAACTGCTTTGAAACGATCTGTATAATATAAATAAATGTGAAATAACTACTCATCAAGCCATTTCATGGGGTCTCCATTTGTTTTAAACTCAACTTTTTACAGATTGCATTTGTTTTTGCAATTGCAATAGTGTGACCATATATAGCCAAACTAGGTGTTGGTATGTTAATGTTAGTGTTGAGTTCCACAATGACATCCGCTGATGTAATTACTATTTTTAAACTAAGCTTCTGTGTAACTGGATTCCTGGTGATGGCTATCAGAAGAAAAGCAAATTTGGTGGTGATGGATAACCGTTGAGTAAGTGGGCAAATTTCCATGCTCACATTGACCAGTTCTTGGTTCTAGAGCCACATCCAGGTTACAGCAGGGCCAGCAGCTGTTCTCTATGAGGAAGCACATCAGCTGGGAGATCAGAGAAATTAATCAAGTATGTTATGAGGACAGGGCACAAGGGGAACGCAGAGCTCCATTCAAGGCACAATGGCAGGATTACGGTCTTATCGTGAGATGAGCAGGAAATCAGACGGTTTCAAAGCAAAACAGCCTGGAATTGCCTGGTTATCCAAGCTTACAGGCTTTTTGCTCTGCTTGCATATGAATAAACTGAATGGCAATGTAAATAATAGCAGTAGTCCTCACAGCTCTCTGATTTGTTTCTCTCCCTACAGGAAAATCTCCAGACGCTGGGTTCGGAGATCGAACGACTAATCAAGCAGCAAAGGGTGCCGGATGATACAGCCGGAAGGAAGTGAAGTCAGCTGAAGAGAAGGCTGTTACAGTAAACAGCACTCACTGTTCAACTGAGCCCGACACAAAACGCTTGAGGACAAAACCGTTCTCATTTCATCAGACAAGATCAGTCTGAAACATACACTGGAAACACAGTTTGCGGTGAGGACTGAACTGCGCCAGAGATACTCGTGTGACAAATGAATGAAAAGCACAGGGGCTACCAAGAGTCTGTGCTCACTTTTCTCCTTCACATCGTGCCCAACATCCAACGTTCCTCTCTTCACCGTCCTCTGTGATGTAGCCGCCTCACCTGTGCCTTGATGTGTCAAGTTCATCTGGTTCAGAGCAGAATTGCAGTACTATATCCAACGACCTGATGTGTGAAGTTGGGTAGATGAGTGAATATTCTAATAAATGTGACCCCACGCTCTTTTTTGAAGAACAAAATGCGCCGGACTAATGGAGACCTGCGGATTGTGCAGCTCTTTAGAGGCTTTCAGAGGCTTTTCCTCTATTCACGACGTCGCAGGTTAATGGCTACTCCTCCTCGCTCTCATTTCCCCCTCATGCAAACGTGCCAATTAATGAATGTATTATGTAATGAAAAGGACCCTTGTATGTAATACCCAAGAGAGTGGGCAACATTCCCCGTTCGCGCTGCTGCTAGGTTACCGTTACACCCGGATAGCGTTATCTCTCATAAAGCACTTAGGCGAGAAGGCCCATGCCAAAAAGTACAGTTCTTGCTCTGTCTCATTATGAAGTTAAAAACATTATTCAGAATGATTAACTTCATCTTAGAAAGGTTGATCCATCTTGGGCTAGTCTTAAGGGAGCTTGCATTTTTATTATCAGTTTGTTTTATCTGGATTAAGTTGTAATTAAATATTGTTTTTTTTCTTCCCATCTTCCCCCCTTCTACCTCGGCTTGTATGTTTTTTTGTAGTAACAAGCTTGTAACTGTTTTTTTTTTCTTCTTCTTCTTTTCTTTGTATGACGTTGCAAAGCTACTTTTGAGAGAGTAACATCCCCATGAAATGGAGACATTGTAAATATTCAGGGCAAAAGTGCAATTTTAACCCCCCTTTTTGTTTGTTCGACTGAGCCGTAATCGCCCTGGCCAGCGTCCCATCTAAGACTCCTACAAAATATCCTGTTAACATCCAAGTCCGTGGTGATGTAACCATATGGCACGCAATATCATGCAGAGCTGAATCCATTCCTACCCATGAATTGCGACTGCTTGAGGCTTCGCTTTTCTGATTTCGACTCCGTCCCTTCTTTCAGGGGTGCATGATGAGGAATTGCACCATCCGATGCAGCTGATGGATTTTTCACTTTCTCCTGTAGAGCTTGTAAAAGACAGACATGCATTGATTGGCAGATCTCAGCCAGTTTACCAACCATTTTAGTGCCATTCTCACTGGGTTTTCTCCCGCTTGAGTCACTATTGAAAGTAAAATCATGCCATACACTGTGATAAAGGGTTTATAATAACACGGCTCACTGCGATGTAAACTTGTCAAGGTCATATCAGCTGTTCCAACTTGAGAGCCTGTATTGTAGCTTTCAGTTCTCCCAAATCCTAAACACATTGCACACATTCCGGAAAAACGCAGGATGAAGGAAATTATGCAATGCTAGCAGAAAAATAAGCAGTTACACACAGCCCTTAATGGCGAAATGAAGACTCACTAATCTGTTGATGATTTGTCTGTGTACTTTGCATTCATAATTTATTTAATGTCTCAAAATCGAAGAAAGATCTCTTGAAGTATGTATGTTTGTGAATGGTGAATTGAATTGGAAAAGGAAAAAAAATATGTGTTTATTCTGTGGTCTGTAACCTGTGCTCTGCTTGATTGTATAGTGAGTGAAACTGTGATTATAAACTTGTAGATATATTGTACAATGGTCCAATGTTTTTAAACTTCTGGAGTCTTCTGTATATATGGCGTTTAAAGGGGATTAAAATGAAAAAATTATAATCAAGTCTGATTCAGTTCGCCTAAAGGATTATTAGGAACATCTGTTCAATTTCTCATTAATGCAATAATCTAATCAACCAATCACATGGCAGGTGCTTCATTGTATTTAAGGGTGTGGTCCTGGTCAAGACAATCTCCTGAACTCCAAACTGAATGTCGGAATGGGAAAGAAAGGTGATTTAAGCAATTTTGAGCGTGTGTGGGCGAAAATGCCTTGTTGATGCTAGAGGTCAGTGGAGAATGGGCCGACTGATTCAAGCTGATAGAAGAGCAACTTTGACTGAAATAACCACTCGTTACAACCGAGGTATGCAGCAAAGCATTTGTGAAGCCACAACGCACACAACCTTGAGGCGGATGGGCTACCACAGCAGAAGACCCCACCGGGTACCACTCATCTCCACTACAAATAGGAAAAAGAGGCTACGATTTGCAAGAGCTCACCAAAATTGGACTGTTGAAGACTGGAAAAATGTTGCCTGGTCTGATGGGTCTTGATTTCTGTTGAGACATTCAGATGGTAGAGTCAGAATTTGGCGTAAACAGAATGAGAACATGGATCCATCATGCCTTGTTACCACTGTGCAGGGTGGTGGTGGTGTAATGGTGTGGAGGATGTTTTCTTGGCACATTTTAGGCCCCTTAGTGCCAATTGGTCATCGTTTAAATGCCACGGCCTACCCGAGCATTGTTTCTGACCATGTCCATCCCTTTATGGCCACCATGTACCCATCCTCTGATGACTTCCAGCAGGCACCATGTCATAAAGCTCGAATCATTTCAAATTGGTTTCTTGAACATGACAATGAGTTCACTGAAATGGCCCCCACAGTCACCAGATCTCAACCTGATATAGCATCTCTGGGATGGGGTCGAACCGGAGCGAAAGGGAGTCAAACACAGTATTAGTATGGTGTTCCTAATAATCCTTCAGGTGAGAGTATACACACACACATAAACATATTTTTATATAAATTATATTATTTATAGTTTTTTATTTAGACAAAATGTCCTAAAAGTTATGTTCTTTGTTTGTGCTTATCAACTTTGAAAAATCTGGGAGTTTTTTTTCCCTCTCCTCCCTATAATAAGCCTATTTATTTTTGCCACCATAACTATTCAAGATTAAATGGTTAGTTGCGTTTTATTACTCCATTTAATCTTGCATTTTCCCTGCGGTCTGCAGCCCTATCAGACTTTCTGCCCCTTTTTACTGACTTACAAGGTGACTTATGGGTCACTGGTCACTCATTTGGTGTGTGAGAGAGCACAAAAAACCACGTGTCCCCCCTGTATTGCTTTAAGTAACATTATGTGACCGTATGAGGTGATGTCCAAAACCAGAAGTTTCTGTGTATGGATACTCTTCCCCACAAAACACACAGACATATCAACAACACAGTGCTGATATTGAGCAGGTCAACATAAAGGAAAGCTCTCAGAATTGTATTACACGTAATGATAACAATATATAAACTACTTATTCAAATGCACTTTGCATCCCCCGCAAGAAACTGATATTTTTAGGCAAACTGTCACAGGACATTCAGTACTGAAACACACTTATGAAAAGTAATTTAGGTGGTGCATTTCCTGTTAGCTTCGGCCTGCACTAATTATAGACATATTTACAGAAATGGCTGAATGTGTTTATCAAACAAGCTCTGTGAAATATGAAATGCACAAAGGCTTTTGCAATCTGAAAAACCATCCTACATGTTTTCTACAACTTTCAAAACCGTTAAAACACATGTCTTTCCTTTAAAAAAAATGGACACTTGCTTGATTTAAATTCATCTCACCTGTGTGGCATTTCAGAGTCTGCTGAATGTGACGAGCTGGCAGGTTGAAACATCCTGTACATGGCAAAGAGCCACTGCGTGAACTCCGCTCAGCACTTATTTTTAGCACTTCAAGATAACGTGCTCCGACACTCATATCAACCTTGTAGACCTCCAGAGAATTCATAAGCCTCGGTCGATGCTTTTGACTAACTGGGAGGTCTTGTCGTGAGTAAATGGAGGAATGTGAGATTGTCTGGCCACATGTATTGCAAAATATCTCTATACGTAAATATAATTAGATTAAAATTCTAGTACTGAATAAACTAGTAAAAAAAAGATCTTTATCTTTTTGAAGTTAAAAAGCTCAACACAGGAAAGGAAAATAGTAGGCTACTTCTCCAACATCATGTTTCACAATGACCAATTCAGAGGAATTGTTCATTTTTTCCACATGCAAAATTGTCCATTCAAAATCTATTTGACATGCATATATTCCATAAATACCTATGACATTGAATGCTTGTAATGTCTGCTATTTTCTGCCATTGTAATGAAATTTGAATCACAATGTTACTAATCAAGTTTGGAATACAGTATGGAGTTTGCCCAGCACAATCACCATTTTTGAACATGGATGAACATCTAAATCCACAAAGAGCAACATCATTTTATTTTTGTTGAAATATTACGTGGAAACTGAAAGTTCTGTGTCTTGACGTGGACGAAGGAAGATGTACCCTATTAGAATGTGTAAAAATGAACAAAGTAACTAGAAATTATCAGTTTACAACACATTTAAAATATTCGACATAAATAAATGCGCTGTATAAATACATTCATTTACATCCAGTATTGACTTTTCCTAGTATTTTTTTGTCCTATAATGTTCAAATAAATACATTAATTTACATTCAGTATGAGCTTTTTCTAGTAATTTTGTTTTCCTACTGTTGAAATCTGTATCTAAAAAGCTCAGTGTGATATGCAAGAGCATTCAGAACTGACATTCTTGTATTTTATTGAAAGCAGTCAGTCAACAAAAAAGTAGGACAAAAATTAACAAATATTTCCATTGTGAAAAAACAACATGCATCAACATATTTTGACAAGTGTGGTTCACTCGATGACAAAAACATTTTTTATTTTGGTGGAATTTGCCAATTTACTGACGTAATATGTTTTGAAGCATGAATTCAATGTTTTGGGTGAGCAGATATGCAACAGAGTTCTGATGTTCCAGCAAAGTTGTGACAATAGAACTTTAGAGAAATGTTAAGAAGACTGTTTCGAAAAATGTGCCTAAGCGATCAAGAAAAACTGTAATTTAAACATATTAACGTTTAACAAAAAAGACTCCTGAAATAATATTTTAATGAGTAAACTACCATTGTCATATAATTGTTGTTATTAGCTTTAATTATTTTTGTTGTTCTAACCCAATCTCACGGCAATTTGTATGAATTTTGAGCCCGTTCTCATCCCAAGGCGTCATATACTGATGCTTTTGCAAAGTGTAGACATCCAACGCACATGGCACCCTTTGGCGTCAAATGAGATGCAGATATGGGGCAGAAGGTGCCTCCTTACCCTACCCCACACCTAAACCATAACCGCATAATCTCATTTGACGCTGAAGGGTGGCATGTGCGTTGGATGTCTACGCTTTGGCAAAAGTGTCGTATATTACGCCTTGAGATGAGAATGTGTTGGAATTTTACAAGGTGGCAAATTCGTAACAATTCATACGACCTCACTTGTACGATTTTTGCTAAATCATACCTATTTTAAGAGTTGGCCAATTCATATGAATTCGTACGAATGATCTACCCCTGACCTACCCTTAAACCTACCCATCACGTGGGTTTAGGCAAATAGTACAAATTCGTATGAATTGGTCGTGAGATAGAGTTGGCTATTCCTGATGAATGGAATATTTTTAATTATGCTATATTTGTGTAACCCCATCATCTCTCAAGAGATGAGAACGCAAAAGGGCCACAACCACAGTGTGTTTCATTGCAAAGATGACAAAGTTTTTTGCACAATATTCACATGGGGTAATGAGAACTGGCAAAAAGAGAAAAACTAAATTATAACCGTTACAGCCAACAGAGTTCCCAATCCTATCCAATGGAAATTGCTTTGAAACTGTGCGGACACTCACACTCTGTTAAGGTTTGGGGAATAGATTGTAGTGATTTGATTGACTTTACAATTGGAGGTTGGAGTGAATTTGTGTTTGTGGAACTTGTGAGTGCGCACGCAGTTTCAGAGCAATTTCCATTGGATAGAATTGGAAACCCTATAACGGTTATAATTTTGGTTGTTTTCTCTCTTCAGTTCTGATTACCCCATCCGATCCTTGTGAATATCGTGCAGTAATCTTTATCTTTGCCACAAAACACACTGTGGCCCTTTTGAGTTGTTTCCTTGCGGCTTTATTTTTCTCTTCAACAGTAGCCTGTGTGTTAAGTGAAATTGTTTAATTGCTGTCATGATGCACATTTTGTTTTGAATGTTATGGGACAAATCTCATCTTGTCCCATAAACAAGATTGTCATAACTTTTATCACGCCCTCAAAAGTTTAGTATGTGTGAGCGTGGATATAATGGTCCAAACGCGCCCTTCAAGCCGTTGAATGGAAACTACAACACTGGAATGTATGAAAGGCATGCACAGGTATATATAAGTGGATGCCGTTCTCTCAACACCTCATAAGCCAGTAACGTATTACAATTAACCGTGTGAGCTGTTGGCCAACGTGAGAGGGAAAAACATGAGAGCGTTTTATCTCCACGATGTGCTAATGGAAGCCATTGGCTGACATAAAACAACGTGTTCAAAGATTGTTGCCGCTCCAGACCAGTGAAGTGGCCCTTACGTGAACTAAAGATGTGTAATGGCAGTCAAAGCTCAGAAAACGTTTTGAACTTGCCCACCAGCCGCTATTAATAGACACTTAACGTATTTGAAGTAAGCAAATGTACCATTCACTGACCACAGTGAGCTAATCATTTCTACTTAGGGTTCAGTGCAATTCTCTTGATTTGAGCGCAGCGGCACATGAGCCTCCAAGCAAATCAGTCATTACGTCAGAGTCATCAGGTTGAACGATAAACTACAAGCTTTCTGATTAATGAAAGATATCCGACGCTGATAAAGACACCAAAGGCAATCACACGTGCGCCATTTGTTTCAACGCGAGGGCCCTCATCTGTCACGTCTGTCCGGATAAAAATTCCTGGCAAACAAATTGTTATTAATAACAAGGTGACATGCAGCCAAGAGCATATTCAGGATGCAGGCAGTGTTGTTGTTGTGTTGTTGTATTAGCACAGGTAATCACATTTAAATAAGGTTCATTAGCCGAAGCGACGCGGACATATTGCATTCAGCGAGCCCGAGGCAGTTTTAGATCTGAAAGGGCTCTGGGGACACTGCTCCGAGTAATGCATTTTAAACCATCCAACCTCTTGAAATGAACAGCTGTGAGCTCACATCAAATGTATTCTTAAATGCTTGTTTTTCAAAGCACAATGCATTTGGCATCCGTTTAAGTCAGATTTTCCTAGAAAGAATAAAATGATAAGCAGCCAAACTGCTTTTTATTATTCAGTCGACATCCCTCTAAACTATAAAATATCATTTAATTAATCATTAACGATACACGACCAGAAAGGAAGCCAGTTATCAATATACAGAAACAATGAAACAAAGTTGATTATGGGAAGGTGACCTGCAGAAAATTTGAATTTCCATTTGCTAACACTGATGCAGAAAATTATTCCATATGGAGAATTTCCTAATGCTTTGTGTTCACATTGTGATGTGAATCTTAAAAACCAATAGACACACACCCTGCACTGCTACACAATACATACACTCCAGTGGGGAAAAGGTTTTATTGGGGTTCTGCCGTTGCTTCTGTTCAGTTAGTTTGCACATGTGAAATAAAATTACGTTGTGTTGTGTTATTTTTACAGTCCAATGCAGTCTGAGATGGTGGAAAACCCAAAAGTGATGCAAGTGCTGCAAACTAAATGAGGTCAGCACATAAATATTTAAGGCAAGCTCTAAATATTTGTTAGATACTTACTTTTTTTACATTCAATCAAATGCAGACTATGGGTAAATCTCAGCTGTGTAAAAGTTAAAGATCTCCTGACATATAACTGATCCCTAAAAAAACGAAATAAATGAACAAACAACACTCTGAAATCCTAAAAGATTTCAGAAATCCCATCAAATGAATAAAGTGATTACAAAAGCAACGTGCCTTTTTACAATATCACATTTTATTGTATGCTAGCCAGCTTTACTTCAACATTATAAATCTTGTACAATACTTCACCTGAGGCAATGGCACATACATTATTTCTGTAAAAACATGAAGTTTGAGAAATATATTCATAACAAAACTTGCCAGAACAAGTGCACGGATCTTTTCAAATACATGAGTCTAGTAACATAATATAACTGGTAGAAATGTTAAATGAAGCCCATTGCCCCAGCTCACATTTGACACAAATAAGGTGCAGGTAAATCACAAGTAACATTATTTTATCACATCGCCACGCTTTTTCATATATGCTGTACAATGCATCAAATAAATACTGTACATTTTGACAATTTGTTTAATATAAACAACTTCCTCGTACAATTTGCACATTATACAGGTATGAGGTAAAACAAGATGTTGTTTTGATGTTCGTGAATAAAACATTCCAAGAAACAATGTAAAGGCTCAATGCCTGACATTACAATGAAGAATGAAAACAGTTTCACTACTCCAGAGCTAAACAATACAACACTGCCTCAGCCTGACCAAACTGCCATTTATTCACTCCAAAATACTGCACATTTTGTATTTGAAAAGATTTCAGCTTTTATAATTGAATTATGAATGGTGCCACATGATAATCCCACATTATCATGTGACTTGCATTACTTTTGAGTTTGAAGAGTCTAAAAAGTTGTGTTTTCCAAAGAGTTCTCAATAGATTTAATTTAATATGATCATTTTTAATCAGCTGTTTTAAACAGTCACATGAACAGAGCTGTTTAATTTCATTTTGCCTCCTGCATATTTGCTAAATTATATTTAATCAGTCTATCATTCATTTATTGGAATACCCTGTCAAAATGAAACTGGTTTTGAATAGGCCTAACTGACTGATTCACATTGTTACAATAAATAAAGCAAAGAAATAGAAATCTATCCATGGAAATCTTTTTTTGTATTTTTTTTTTAAGTTTCCCACTGGTTACAACTGTGTCAGAAATAAAATATCTTTACAGTTTAAACTTTTCAAGAAAAGACACAGCTTACGATTTGAATCAGTGGGCACTCCAAATACATGTGCTAAATTTAGCTAAATAGCCTAGGTTAATGATTGTAGTTGCTGTTGTTTTTGGACATAACTAAATTTCGCCAACTACCTTATACAGCCTAAACCATAGACTGTAAAAAAAAAAAAAAAAAAAAAGGCCCACGTTTGTTTGTATCACTCCGCTTACCCGTGTTCATGGAGGAGCCAGTCGGAATGGATATGGAGTGATTGCGCATTTTCTCTTGATCCATGTTCACTCCGCACAGGAATAAAACCCGGAATGGAGCTGATTTATAACAGAACTTTAAGTAAGGGAAGGGGAATCTTTCGCTCTGATTCATCCATTTAGTTTGTGCGTTGCTTGGTGAAAATGTAAAGTTGGCATTGATGGAAGTTTCCATGTTCTGAAGTGGATCAAAGTGCTTCTTAACTGAGAAACAATGTAGGCCATGACTTGATTTTGTCCATCAGAGTTGATTGGGTCGTTGGATCATTTTGGTTTGCTGACAGGTTGTCCCGCCCTCACGCCAGCAAACACGTTATCAGTGAAGAGATGTTGTTGCAAGAGCAGATATTTTGATTAAAGATTAGGGCACATTACTTGTTCAAAGCTTTGATTTTTTTTTCTGGAAATATTATAACTTGTCTGAAACAAGCAATGACACTCACATATCTAGCGCACCAGTAATAACCTGATTTCCAATAGTAGCTACAATTGTTTATAATTGTTCAAACAGCTCGTGCAATATTGACTTAATATTCGCAGATGTACTTTTACAGCTGAGACTCTGAATGGGACACCCTTCCGTTCCTCTCTAGACTGCAGTCGCGGCTGTCCGTGCCGTTACAGTCCGACCAGGTCCCGAGCATGCTCTGCTCCATTGAGTTCACAAAGCCCCCGGTGCACCGCGACAGATCGCACGAGCTCACGTGCAGCCTGCGGTCCGCCTGCCTCGGACAACACAACAGCCTCTTGAAGGCTTTCCTGAAGTCGGGACTCCGACAGTATATGATGGGGTTAAAGGCAGAGTTCACGTACCCCAGCCAGTTCAAAAATACGAAGAGTTCCTTTTTCACCACCTCTTTGCCAAACACCCGCACCACGTTAACGATGAAGAACGGCAGCCAGCAGAGAGTGAATGTTCCCATGATTATTCCCAACGTTTTCAACGCCTTCTGCTCTTTTAAAGCCAGGATCTTGGTGGTTCGTTTTCGGTTCGGTTTGCAATTAGTAACATTGTTGTAGAATCTTCCCTCACATTTGTTAATTTTTTTCAGTTGTTGTTTGGCTTCTCTGTATACTCTGGCATAGACGAATATCATGACTATTAAAGGGATGTAAAACGATATAACGGAGGATGAGATGGCATATTCACGGTTGGTGATGAAGTCACAGCACTCGGGTTCGTTATAGCACGATGTATCCACGGTGTCCCGGGACCAGTGCATTAGGATGGGTGGGAATGACACAAGAGCTGATATAGCCCAAACTGCACACACCACCACCTTGGCTCGTGCTTTCGTTAAAAGGCTTTGATAGCGAAATGGAGAGATGATGGCGATGTACCTGTCTATTGCAATTACGCACAGGGTCTCGATGCTCGCCGTGACGCAAAGCACATCAAGAGATATCCAGAATTCACAGAAGAACGATCCATACATCCAAGATCCTCTGACCTCCAAGTCTGCGCCAAATGGCACCACCAGTAACCCCATGATAAGGTCTGCGCACGCCAGAGACACTATGAAAACATTGGTGAGCGTCTGGAGCCTCTGATTCCGCGCTATGGCGACTATAACCAGTATATTCCCCACCACAATGACAATTACTACCAGACCCATGATGATTCCCATGCCCACGAGCCACTGTTCTGATAAGTTATCCGGGGCGCGTTTAGAGTCATTGCTGTAGTTTACAGACGGTAAACCGTCTCCCATGGTGTGGAGAAATGAAGCGCGCTCATTCAGAACTTCAGGTCCTGTGTGGAGCGCTTCCATCCGCGCTCTGGTCTCCAGCCCAGCGCACACACGCGCGCTCTCAAAGAACGGGCAGAGCGACAACTATACAACGGCACGTCATAGGCTGCACAGCCAATGGCGCCGCATCTCTAAATTGTCCCTCAAGCGCCGCATATTAAAAACTCCTTGGTCTCACCCAAAGTGCATTGTACTGTTGCTGCGCTTTACATGGTAAGTTCAAGAATGAAGTACCCCATTAATATTTTACTGTCATATTGAAGTATTTAGCCTACATGTTGCCTCATTAAAATTAATATACATTTAATTTGTAAGTAAAATTCTGTACAATAATTTATGCATTTTACATCTAAAAAAAATCACATAAAAATGTATTGCCTTTTTTTTACAGTATATGGTAAGGTGACTTCCAGTTAGCTTTTACTATTTACATTTTCTTTTTTAAAAAAAACGTTTCTATTAAAACCAATCACTATATAGGAGTTATATTCTTGTGGCTGGCTGGGACTGACATAAACACATGATTGAACATTTTAATATGTTTCATTCTGGTGCCTTATGAAGTATATTCTATCCAGAATTTTACATTTACCTAGTCATCATGAGGCTTGAGGACAATAACAATAATTTTACTAAATGATCTGAATCTTTTATCTCTGTGTGACTAAACTCATGAGCTTTTGGATTTGTAACCATAAAATTATACAAATATTTTTCTCTACTGTTATGCATAAGAGTCATGCATGTGCGGTTATGTGCAACACATTGACTGAAACAGCATTGCCTAATGTCAAGACTCTAAAGCTAGAACAACTTTTAAGTAAAATATTTTTAAGTGAAATACTTTTTACTTCATGCAAGATCATGTAAACATCAGTGCCGACTTTAACATCTGGAAAGTAGTATATGTAACAACATACCTGACAGCACTAGGCAATTACAGGGCCCCTGGACAGATTTGGTGCATGTTTGCAAACTTCACAATGCTCAATTCAGTTGTTCCATGTGCCACAGCACTTTCCTGGACAAATCACCACCAGCCAAGCTATAAAGAGCCAACCGTGGGTCACTAGCTCTCCTTATGAAAATGAATCGGCCATGGTGAGATATGTTTTTCTAGCAGTAGGAAGCTGTTACTATAGATAAGATCATAATTGCACCTCCTTAGCCGGGACACAGACAGGCACATTAGACTAATGCTGGTGCTACACAATTTATCTCTCGTTCTCATCTACATTCCAGCATTGTAGAACAGCACTCTGACTATTTCTTTTTTTATTACCTTAGCCAACGTGTGGGGCAGGCTCCTCCACACTTTCAACCCTTGTTTGATCTATCAGATAAAGTCCTGGGATGATGACGAAATGATCTCACTTTTTCTAAGCAAACAAAAGCAAGTCTACTCAAGTTGAATGGTTACATACGGGATGCAAAGTTAATAATGTCTATTATGTTATGCAATGTAGTCCCAGTCTTACCAGTGCAAACTAAGACATTCATCCAGGCATTGAAATTGTGGGTAATGCAGTTTTAACGGTGATGACTGCAAAATTATAGATGATTCAGATTAAATTTGAAGGCAAATAGTCATATGAACAGTCTGAGCAATGAAAGAGAGAAAGGGATACTGAGACACTGATATATCCCTAGCAATAATTTCGATCAAAATGTAAAATATATGTATACGTTGATGTCCCCATCCCCACCAATTTCAAAATCAAACCTATGCCACTGCTGTGAGGTATAATACAAAAGGCAATATTGAAATGATGCTTTGATTTGGAACTTGCGGTTCAGTGAGTGAGTCGCAATATGTTGATTCAGTAGCTTCTCTGAGTTCATTTAATGAAAGATACGTTGGAAGAATTTGTCAAACTGATTCAAAGCAACAACTTCTAGTTTAAAAGTCCAATTGAAGAGGTTTGGACATAATAAGAATGCTCTATAATTTAAGAATCTTCATATATAGTCACTCTAGCACAGAGCAAATAAGCAACAATCTCACAATTTATGCCAATTTAATCTTTGTAATGACTTTCTGCATGCCAGAACAAATCTTAATCCATAACCACAGTGCAGCTAATAAAAGATATTCTGAATTTAAAGCAGCCCATGCAAGCCCAGTGCTAATATAGCATGGAAAATGAACATTCTTCTCAGTATTATCAAAACGAAAGGATTAAAACCACACAGTCTTATGTAAAGTACTGTGACAATTATGTAAGAGAAACCCAGGTAACTTTCTATTCACAGCAGTCCAATTATCTTTAGTTTCATGCCGTTTTATTAAAATTCACAGAGCATGTTTTTGAGTCATGGCGAATGTCTTCAGAATATTAATACTGGATAGAAGATATATTTAACCAAACACCTGAACAGAAAAAATAGACTTTCATCTTCTAACCTTCAGAAAGAAATCTGTTATGGCTTTGAAAAGAAACAAAAAAAAACCAATACAATGTTTTCAAGGTTACAAGGTTAGTTCACCCAAAAATAAAAAGTATATCGTTTTATTCACCCTCATGTCGTTCCAAACCCAACAGACTTTCATTCACCTTCAAAATGATATTTTTAGTTGTTGATGAATGAATAAAAGCCTAAATTAAATCTGTTCAGTGTATAAAGTGATCGTGTCTCTTCATAAAATTCAGACTAAACCAGTTTTATGATCTCTTTACAAACTTTCTGAAGCAGTTGCATGTCAATGGAGGAAAACAAATCTCCCAGATCTCATTAAAAAAAATTTTTGTTTATTTTTCAAAGATGAATGAAAGTCTTACAGGTTTCAAATGACATGAGGGCGAGTAAACGACGACAGAATTAACCCTTTAAATCTTGCATTATGGATTTTGCATCTTTTACAGCCTACTGGTTTCATAAATTAATAAACCCTTGAGGGAGCCTGTTTAATTTTACTCCACATCTGGCTGTCAGTGCAAATGATTCACACTCCGTATGTTTCATGGTTTCTATACATTTACACTCCTGGCAAATATCACAGATCAAAAACAGCATCTGTCTTCCCCTCTTCCAAATGGATGGAAAGTTCAAAGGGTCATTATCTGACAAACAGCACGCTCTGAACATGTTGTTCATTGTATGAGATCATGTACACTGTAAACCCTATTAAGTTGAAACTACTCAAATGATTTGTGGAAAGTGGTTGCGTAAGTAAATTTGAGTAATGGGTAAATTGACAACTCAATTCAATTGAGTTGACCTAATGTTGGTCTGTTCATTGAATTAACTTAAATGTTTAAGTACAGATAACTTAAAAAGGCAAATAGACTTAACTCAAAATTTACAGTTTTATTTGGTTGTTTACTTGCTTAATGATTTCTAAAAATTATTACATACATGTTTTGTTTTTCCGTTAACTGCTTTATTAGGTTTATGCATTTACATTAATTTAAGAAAAATTGCTCACAACATTAAGCTCATATTTTTTAGTCACATAAAGACACATTAACAAATTAAGCTCATATTTTTAACAGTAAGCTGCATTTTAAGTCACATTAAAAAAAATTAAGCTCAATTTTTAACAGTAGATTTTTACAAAACATTAAGCTCACATTTCTACTTAACAGTAAGCTCATATTTTTAACAGTAAGCTGCATTTGTAAGTCACATTAAAAAACAGTAAGTTCATTTTTTACAGTGAGCTGCATTAAAGCTATGGTATACAATTTCAAAGATTGTTCATTATTAATATCCTCATTTAGATGCTGGTTATGGTTATACCTATAGTACAATCCTAACAATATGAATAAAAAAAAAAAAGAAAAAAATCCATTCACTCTGTACAGCCGCAGAGAAGTTGACCAATGTAAGCTGTCCAGCAGGAAAACAGAGTGCCGAAGTGATGACGTCACTTCGCGGCGCATGGGGGTTCCCTCGGTCGAAAAGCAATGCATTTTCCCAATAGACTTTTGGAAAAACGCAAAAAATAAGATCTGTGTTTAACAAAGAGTTGTGACCCTTACACGTTTTATCTATCAAGATAATCATTACAAATCCAAAATTTATACATTTTGAAGCCTATATAAAGATTTTAAAAAACACAAGCAGGTTAACTGTGTCATGGATATATCAAAACGTGAAAATATTTAGAGGCTTTGTTCACACAGACCTTATTTCAGGCGATTTAGCGAAAACCCACTCAAAAATCCCATTGGCTTTAGAGCGAGGAAACCGGTAGTGCTAATGCTAACTCACTTCCGCGTTTTGGCCTACAGAGTGACGTCGTAACTTCGGCACTCTACTTACATTGGTCAACTGCTCTCATCCAATCACCAGCTCCACTTGAAACTCCGCATGGCGCGAGCAGGCAGCTGACTGACAGTCTATGGTAGCTAGCTAGTAGTGTCAGTTCAGCAATGGATAAGCAATGGATAAAAATAAAAACGACAGCAGCAAGCAGCCCCTGCTTGCCCCTACTGTAAAGTTTGGACGAAAGAGAAAGTATGTAGAGGAAGGAGCAGAGATATAGGGTCCACCATTGACCGTTGGAGGAACCTGGAACTGAAAACTGACGCTGACACGGCAGACTTTTTGTTGAGCAGGTAAACATTTATTTATACTTTTATGGTGTGACGTGTTACATAGCTTTTTATCAGTTTGACAGTTTGCTCATGCTACCGCTCGGCATTGGAATGTTAGCCGTTTAGCATACGGGTCAAAGTAATGACGCCTAGCGGGTTTCTGTTCGAGCCGATAGGAATTTGAACAAGATGCGCTGTGTGCTGCAATAACAATTACTCAAAACTTTAGCATACTATTATTAGTATTGTACAAATGGTGGTGGGGAGTTTAGAACATTTCATGTATTGCTACTCTTGCGTTGACGTGAACTCAAAAGTTTTTTTTAATGCTTTATTGTGAACATCAAGTAGCATGTACAGTGTAATTTCTCATACAACATATAATTCACATGCCTCAACAAGAACAAAAAATAAATAAAATAAAAATAAAATAATAATTAAAATAAAAAGAATGAGAGGGTACATAAATATCAGTTTACAAACAGATATAATACATTACACTGATTCTTCAAACTTTGCCAAAAACATGTCCCACTAAAAAAGTGCTAATTCTGTTGGAAATTAATTAACATTTTCATGAATGAAAAGAATCACGTTTTTAATCAGGGGGTCCTTTGCACATATGTTAGGTTTTTTTATAGGTTTATTTTTCATTTTTATTAATTTAATGACTATATGTTGGCCCATTGCCTACAAAATCAGCTGTCCTCGGATAGGAGATACTCATTTCAACTTGATTAAAAAACAAAAAGGAATAATTGAATTGAATAATATATTTACCACACGAAAGAGTAAATTGTAATATGTATTAAAAACTACAAACAGTGAGTTTTGAACAATATTTACTATTATTTTGTGATTGTTCAAAATGTGTCCCACATATTCGTCACCACCGTCAGATATTTATAAAAAGCAATAAAATCAGGCAACTACAAGGTCAACTACATTCCTCCATACCCCATTTTCAAACTTTCAGCTTTACTGCATCCTTCAAGATACTCAAGCTCCCGTAATTTTGCTATTTTCTCTTAAACTTGTTCATATATTTGGGCACTGCTACTGGCGCAACCATAACATGTCAACACCGTCTCTTTTGTATAGAAAATATTAGATTAGATTATGACATAAATGTATACTTTTTAAGAAGAGGTCTGAAGTAGCTAGCAACAGAGGGGAAACAAGATGGCTATAATGTGAACAACTCATGCATATCATGTGAAAGAGTAGGTTTTGTCACCACCGTCAGACGTCACCACCGTCAGGTTTTCTATCTGACGGTGGTGACATACAGTGTGACGGTGGTGGCAAAACCCCCCAAATGGTCTTTAACAGAGGCTAGAATATAATTGTTGATCACAATAAATACCAATATATTATCTGTAATGTTCCATTAACCTCTTTAATATTTTTATTTATGTAATTCCCCCTATATTTCTTCCTTACAGGCTTACACTGCATGCTACTATTAGCGCGAGTGAGAGTAAGGAAGTTTGCGAATATCCTCACGGCTGTGGTTCAGCCGCAGGAATGCAGCAGTTCTAATCTGAACACGTTTGATGCGATTAAATTGTGTTTCATGACGTTCATTTAGATTTTTACCCACACTAAAAATTAGTAAAAGCCTAGCATGGATAGGAGCAGCAATAACCCCCTTGGGGTAAACAGAACAGAACCAACATGAATGTTTTGCAGATATCATTATTTCAAAATTTAAAGTACAACATAATTCGAGAATTTATTCTGATTCTAGGGGAATCAGAACGTCAAGTCCTGACTGACGAGAGGAGCTGGGGATGGAGAAGGGTAATGAGCTCCTGAGAAACATGATAGCTGCTGATAATACTGAAGGAGCTTATATATGTGTGCAGTGATAGGCATCATATTCCTATGGGTAGAGGTGGATCAGCTAGAGTCGGCTGATGCGAGCTTGACTAACGTGACCTGCCAGAACTAACGCTACACTTGATATTTAGACAGATTTTTTGAACAATATTTGAGAGAAATAGGCTTTTTGTGTGCATAGAAAAAGTCTTAGACCTTTGAGTTCAGCTCATGAAAAATGGGGGCAAAAACTAGTGTTGCATTTATAATTTTGTTCAGTGTACATATTGATGAACTATACCATCAGCCTATTGTCCAACCCTAGGGGATGAGGTGTGCACATTTGTCATTTGGGATGCACATAGTGCAGCTACTCCTACCTACACAGCACATAGTATACACTATCTATTGTAGGCTATGCATCTCCAATGACTAAAGCCAAATGAAAATGGCATAACATCATTTAAACAAATCTAACATTCACTGTAATTACCCCCAATTTCATAGTCATTACACTCAACTTTGACTTTATGTATTTTAGAAAGTTATTGCTAGGCAGCAGCTATTTGTAGAGGAGAGAAGGAGAAGAAACAAGGAATACCAAAAGAAGCGGAGAGAGAAAATGCACAGTGAGGCAGAGTTAAAGGAGGAATATCTCATAAAAGGGGAAAAAAAATATCACAGTGCTCAGGATTGTTATTTTTTGGACCAAATAAGAGTTAAATGAAGTTGTTAAGCAAGAAGCCATTGACTTGAGTGGTATACATTTTGGAATTGTATGTTGTAAAGAGGCCACTGTCACCACCGTCAGATTAATGTCACCACCGTCAGAGGGAGTTTTATTTGTTTTAAATGAATATGCTTGAAATATGATTCTTCAGTGCTGTTGAGTTATTAAAGTAATAGTCTCTTTTATTACAAAAATATGTTTGTTAAATAAAAAAACATTACTTTTTCTATTTAGGCTTAAAGTAAATGTTGTATGATGTTATATCTTTTAAAGGAGTACACGGGAAACAGTATAAAAAATGAACAAAAGTGAATATTCAACATTTAACAGCATATATGTGTACTAAGAATGCCAGATAATGATTTAAAAACTCTAAATACATATTAGACCAAATAAATAAAAAATAATTTGCTATTTATTTTGTCTGACGGTGTTGACAAAAACAAAGTGATAAATGGAGAAACGCCTATTTTATGAAAAAAATACAAAATGAGGAGGTTGCACCGGTACATTGCTGAACAGCCAAGACCTTGGTTTATAATGATATAACTTCAGATTTTGTAATTTAACTAACTTTTTATTTTCAAAATTAAAACCTGTTTTATCCAAATTCCCAAGAATCACTGATTATACATTTATCAATTCCAAAGCGTATTCTAACGTGAACTCAAAAGTGACATAGGTCAGGGATCAGGTAGCACAGAGTTTTTTAAAACTTCCCCACCGTCTCAGGCTTTCTCGTCCGATTTTTAACATCGTATACTATAGCTTTAATGGCCAGAGAAATGTTTAAACCACATTTGGTGTGTGCCTTCAAACGTAAAAATGACTGAAGCAAGTCAGCCAGGGTTAAAGGCATACTCCACTTTTTTTTGGAAATAGGCTCATTTTACAACTCCCCCAAAGTTAAACTGTTGAGTTTTACCTTTTTTGAATCCATTCAGCCGATCTCCGGTTCTGGCAGTACCACTTTTAGCATAGCTTAGCATACACCATTGAAGTGCACAAGACCATTAGCATCTCTCCCAATAAATTACCAAAGTGTTATATATTTTTGTGATTTTCTAGGCTGATATGACTAGGAACTATACTCTCATTCCTGCGTAATATATAATTAGTCTCTGGTAATAATCAAGAAACTTCACTGCCGTACCATGATCACAACTGGACCTGAAATACTTATATGGGCGTTTTACAAACTTGTCAACCCACAATCACCCGATTGATGTTGCCTCTCTCAATCACCCATGGCATTCTCCAGATTGTTTCAGTACCGGCTTTCCCCCTCCCATCAACATCAACAAAACAAAACATAAATTCTTATATTGATGTGTGTAATCTCAAGATATGCCTTTTTCCAAAATAGCAAAATAGTGGCCCTTAGAAAGTATCTGTGCCAAATTCTATACCAAAGTGTACGATTTTTTTTTTTTTTTACTAATCTGCTGCACCAAGTGTGCAAATGTTCTTTCACTGCAGCTGGGAGCTGTTGTGATAAAGGCAGATGTGTCAAAAGCAGCTGTCTGATTGACTGGCTGTTCAATTCTAATGTTCTATTTCTTATTTACGCTTCTGTTAATCCTATGTATGGACTCGGGCTCTGATTCGTAATGTGATTTCTGGTTAAATATTGGCCTGTTGCGTCGTAATGGGCGCTGCAGAATTCTCTGGGGGATTCTTGTGAGTGGAAATGAACATTTTGATAGGGTTCAGTGTTTGCTGAGAGATTACGAGGATCACATTCAACAGCGCAAAGCATTTTCACAGCTCAGCTTTATTTGTAATTGCTGAGAACATTAAACCAAGGAAATGGAGCGTGGTGGCAATACTGGTTTTAGACTGCCAAACACTCCAGTGAATGGAGCACATGGTGTGTGCATGTGGGTGTGGACCATTGCTGAAATATTAACACTTTAAATGATTAGTTCACCTCAAAATGAAAATATCCTAACAATTTACTCACCCCAATGCCATCCAAGGTATCCATGTCTTTCTTTCCTCAGTGGAAGAGAAAAAACGTTTTTTTTTTTTTTTTTTTTTTTTTTTTTTTTTTTTGAGGAAAACATTTCTGGGTTTTTCTTCGAATAATGGCAACCAACGTTTTGAAGTCCAAATCGATGCAGTTTCAAAGGACTTTGAAGAGGAAGAGGGTATATCTAGCAAAACAATAGGTCATAAAAAAAGAAGCTATATATATATATATATATATATATATATATATATATATATATACTTTTTAACATGGTTTGCAAAAAATAAAAATAAAAAAAATCACCATTTATAATGAGAAAAGTTTTTTGACCATCAAATCATCATATCAGAGAGGTTTCTGAAGGATCATGTGACTGAACACTGGAGAAATAATGCTGAAAATTCAGCTTTGTCATCACAAGAAAAAAAAAAATATATAATATATATATAAAACAAAGAGACTCTCAAAAACCTTACCAACCCCAAACTACTTTTACATTTAAAAAAATTTGAGAATAATTTGTTTTCTATGAACTGTTAAATGAATGTATATTTAACAAATGAATTAACGATGAACAGTAGCATATCTATAAACTATTGGGAAAATGTAAATGTGAGAAAATGCGAAAGTGACACCGAAAAAATGTGTAACATGTACCATGAAACATCTCTGCAGGAACAGATGGTCTATTGTCATTCACAATGAATGCATTGGTCCTTGCGTGTAGTGAAGAGTATACTAAAACACTGAACACAAAATGCTGGGAAAATAAACTTTATTAGACCGCTGCATCCAATTAATCCATTAAAGTGCAGAATTTGGAGGTTATAAAAGAGCTGCCCTCAGAAGGGAGAAAGATGCATTTTATTTATATTAATAATTTATGGGCAGGAACTACCACAGGAAAAGCAAGCACAAACTGAAAGAAAATTTTAGAGGCCATTTGTGAAAAGAGTCTAGAAGAATCACCTGGTCTGATTCACGCTCACACGCTCCAAGTGCATGATCTGCAAGCACATGTCTATTTTGAAAACATTGCAGTTTCATTGTTAATGCTTAACAGCACTGAGACTATTATTTCAGTAAACATTAATATGTAGATGTAAATGCCTCATGATTCCATTTTGCAAAAGACTGAACACTGAAATTAATGTCAGCGCACATAATTCTTCATATATATTCTTATAAAGTGTATTGCTCATCGTGAAGGCACTTAAGCCTGGTAAACAATAAATAATACCAATAAAAATAGCGTTAAGTCTGACTGCTCATTTAAGACTTCCTTACAGTATGATATGGCTAATAAAAAGAAAAAAAAACAGTGTGGGAAAAAAGGTAGGAATAATAGTAATAATATTTTCAGCCAAACCAACCATGAAGGGCTGTCAGAGCAGCTGACAGGCTACATTTTTACACTACACTGCATCATGTTGAATATTATTGTGTGAGAGCATATGACCGAGTTGAAGATGAATAAAGATGGCTAAAAGAGATATCAGGCTATTAAACAAAGGCATTACACAAGCTTAATCATGTGAAACGTCCCTAGCAGAACCATAGGATATATTGCTGATGAGAGCGAGGCACTTTGAATAATATTTTGTCAGATCCTGACTCTGCAATTAACACTTGCGATCCATCATTAGCGTGATGACAAGCCTGTGTGAGGTCTGATTACTACAGTATGTGTTAGCCACAGGAAGTGATTAGAATGTTAATTGGATATTCATCTAAAAATCATTCACTCACCCTCATGTCGTTCTGTCATTCTTTTAAAAAAACAAAAACAAAAAAAAAAACATTGGACCCCATTGACTTTTAATGTGTAGAGAAAAAAAAAAGAAAAAAAAATGTATTCCACAAGAGGAGGAGGAAATAAAGTCATGCAGGTTTGGAATGGCATGAGGGTGAGTAAATAACAAGATTTTCATTTTTGGTTGAATTATCCCTTTAAATAACTGTGTAAATGCCTGTTTTAAAAGGCATGCTTGAGCGTCACAGCAACAGAACCTTCCTGGGATGTGGAACCGATCAGAAGAGGTTGTCTGAAGGACACGGCCTTCATCATACAAGCCCCGCCATTAGAAAGGCAGTAGTAGACCCAGGCGTCAAGCCTCAGCGTTGGGTCTGGGGATGCAGGGGTCGCTGGGATGGATGAGACGATGTTGATGGGTTCAGAGAGATCACCGATGCTCCCCGTCACAGCTCGCCCTTCCAGTAACCACTCATTACCTGCAGAGGAAAACAACATTTAACGTTTGACATTTTTGGCTGATGTTTGTTTGAAAGGCATTGGCTCCTGAAGTACCATGTGTTTAGGTGTCAAATAACACATATACACCTGGCAAGGCAATTTAATATTTCTCAGGGAATTGATAGGGACTTTCAGAATGCATTCAAACTCATATATGTGGTCAAAGGAAATGCCTTTAGTTAATGGTTCTGCATTGCAGCGTATACCAGGTGTGTGTCACTGGCCTTGAATCAAGGGCAGGCTACCCAGACAAGTGCCAGATAGAATTAGGACAGCGTCCAATCAAATGATCCCCAGTGAGCGCTAAAACAGGAGAGGACGTGAACAAAGACCCACGTAACTGAGCTGTAATATCGGCCACCTGGAGGTGCGGATAAGCATCACATACATTGTAAATTGAATGTCCATTTTTATTAAAAATATAAAAAATATGCACTGCCATTTAAAAGTTTGGGGTTGGTAACTTTGTTTGTTGTTTTAAAAGAAGTCTGTTCTGCTAACCAAGGCTGCAGTTATTTGATCAGAAATTTGTGAATTATAACCATTTTTAAATAAAAAATGGTTTAAATTTTTTAAATTTTTTTTTAAAAAAATTATAAAAAATTATATTGTAATTTTAAAATTGAATTTATTACTGTTACTCATTACTCATGTCTTCAATGTCACATGATCATTCAGAAATCAGCCTAATATTCTAATTTGGTGCTCAAGAAACATTTATCATTATTATCAATGTTGCTTAATATTTTTGTGGAAACCGTGATACATTATTTTCAGGATTCTTTGTTCAAAAAGACAGCAAAGCGTTTGTGTCATTATAAATGTCTGTTTCTTTTGATCAATTTAATCATTCGTTTTTTGTTACCCTTGATGGCACTTTCCCCAGTCTCCATTAATTTCTGACCCTGCTGATTTAACTATTTACATAATGATAATATTTTTCCTAGAAAACAAGAATTCAATTCGCATATATGCATTTACATATAACACACAAAACAATTAACACTGCTAATAAACTAATACACACGTGAAGCCACCCACAAACAAGCACTCACGATAATGTGGTGCATAATTACAGACAGTCAAAGTCAGACAGAACTATTAGTTCCCATTTCTGAGAATTGCACGCCCACAGACAGTCAGGCTTTTTTGGGGGTCCTGATGGGTTTCTTTGTTCTAATTATGCGGCGTCGCCCCCCCCGGGACTTTTTGTCACTTCGACAACGACCACTTTCGTAAACTAATTAGCTGCTTGTTTATTGGATGGCAAAACGTTCTGATGCAGAGCGGAGACAAACAACTAGAGTGACGAGCAATAGCCTCAGTCTCTGGTGACTGAGCTGATTATCAATCGTAGAAGATGTGCGTTCAAAAGGGATTGATGTTTTTGTGAAGAAGAACTGAGAGAAAAGACAAATGTTGCAGCAGACGGACTGAGAGTGAGGCAGAAATGATGATGCTAAAAAAAGAGGAAGAGAGCGATACGATGGGTGAGATAGAATGAAGGGTTGACCGTGTGTTGGGATGCATAGAGGAATTGTTTATTTATCCTTGGATTGTCTCCCGGTATGGCCAGCTGGTCCCTGAAGCCTGTTGAAAATGTGTGAACACAGCAATCCAGCAAACAAAACCCTACAGCTCACCCCACGGAAATGCCCTAGAGGAATAGTATACAAGGTGCGAAAACCACATGTAAATAAATGCGTTTTACAAAATATTCATGGCCGGGGATTGAAACTGATAGCTATTAAAGATGCTCTTTTTCGATAAATTTGATTTTGTACTAGAGCTACACAATGTACCGAGGAAAAAAAATTATATTGTGATATGGGGTGCGATTTAATTAAGTAAATACATGATAAAGTCTCAGAATGGCTTGGTTCATTTACTGTGAGCTACACACATCTAAATGAACATTTAGTGCTTTTTCTCTGAGGGTACGTTTACATGTCAGCGATGTACTAAAAACGGAAAAGTTTCCTTTGTACAGACGACAACGCTGTCAAAATGATCCCCATTCATATGGATCTGCAAAACGGTTTAAAACCCTGTATTATGCTGTCAGACTAACTTAGTAGTTGGTAATGTCACTTTGTAAAGAAACAATACACACTTATAGATTAAACACACAATATGCATGCACATGATGTCACCATATTGAACTTTGAAACTTGCAGTTTGTCTTTTTAGGCCGCCAACTCACATTTTTTTTCAAATTGTTTGTTAAAAATGGGGTCGTGTAAGGGGGAGTGTACCTGTTTATTTGCTGGCAACCTCTGTTTTTCTGTATTTTTTCATATTGCAGAAAAACTAAATATATTTTTTTTTTCCATTATCATGCAGCCCTATTTTGTACCTTCTGCAGAAAGGCTCCAGAAACTAGGTGCTTCTTCGGTCAGCTTAGTCCCAGTCGGTAGCGCCAATTTCAGCAAAAGAGTGACTGACTGCCCTGAAGAGACTGTGATTGATGGCATGGTAAGAACTGGGGCTGATTTGGGAAGCTTGGGAAGCTTTTTGACAGCAGGGGTGTTGCTGGTAGCAGTTGTGAGGGTAGCATCAACCTCTGATTTCCCTACAATGGGAAACTGGTGCAAAGAATTAGAGAAAACAATGAGATAATTACTAAGAAGGACACCTGTCAAATGACAACCCACATATGGCAACTCACCAAAGAGACCGTTTTGGTCTCCAGGTCAAGGACTTTGATGTGATGGTTGTTGGTGTCTGCCACATACAGCAGCTTTCCTCCCTCACCCACACATAGGCCTCCGGGTTCGTTGAAGCTGGACTCCAGAAAGCCTGGGCCAATCCCATTCCCAGCCTTTCCTGTGCCTGCCAGCAATCTGCACTGTTTAGTCTTCGGATCCACTACTTTGATCTGCAGCAGAGAAGCTCTTTGACCATTGGTGGTTCAACTAGATGTTTGCCCATTTAAAAACTTGCAACATTTTATGACAATATGTATTGTACAATATGTTCTGCAAGTTGCTTAACTAACTGAGTGGCATGATTTCACTCAGAAAACAGGGATGATGCACACAAAATAATTCCGAACCAAATTAAGAATGAAAGTCTCACACACACTGTATATAGGTTTGTGTGTCCGGTGCAGAAAGACTGACCTTGTGATTGTAAGAATCTGCGACATAGAGGAGGCTGCTGTCCTCATTCCAAGACACTCCTAATGGATGTTGCAGTTTTGCATCTATGCCCTTTCCATCAACGTCCCCAAATGCAAACAGGTTCTGCTCAACATAAAGAAAACACGATTTTAAAGGCCATGCAGCATTTCTTGGCTGCTTACCCATGAGAACGACATTACGAAAACCTATAAATTATCCTTCTCTGTATATTTACTCGATCACAGTGCTGTGGTGGTCTAATACACAAAATAA